>JALMGJ010000001.1:246110366-246665366 GCA_023362775.1 Charina bottae | reverse complement strand
CACTTCCTGAATTGGAGCAATAATGCAACCACCCAAGATCTCACTGAACAACGGCACGATAAAATTACAGATGATAAGATGTAGGTCGACATGAAAATGTAAGGTTCCTGCCATGGAAAAATGGCGGCTACTCAGTACTTCAGTTTTAAATTTTGAATTCTGCCACTGAAATGTCTAGGCACTCCCCCCCCCCCCCCCCGTTCCTTAGCATTAGGTCCCAATGATCGGACCAATGCTGGATGTTGTTTCCCTTTCTGCCACACTGAGGAAACATGCTCCTTCTATTGGAATGAAAAAGCAAAACAGACCACTTGTCCCTGAAATTCCTGGATAATCTGATGTGAATCTCTGAAGTAGATGATAAATGTTCAAATCCAGTGCATGTTTACTTGGCAAGAAATCCCATCGTGTTCCAGGGGTGGGTGGGTGGGGGTGCTCCTCTTTAGTAAATCCATTTAGAATTGAAATGTAAGACTGTAGCCATAAACATACTTCCCCTATTCAGGTCTTCTGGCTGTACATTACAGCCAGACATTACACACATACTTCCCCAGGAGCAGATCAGCTGAACACCATGGGGCTTCCTTAGGAGTCCTCCGCTGAAAAATCTTGCCGCTTGGAAGAAGGATAAAGATGATTTCCAAGTACTGTTCATACTTACTTGGAGATTTATTCCATTGACCTTAATTGGGCTTATGCTATGCATGGTTTTTATTGATTATTGGTGGCTGCACCTCTTACCTTTTAAATTCTACAGATTATATTATGCAAGAGTATGTAGTGTTCCAGCCACCTTTTGTGCTATCCTGTATCCTATTTCCTTATATCAATCAGTGCTTTATGAAAAATACATGCAGCGCATCACATTTCACAGTGCATTGAAGATCATGCTTCTTCTAGGATCCAGTATTTCAGATTTTGCTTTTTTGTTGAATTTGGCAATTAACAATCAATACTTGATATTATCTCATTTGCCAATGATTTGATACTTGGCAGCTGAGAAAGTATTTAATATTTGACTGTGGGTAGCACTTGACTTCTGATAATTGATAACACCCAGCAGTTTATATTTTTTCTTTCCGTATTTGATAGGTGATGCTTGATCATAATTAATAACAGTTGGTTCTCTCTGTGTAATATATAATTTGCTATTATCATTTCAGATTATTTTTGTCTATTAAAATGGCACCCTCCATGGATGTTAAAGGTGCACAGCCTGAGTCCTGAGTCACAAGCTGCTGTTGACACCAAAAAGCCCTTGGGTGGTCCCCGGAGCTCCTCCCCAAATTTGTCATTAAACTGTACAAAAAGAGATAAAACATTGAACACACGATAAATAATCATATTAACGGCGTTTGGTGGTTTAATGTAATTTTAATTAAACTGATTTTGAATTAATTTTAATTTTTGTCCTGGTTTCAGCTGCTTCTTTTTTTATTATTATTTATTTTCTATCCTGCCTTTATTAGTTTTTATAAATAACTCAAGGTGGCGAACATCCCTAATACTCCTTCCTCCTCCTATTTTCCCCACAACAACCACCCTGTGAGGTGAGTTGGGCTGAGAGAGAGTGACTGGCCCAAGGTCACCCAGCTGGCTTTCATACCTAAGGCAGGACTAGAACTCTCAGTCTCCTGGTTTGCTATTGGCTCCTTCCTAGGGCTGAGAGTGAGTGACTGGCCCAAGGTCACCCAGCCAGCTTTCCTGCCTAAGGCAGGACTAGAACTCTCAGTCTCCTGGTTTCTAGCCCGTTGCCTTAACCACTAGACCAAACTGGCTCTTTGTCTTGACTTACCTGGTTTTTGAAGTATGGCCCCCAGCACACCATCCAAAGGTTGACCCGGGAAAAAAGGTTGTGCAGCCTGTTCTTCCTGGTGCATACTTGAGAGGCTTTCAGTCTACAGGTAGAACCAAGAGAGACAATGGAGGAAGGAACAAAGAGGAAGACTATGTGATTATTTCAGTTGCACATGGACATACATGGAGGGAGTTGAAGGAGGTATCAAAATCTGCAAGAGGGTAGGTGCACTGTCGTGATCAGAAACTTGTGTGGAGGAACAGTGGCCTTCTGGGTGTTACTAAACTACAATTCCCAGCATCCCCTCCTTAGGGCTATGTTGGCTGAGTGCTTCAGTTCAAAGGTAATCTTTTGTTCATTACACCATCTATCATTTGAATTACAGCAAGTTAAGGCTGGACATTAAAAAAACTCAGATCATGGCATCTGGTCCCATCACTTCCTGGCAAATAGAAGGGGAAGAAATGGAAGCAGTGACAGATTTTATTTTTTTGGGGCTCCAAGATCACTGCAGACAGTGACTGCAGCCATGAAATTAAAAGACGCTTGCTCCTTGGGAGGAAAGCTATGGCAAACCTAGACAGCATATTAAAAAGCAGAGACATCACCTTGCCGACAAAGGTCCGTATAGTTAAAGCTATGGTTTTTCCAGTAGTAATGTATGGCTGTGAGAGTTGGACCATAAGGAAGGCTGAGCGCCAAAGAATTGATGCTTTCGAGCTGTGGTGCTGGAGAAGACTCTTGAGAGTCCCTTGGACTGCAAGGAGGTCAAACCAGTCAATCCTAAAGGAAATCAACCCTGACTGCTCATTGGAAGGACAGATGCTGAAGCTGAAGCTCAAATACTTTGGCCACCTAATGCGAAGAGAGGACTCACTGGAAAAGACCCTGATGCTGGGAAAGACTGAAGGCAAAAGGAGAAGGGGACGGCAGAGGATGTGATGGTTAGATAGCATCACCGATGTAACGAACATGAATTTGAGTAAACTCCGGGAGACAGTGGAGGACAGGAAGGCCTGGCGTGCTATGGTCCATGAGGTCACGAAGAGTCGGACACGACTAAACGACTGAACAACAACAACAAAGGCTGGACTCTGTTTTAAGTTACCCTAAGAAATAGAATGAGATGGCTAGGTAGCCTACTTTACAGAGAACGCAATTTTGATGGCAGGGCTGAAAGAAAATAATAATGCATTTGGAGGGCCATCCATTACATGCATTGTTTAAAAACGTAGAACCATAGGAAGGGAGAGTAGGGGTTTTGAAGTTGCCCTCAGCACTTACTGATGGGGTAGCAAGGGATTGGCAAGTCAGATGGCCACTGTCTTCTCCATTTAGGTGGGGAAATGTGTCATATGTCTCCTTCGGTTATGGTACATATTTCAAAATCCGCATTCCAACATTTAAATTGACATATGCAGATTTCATGCAGATTTTGGACTTTTTTTTCTATGAGCAAGTGACCACCCTACTGAAGAACGTTAGAATAGAAAAATGGGCCACATCCAGAAGTGCTCTGATCCTGTCTTTATACACATTACGGTGATTGTATGAGTTGAAAATATATACATCCATGCTTGGGGAAGGAGGATGGCAAAGGCAACCTGTATTGGCTTTGACTTTGAATGCTTATGCATTCTGATTTCTGAAATAGAAGAGAGGTGGGATGGGAGACAAAAAATGGCTGGATGATAGAAAAAAGACCTACAGTATTGTCCCTTTCCAGAGAATTAGCAATTGTAGCATCTTTTGTATTTTGTACTTGTCTCCCATCTCATTATGACTGTTCACAACAGGATAAATTTTTCTCTCTTGCTGCCCTTTGCCTTCTCTTCTATATGTTCACCTTTCTCCTCATCTAAAGAAATTCTGTCTAAATTCCTTGAGGGCCTGACCCTTTCTTAGCTTTAGTTTATGTGCCTTTGTTTCTTCTATTTGACACTCTCAAATAGCCTTGTAGGATCTCACTTTCATTCCATTCAGGATTTTGTATTCCTCAAGTGAGATTCTACCCTACCACTCCACCATCATCCTACCAAAAAAGTTAGATGGTATAATTTTTGTTTAAAAATTTCAAAAGCCCTAAATCATTTTAGTTAGATTGTAAAATCAATCCTTGTCTTTAAGAACTCATTGACTACAAATAGGACACAAGGTATTTAAGGGTCTGAGGAAAAATAACAATTTTAAATTAAAGCTCTTGGAATGAAATGGTAGAAATAAACAATAACTAACTGCCTCACCTGAGGCAGACCAACATAACTTGTCTAATATTTACCTGATGATTTTTAAATCTTCACCCATTATTTCACTCCTGCCATCTTAGAGAATAACTCTCAGAATCTGGAGCTCTACTTAAACTGCCTTTCCTGTTGTTGTTGTTGTTGTTGTTGTTGTTGTTTTCATGTGCTTAGTAACGAATCTATTCTTTGCAGGTCCTTGCTGCCAATGTTACTTCAATTATTTATTTAATTTTTTCCCCGCCTTTATTATTTTTATAAATTACTCAAGGCGGTGAACATACCTAATACTCCTTCCTCCTCCTCTTTTCCCCACAACAACAACCCTGTGAGGTGAACTGGGCTGAGAGAGAGTGACTGGCCCAAGGTCACCCAGCTGGCTTTTGTGCCTAAGGTGGGACTAGAACTCTCGGTCTCCTGGTTTCTAGCCCAGCACCTTAACCACTAGACCAGACTGGCTCTCATTGCTGAAAACATCTGGGCAGTCTGGGATATTCCACTAGCTTGTTGTTCCCAACTACCAAATAGTCTTCCCTGATAGTATTTGTTCTCCTTTTTTAGGGGGCGGGCACCAGGGGAAAGCAAGTTGGATGGTTCAGTCAGGCTCAGTTACATCCTCCTTGCAAGGAGTGGAATAGTACTCTGTCCCACCCACTTCAGGCACTGATGGTTTCTCATCTGGGGCAAAATACCCCTCCCGATAGCTTTCCTTTATCCCAGGAAGAGGTGTCTGCTGCCCAAAGGCTAAAGTCAACCCTCAAAAGATAGCACAGAAGCTTCTTGCTGCCCCAAGGCTCCCTCCTGCCATGCCAAGATGCTGACCACCTTGAGAGTATGCTTCCCCAATCTGGAGAAACGCTAGGCCTTTGCATTTATTTATATAATGTATTTAGAATTATTCACCACCACTGCCTTACCACTAATGGGAAGGGAGCCAAACAGCTAACCTGAGAAGCCATTGCTTCAAGGCATTTTCCCTTCCTTTTCCTGGGTCTTTGATTGTAATTGGCATCCTGAAGCAGCAGCCTAAGGGTAGGAGGCTCAGTGCAGGGCAACTGAGTGAATGATTTGTGTGTGTGAATGGGTATATGTTGGATAGTGAGGTGCGTAGGACAACTGCCACGCATAGTGTGGAGCCAGTCTGCCTGTCTATCTTTATCATGCCCTTCTCAGTTGTCCTTGCTGTGGGTCTTAACTAGGTGAACAGGTATTCTGTATGCAGGTATTTATTAGCTAAAGGTAAAGGTCTTCCCCTGCACAGTCGTGTCCGACTCTAGGGGGTGGTGCTCATCTCCATTTCTTAGCCGAAGAGCCAGCGTTGTCTGAAGATACTTCCGCGGTCATGTGGCCGGCATGACGCGCGCGGAACGCTGTTACCATCCCATGGAAGTGGTACCTATTTATCTACTTGTATTTGCATGCTTTCAAATTGCTAGGTTGGCAAGAGCTGGGGAGAGTGCAGGAGCTCACTCCGTCACGCGGCGCTTGGGTCTCGAACCGCCGACCTTCCAATCGACAAGCCTGGCATCTTAACCACTGAGCCATCACGCCCCTATTTATTACATCCACATAATTATGAACTTATTGTAAGATTTCTGTTCTACCTCTCCTGGGAGCTTAGACTGGCACACATGAGGAGGTTCTCTTCATTGTATCCTAACAACAGATATTCTGTGAGGCAGGTTAAGAGACATGGACATTCCTAAAGTTATCCAGGATGCTCCATGGTCATGTAGGGATTTGAACCAGGGTTTTTCTGGTCCCTGTCCAACACCTTACCAATATACCAGTAAGGCTTTCAGCTTGAGATTGTCACTGATGCTGTTAAATAATAATTGAATCTAACGATGGATTACAGCAAGGTGGGGCAATAGTTTGTTGGTCAAGGCTCATACTTAACCATTTTTCCTTCTTCAAATGCCTTCTTAAGATCTAATCTTATGGCTGAAGGATTTCTTAGATTTACTCTCGCTACTACCTCTTTGTGGAGTTGTTATCTCCCTCTTTCTTTGCCTTGCATATGTTTTGCTATTTAGACTCTACATAAGTGCAGACATGTTTTCTAATTGTGAAGCATCCAGTGCCAGAGTTTGGCTGATCAATATATAAAAACCATATTACCTCTCCATTTTTAAGAGCTTTTGTGAATAAAGTACTCAGCTCATTTTCATTGGACTACATTCATCACGATTGTCCGGGCACATCAGCGGCCATACTGTACCACATTCATCCCCTTTTCATCTAAACCTATCACCACTAATTAGCTTAGCTTAATTTTAAAAATAAAATATCACTCTTGATGATCTGCAATCCATTTTTCCTAATCAAATGTGTGGTAACCAATGGTTGATTGGGGAGAAGAAAATGGCATCCTGGACCTGCTCAAAAGGCAATTCTATCAATTCACATGTCCTGGTTTTGTGGATTGAAAATGGGTTATGTGGATTTTGCAGCTAAACTCTGGTGAACTCTGTCTGGAATTAAGCCCTGGGATTAGAAGATTTAAAAATTCTTACATTCTGTCAAGAGAATTTCACTCTGTTTCCCATCCATGTTACTTTTGCATGCATTCACCCGTTACTGTATTTTGGGATTACGTTAGTAAAAGGGTAGCAAACTGAAAATGGGTACAAATAAATCAATCCATTCCACTCTACTACCACATTTATCTTATATCTTTAAAAAGCTATATACCGTAAAAATTGTATTTAAATATGCATTTCTCTCTCTCTCTCTCTCTCTCTCAAAAAAAATCATTTCTTAATATTGTTTCCCCTTACATTACACATTGATAAACATGCTTTCTCACAATATGAGCATTTGTATACATTTTTGTACTTTTTGAACCAGGAACTGTGAAATGTATTTGTAAATTCTACACCCTATAGAATTCTGGGAAGTGCAGATCAAGTTAATTCATATCAGAATTTGCAAATATCAAATCTATTAGGAATTTATTTATTTTACACGTTATATTCCCCAATACAAATACTCCAGGGTTAATGAATTTAGTAACTATAAATTTGGAGCAAGTGGAGGACCGTTACTCAGCGATTGTCCCATGACAACAAACACAAATGATAAGGTCAAATGTGTAGCTATTAGGCTGCTGAAGGCTCACAGGAGTATTCAAATCTGTTTCTGTTCTTGGAAGTGCCTTTGGTATTTCTTGGAAGGTGAGGCATTCAGGTTGGTGTATGAACCATTAAACAGTAGAGTCATAATCTATATTTGGTGAGCATCACATTATCAGCAGCAAGAAGAATCCTTGAGAGTAATAGACCCCAGAGCAGCCAAAAACATGGCAAAGGCTGAGATTACAGTTAGTACATACAAACAAGGTAGAAGGCCTACCAGAAGAAGAAGTGGAAAGTGTCAATATTATTTTTCAAACGTTTAGTTTTAAAGGAAGATTTGCAGGCTTGCAGATGGCACTATTTCTGATTATTCTATATGAACCAGAGAGACACAAGAGTTATTGGAGACTTGGTTTCAAAGTAGCCAGGATAATTGCTGGGCAGTCTTAAGTAGGTTTGTTTCTTTGTTTCAGTTTCAACCTATACTTGCAAAGATAAAACAAATAATATAAAAAGCTTTTCTATTTTGAAAAATCACTGTAAAAATGAATTTAGGGTGCATCCAATGTTGTTTCTGTGGACTTCCAAAAACAGAACTTTCCCTTGCTCTTCTCCATGAATCCCCTACACCCCCAGACTAATACAACCCACCGCCACCCTCCAGATCTGCTGAGAAGGATCTCCCATCACTCTGGAGCAGATTGGGAGATACAGAGAGAGGGGGCAAATCAGTATGTTCCTGTAATAGAATCTGGCCTGCAAGGATCTGGATGACCATTAGAGAGCAGCAATGATGCAAGAAACTCTAGCTCCCTTCTAAGCTTCTTGCTCCACCCACTATCCAGCTGCGGGCTATGCCCTCTCTTATCTGACCATTCCCTAGGCAGCATCTCTTCACCCTGTCTCTCAAGGTCTTTCCCCACATATCATTACAAAACCTGAGGGAGATTAGAGCTCAGCTGATATAGCCCAGAGGATGCAAAGACAGTGACTTCCAGAAGAGGAGAACTGGGAGGGCAGATGCTGTGGGTTGGCCAGTGATGGAACAATGATGCCTCCCCTGCACTTAGTATGAAGCCACACCTGCCTCCTATTAACTGCTTTTAGAAATTGCAACCTTAAGCATGTTTAGATTTTAATATACTGTAAGGACACAAGAGCCTCCCTGCTAGGAATGGGAGTTGGGAATGCTTGAGGGAGCATTGGAAACATCTTGGGAAAGATGAAAGAAGACAACTGTATGGGATGAGGACTATATCTTCTGCTTGCCTCCATACATTGCTGGAGAGAAAGCAACACATCTAAATTAGAGCCATCTGGCTACGTCTAAATGTTAATATAAGAGTTATGCAGTCTTAAAGATTAAAACCAGGTAGCAGTTGTCAAAAGCTGCACTTCTGTCACAAGTTGAATCAAGTTCATTCTGTATATTGTCTCATTTCTCAGGAGGAATATTCATTTCAGGATAACTTTCTCATGGAAGATACCACATTGCCCTTTGTTAAACAAGATGTTACATTTAACATCTATAAAGCTGTGGTGACAAGTATTTCTTTCTCCATAGTTCTCACCATCATTGCGAATCTCCTAACAGATTGTTAGGATTGGGTGCTGAAAACCACTGCATGGGCAGAATCCCAATTGCCAGTCATAATAGTGTTATAGTCTTCAAGGCCATAATGCTCATCAGTTATTAATTACTAATTCATTTTGCTGAATAAATAGCACTTATGATTGATGATGAAACTGGTAATTGGACACTAGTGGTAATCCTCAAGGGAACCACATTTCTGTAAGTATGACACAATAACAGCTAAGAAATCTACTATATGTGAATTTAAGAAAGTGCATCAAGCCACTGTGACCTAAATGGGTGCAGTACCCATAGGTAACTAAATCATGGCTTACTGACTTAATTTTCTCAGTTTGTGGACACACTGAACCATCTGCCCAATAAGCTAAGCTGAAATACAGTTGGCTAGTTTATGGTTCAATATACTGTATATGTGGATATGGAGGGAGAAGAGAAAAAGAGGGAGAAATGTTGAGCAAAAAAACAGAGTGGATAATATTGTCTTGAATCCAGACTAAGACCAGAATTATACGTATGATCTGAATTTGCATGTTATATTAAATCACGTCCTGCTTTAATTGCAGTCTGTTCAATAAGCCATATTAGCTGGGTTTACATATGATAAGCCATAAATAATGGCCTAGAAATCACAATGGCTAAGTTCACAGAACATGCTAAGGCAAATTTAAGCATGATATATGAATCCAGCTGCTGATATCAGTAAGAAATAAATCTATGGGTGACTTCCAGGGAAGAAATGGAGGACTGAAGATGGTGGAATGAAGAACCAGCAAGTAGACCAGCTCTTCGATAATTCCTCTCTGGACAAAGAGGGGACTTGAGATTGCCCATAAGTGCTCCAGACAGTTGCTCCTTGTGAGGAGACCGCAAGACAGTGGTTTCCAGTAGGTTTAGAGCTCTGGGAGACAAGGGAATAGCCATTTTGCTCAAGTTTAAGAACTTAATTTTTTTTTTAATAAACAGCAAAAGGGTGATTAAAAAATTGATTTTAGAAAGCTACAAATGGACTAATGGTCCAGATAAATTTGAAATAAGATTTTGGAATTAATTATAAAGAATCCTTCCCATGGGAAAATGCTTTTGTTTTGATTTTTTTAAAATAATAATAAGATTTTAAAAATTGGACACTAGAGGGAACTAGAGGGAACTAAAGATTACAATTAAAGGAGAAGAACACTTAAACTTGACTCACAACTACAGAATGAAGCAAAACATTTTAACATTGGACATATTGAAGGATATTTTTATCCAACAATGGACCCAGAAGTTAATTTTATTAGTGACTGCCTCTATAGATAGACTGTATCTAAAAGATGTTATGGAAAAGGAACAAATTCTACCTGACAAGTTTGAGACTGATATGGAAAAAGATGTTACACTGGACATACAAAAAAAAACAGGCTAATGTTTTAATAATTAAAAGGGATATACAAACAATAAACCAAGAGAGTGACCTGGATAATTTTCCTATATTGGATTTACAAAAGAGGCTTGTTAAAGTTTTGAAGAATTTTATGACAAAGGACAAAGAAAAAATGAAAAGAAATAAAGTTCTATGATATTATTTGAAGGGTCTAAAGATTAAGATTGTTAGACCTAAAAGGAAGGAATATAAAGTTGGTTTATTTGATAAAGGTTAAAATAGAGATGTTGTTATCTCTGGTAACCCTTAATGGACTTTTGCTGATATTGGGACTGAAATGATGATGCTTTATGGATTTGTTTATAGATAATAGATGGGATATGGGAAGAAGAGATCATTTGTTGTATTTTAAGAGGTGATAAGTTACTAAAATTGTTTATACTTGTGGTGAAGATGGGAAGTCACTTCTTTATATATCTTTTCTTTTTCTTTACTATATTCTTATTTTTTCTTTCTTTTCTAATTCTTTTTCTATTTTCCTTTTTTCTTTCTTTTCTGCACCTTCTATTTTTTCTTTTTTATTCTTCTATTTTTTTCAGTTTGTATTAGTTTTTTTAATTGTTGTAATTATAATCTTTAATACAATTACTATAAAAAATAGAAATCCATGGGGTGCTTATTCCCAGGTAAGTGGCTTTAGGATTGCAGCCTAAAACAATTTTGCTTTAATCACTTTTAAATCAGTTGGACACTTTAACTTCAGTTAACTTGACCAATTGATTACAATGGAACTGAAGTATAATGAACTTAGCTTGATCAACCCCCACCATACAAATGGTGCTAATTTGTATCAAATCTCTCTCAAATACTAAAGAAGTGGATTAAGAGTGTATTTCAGCAGAGTTTTGTCATACAGACTACTGATTTATTATGTGCCATCAAGTCAGTGTTGACTCTTAGTGACCACACAAATTGACCTTCTGTTGGATGAAGTGTCCCCAGCCTGGTCCCTCAGGTCTTCCAACAGTGCATCCATCACTGCTGTAATGTTCATCCACCTTGCTGCTGGTGGTCCTCTTCTCTTTCCTTCCACCTTTCTAAGCATTACAGACTTCTCCAGAGAATTAGGTCTTCACATAATGTGTTTGAAGTATAATAATTTGAGCCTGGTCATTTGTGTCGCGAATGAGAACTCTGGGTTGACTTGTTAAATGATATGTTTGTTTTCTTGGCTATCAATTATATTCTCTGGAGTCTTCTCCACACTAAAGTTCAAAAGAGTGTTACAGAGAAATCCATTGCCTGCATGATTCTGAGATACATCCTAGCATCTGAATATCTTTTCCAACGCTTTCATCTGTACTGTACCAGGTGCTAGTCTGTGGCGTATTCTTGACTGCTGGTTCCTTTACTGTTGACAGTTGTTCCTCAAAGGCAGAACCTATCCACCACTTATGAGTCTTCATTGTTAATTCTAAGGGTGGTTGCTGTACCTGCTGTCATGAGTTTGGTCTTCTTTTTTACTGTGCTCCTTGACCTTTATTACTAAAGCTTGCAGATCATTTGTATTTTTGGCTATCAGGGTAGTGTCATCCGCAGTGTGGAGGTTACTGATGTTTCTTCCTTCAGTGTTAAAACCATGGCCTCTTTTTCCAATTCAGCTTCTCTCAACAAACATACACACACACAAACAAATCTGCATATAAACTGAATAAATAAGAGGAGAGTATACAGCCTTGTCTCACTCCTTTGCCAACTTGGAGCCACTTTGTTTTGCCATGTTCTGTTTGTACTATGGCTTCATGACCTGTATATAGATTTTGCATGAGGACAATGAGATCTGGGACTCCCATTTTTCTAAGCACATTCCACAGCCTGACATGACTGACATAATTTAAGGCCTTTTTATAATCAATGAAGCTCATGTTGACCTTTCTGGGGTATTCTTTGGCTTTCTCAATTATCTAGTGTGCATCAGCAATAACTAGACTCATGTTCCTCAGGTTTTTCTAATGTGAGCTTGAACATCTGGCACCTCCCTTTCTATGTAGGGCTCTAATCTGTGTTGGATGATCCTAAGCATTATTTTGCTGTCATGTGAAATTAAGGATATTGTATGATAGTTTGCACATTCTGTCAAGTCTCCTTGTTTTGGTATTAAAATGTAGATTGACCTCTTTCAATATGTTGGCCACTGTGTTGTTCTCCAGATTTGCTTTGTTGAAAGCCTTACTGATTCTTCTTCTCTTGCTTACCATATTTCTGTTGATATTCCACCAGTTCCTATAGCCTTCTGACTTGGTAAAGCCTGGAGTCAATTAACTTCATTGTCTAATACTAAAGGTTCATATAAGTAGGGAATATCTTCTAAGGTATCTTTCTTATGTTGTTGGATGTTGACATCTCTACTGTGCAGAATTCTAGTATACTCCTTCCATCTTCTTTGAATATGTTACTATCTGTTCATTGGCTTCCTTTAGCATACCGACACGAGGCTGGAACCATCTTCTGAGTTCAGAGAACTTTTGGAAGACCTTTTTTGTTTTTCTGTGTCTGTTTCCATTTTCTATGTCTTCACAGATATTATTATCATACTACTACTGTAGTATGTCTTTTCTAACAGCTGTCTGAAATTCTTTGTTGAGTTCCTTCCTCAGAATTTTGTCTTTCTTGGCTTTGGCTTCTTTTCTCTTCTTGGCAATTTCCACGGTTTGTTCTGACATCCAGTTTCTTGAACTTTGGCAGTCTCTTTTCACATTCATCCTTAACAACTTCTTTACATTCATCCCACAGTTCTTCTGGTTTCTAATTAATGCAGATCAGGACTTCCAAGTGATTCCTGATGTTCTCATTGTTAGGTATATGCTTAAGACCACATTGTGGAAGCTGACTGGATTTGTTCTTCTGCTTTAGCTTGATTTGGAACTTTTATATGAGCAGTTTGTAATCTGTTCCACAGTCAGTCCCTGGTCATGTCTTTGTTGTTATAACTGAGCCCTTCCACCTCCTTCTACCAATAATGTAGTCCATCTGATTTCTGTGAACTCCATCTGGTGATATCCATGTGTACAGGCATCATTTTGGTTGTTTGAGGACTGTGTTAGCAATGAAGAAACCATTGGATTGGCAGAAATTGATAAGTCATTCTCCTGTTTCATTTCAGTTGCCTAGGCATGTTCTGCATTTTCATCTTTAATATTTCCCACTTGGCATTCCAGTCTCCAACCACAAGCAGTGTATTTTGCTTGCAAATTCTGTCAATTTCAAATTGATCATAGAATTCATCAACCTCTTCTTTTTCTGCATCAGTGGTTGGAGTATAAACTCTATAATAGTCCTATTAAAGGGTTGCCCACAAAGTCTAATTGATACTAGTCAGTCATTGATTGCACTGTAGCCAAGTAGTGCTCTTGCTATACCCTTCCTAACTATGAAAGCAACGCCATTCCATATGTTTTTCTTATTCGGAGTAGTGAACAATCTGATCTTCTGACTGAAAGTGTTCAATTCCAGCCTATCTCAATTCGCTGCTGCCTAAGATGTCAATGTCTAGTCGATTCATTTCATCTTTCACTGAGTTGAGCTTTCCCAGGTTCATACCTCTTATATTCCATGTTCCCACCGTATTTCTATCTTTGCAGCTTTGGATTTTCTTTTCCTGCATGGAAAAATAAGCAAATAGATATCCTGAAGGCTTTAATCTAGCCACGTCATAAGCACTATCAATACAATTAGTAATACAATCTACTACTGTACTGAATCTCTGATTTAGGATCTTTGTTCTCCACTTGTATTCTACTTCTTGGTTTCCTGCAGCTAAGAGGATAGGGTTCTGGCCTTGTCCTCCCACTAATAATCATCTTGCTTAACTCCCTCAGGTGGCAACACTAATCAACCATGGTTGATCTAGAAACCGTAAAGAGGGCTGGAGCTGGTTAGCAATTGGATGAGAGTCTACCAGGAAATTCCAGGGCTGTAGACAGGACTGGGAAGTCAAAGACAAATTCTAGAAGGAAGCTATGGCAGGTCACTTCTGTATTCTTGCCAAGAAAACTGCAAAAGTGTCCAGGAAGCTACTGCCAGCAGCAATCAAGCAGCTCAGAGCTAATCTTTAACTGCCCCCAGAGTCTCTTCTCTTCTCTTCTCTTCTCTTCTCTTCTCTTCTCTTCTCTTCTCTTCTCTTCTCTTCTCTTCTCTTCTCTTCTCTTCTCTTTCGCCATTTCACAATTTCACCTTAATCTCTTTTTGTTTCTTTTGATATGGGCAGGCAAGGCAAACTTCCCCAGATGCTGTATTACATTTATTGAGACATTTATTAATGCATGAACAAGCTAAAACAGATATACCGGCTATAGCCTCATTCATTCATTCATTCATTCATTCATTCATTCATTCATTCATTCATTCATTTTAAGCAAGTATTTTAACCTCACTTTGTGGCTAAAAAAATCTCCCAGACTGACTTACAAATATCAGTAAGTAAGTAAAAGTAATCCTCCAGTTGATAATTGAAAAAAATATGACATGCTAAGAAAGAAATGGGATAATATAAGGATAGAAGAAAGCTCAGGTACCTATTCTTAAAGTTATAATATTTTCCCATGACCAGCTGGGATGAAAAAGTTCATATTGCACAATGGAAGAGTTTCTGGCTGAGTGGTATTTAGGAAGGATGAAAGTCTGCTGGTCTTGCAGATGCAAACAGGAGTGAAAAATGATTTTTTTGTTTTTTTAGTGGGCTAAACATGACCTCTTCTGTGCATTTGGATTTCAGGTGCATCTTAAAAATGCATCTCATCTAAGTTGCCTGTCTTCAGGATATTTTCAGCAGTGTAATTTGAATTGAATTAGGTTGGCATTTCAAAATTTCTTTGAAGCTGAAATGCTACATTTTGATAGTTTATACCATCTGAGATAAGTACCTTATGCCTGAAAAGCAGCCTATAAAATAAATCTGTAAAATAATATATGTGTGAAATTGCATATGTGGCTTCCATCCTGGGAATGTTAAATAAGATACAAGGTTGAATTCAGTTTGTTTTGCCCAAGAGTGCTAGTATGAATATGGACTTAAGGAGGGACAAATGATTTCTTTACTTTGTAGAGAAGATTCTAGGCATCAAACCATGGCTAACTTAGGTTGCACTTTGCAGGTATTTATTTATTTATTTGATTGATTGATTGATTGATTTAGATAGCCACCCATCTTATATATGTGACTCTGGGCAGCTTACAGAGTTTAAAAAACACACACACACAAATACAAAAATAACCAAAATCATGACAACAAAAGACCATGAAAACAATAAAAACGATTAAAACATGATCTGCAGGAGAGTGCAATCAATCTCACTAACAGTACAGCCATTTGGCAGGCTCTATACCACCACTACCAGATCCCAAGCCAGATGGCAAAGCTGTCATGTCTCCAGGCCCTTCCGGAAGGCCAGCAAGGTCGGGCCAATCTAACTTCAGAGGGAAGGATGTTTCAGAGGGCGGGTGCTGGGGCAGATATGGTGATGGGTCTCATCAGATGACATTCCTTAGTGGACAGGACCCGAAACATGTCCTTTCTGCTGGACCTGATGGGACAGGTAGATGCGTTTGGGGAGAGATGGTCCCTCAAATAACCTGACTCAGAAAAGGTGCTATCAGGCTCCCTCTGATTTTTTGTCACCAGCTCTTCTGCTACAATGCCTAAGCATAAAGCATAAAGTCACATAATACCCCACTCTCCCTGAAACATAACTTTTTTTTAAAAAAAAAAGAACTAGCTATTTGAAATATAATATTTTATATTTGGCCTACTTTTAATCAAATATTTATTTTTTTAAATAATCTGCCACGAGTTTCCTGTAATTTTGAGGCAACTCAAAGAAATCTATATTATTATTTAGCTAGGCAGATTAACTGTCAGTAAACAGGGAGCAAGAATAAAGTATTCTAGCAATTCTGGTTGGCCTACTGATGTCACAGGTTCTGGGGAGGATCACTTGTGATTATACTTAGGAGTGTGGCCTTGATTTTCTGGTTTTGGCACATATGGTAATTCTGCTAATAGCAAAGCTGGTGAAGAGAGAAAATAAATTGCTTGATTTAACTGGTAGTCAACAAAGTGGGCAAGTATTCCAAGTCAGCTGCTGACCAGATGCTGCCTTCAATTAATATTCCAACCTAAAAAGACATTTATTGCTCACTTTAGAAGGTACCCCAGCTGAGTCGTAAGAACAGCCCACAGAAGATATAGGAAAGGACAAATTGTATCTAACTTCTTGTTTAATAACAACAACAACAACAACAATAATAATAATTCATCCCAAATGTGTAAAGCAAATTCCTCTTCTCTGTAAATGGAAAAAGACAAAGAGGGAGGGTGGATATTTTGACAAGCCCTCGCACTGCAATCCCGCTTCCCTACCACCCGGTAGATGATTCCCCCCCCATTGTTTCTTTGTTTCAAGGGTTAACACACACACACACACACACACACACACACAGCCCCAAGATATCTTCCCAGCCAAAGAGGTCCAGCGGATCCTGCAAAGGAGGGAGTTTGGAAAGGAAAACCAAGAGATTGTGTTGTAATGCTAACAGGCAATTAAGAAACTCATGGGTGTTAATTATCTTCATACTGTATCATGTTCAATTAGCTCCGGCTTTGCAACGAAGGCAGCCGTGAACAATTGCTTTGATAGGCGTACAGTACTTCATTTGTAGTTAATCGCTTTAAGCCTTGCGGTTGCTAGGCTACCTGGGTCTCCAGAGGTAAAAAGCTGCACAGATGCACTATGTTTAAATGACTACAGAGAACTGTTTAAACTCAAACCATGTATAACTCTTTATTGATTTTACACAGAAGATCTCAGCTTGGCTGATAAGGTTTTGATATATTTTTCCTGCTACAAGCCAGTTCCTTAGAGTATTGTGGGCAGGAGGGGGGGAGGAGAGAGAGAAATCTGTCAATATGTTTCTATTATGATCTCTTGATCTGTGGCTATAAAAACCTTTAGCCACAGCCCTTATTATAAAATAATGGAAGGAGCTATATTTGATTTCTACCCCTCCTTCTCCTTCCCCAACTCCAATATGCTGGAAGACTTCTCTCCCCCCGCCCCCCTCTTGCCCTCAGAAATAAATTACAAAGTGCTGCTTTGAATATCCTTGCTTTAATATAATATAGAAGAATTTCTAGCACTAATTAATTTGATTGACTCTCAGCAGAAAGGGATCAGCTGTAGCATCATGAACTTTAACAATAACTTCCAACTGATAGGCAGCTCGCATCAATAAGACCATCACTAGCCTCTATCACCTG
This sequence comes from Charina bottae, assembly GCA_023362775.1. Taxonomy (NCBI): domain Eukaryota; kingdom Metazoa; phylum Chordata; class Lepidosauria; order Squamata; family Charinaidae; genus Charina; species Charina bottae. The sequence goes on along the minus strand of JALMGJ010000001.1, from coordinate 246,647,979 downwards.
TCACCAGGCGGGGAATGAGCAATAACCACCCCATGCAGAGCGCTGCTGAACACTTTCTGCCCGATTAGCAATTTATAATGGTGATCAAGAAACAGTCAGTGGCAAATCAAGACAACTGTCTGGCTGCCTCTTTAATTGGCCTTGTTTGGGTTTTGATAAATGGCTCTGACTGCTCTACACCCTGTTTTTTTTAAACAACTTTTTAATAGGCCACTGTGATTAGACGACCAACAGATACCGGGTCAAAACTGAAAAAAGGTGCAAAAAATGCTAATTAATATCAATGATAGGCAATTATTAGTTAGACAGAAGGACCTACTAGCTGTGTGTTCTAATAGCTCAGAGCCAACTTAAAGAGGAAAGCTTGCCAAATTAACATAACTGTGTATACTACTGCAGTCCGCATGGTGGTTCCTAGTAAACATCTGCTCCGTTAGGCATTCAAATTGAATCCTGGCTTTGAGAGGGATGTTCTGAAGTAATCCATTCTTACTCATTTCAAGAGGGTCACACAATGCTGAATGAATGACAGCCCCCTATGAGAAAGCAACTCCCCAGCTGAGGAGAAATTGAAAGATTGATATAAGTGGGGAAGAGCTTTTTGGCTTGGTGGGTCTGTGAAATGGGGTTCGGATCTGAATTTGCCTCTTGGGGTTCAAAAGGGCCCGGGGTCTAATACCAAATAATCTGTCTATTTCCCCATGTAAGCTGGTGATCTGAGCACCATAACAGCTGGTTTTGCTGGAAGAATATTTTGAATGCACCTTAGTGTAATACACCAATAAAGGTACCAGTACAGGATCTAGTGGAAAGACCACAGAGGTCAACAGATGGGGAGGGGAGGCAATTTGACCACAAAAACGAAGCAGTTCTGCTTAGTGTAGAAATATTTTTAGAAAAATTGTTTGCAGTTGAAAAGATATTTTATTACTGATGCTGGGACTTCATGCTCAAATCCTGCCAGACAGCTTGCTTTGGGGTGACAAAGTATCCTGGCCAAGCATTGGAAATAAATTTAGGGACATGGATCCAGGAGTTGATTCTGTTTAACAGGGAGATCACATTGTTCAATAAAACTGACATAAAATAGTTGCAATCTTACGGTCACCTGAAACAATATTGAATGTATACCAATTGTCACCGAAACAAGTGCTGATGTAGTGTTAATAACAGCCATCTTCACAGCATCACTGGTATTTTGTTAATGCCTCCCTGTCATAAGCCGACCTTTAGGAAAGAGCTGAAGACCTGGTTCTGCCGCCTGGCATGGGAAGGAGGAAGGGATAGTTCCTCATGGAGGTGGCTAATCCCCTAATTTTAATGTCCTTCTTTTAATGAATACCTCGTCCATCTGGATTTTATAAATATTTATTGTACTGTATATATTGTGGTTTTATATATTTTTAGATTTTATTTTAACTTATTTGTTGTGAACCGCCCAGAGTTCCCCATGGGGGGAGATGGGCGGTCATATAAGTTGAATGAATGAATGAATGAATGAATGAATGAATAAATAAATAAATAAATAAATAAATAAGGTAATTCATGTTAGAGTGTCTCTGCATTAACCATTCATGGAAAGGAAACAACAGTGTATGGAAATGGTCAAGCAACCTCATGATGTTAGTCAGGCTAAATACTAACAGATATTTCACAAACCATGGACAAGTGGACAGGCAGAGAGGGAATGCAGTGATTGACCATCATAGTGCATACTGGTGCAAATAATTTCAGCAGAACCAAGAAAGAAAACTTCTCTTCAACTTCCCTTTTTCCGGAGCTAGAAAGAAAGGAAAGAAAGTGGCTCCAGTTGAGCCAGTCAAGAGCCCAGTGATTAAGATGAATTCCTAGACAGTCCCCTTATGTCAGCCTTCCCAGGTAAACCAGACAGGAAACATGACTAGATGAGCTAATTCTCCTTTATTGTAAGGCTACATCAACAGAATCTTGCAAGTCTGAAAGTACAAATCTCCCGCCCTCCCTATTTACCGCCTGAGTAGTTAGGGCAGGTCCTTCCTAAGTTTCTTTCTCTGGCCATTACTCTGTTGTGGGCTCCTTTCTCTTTTATCGGATCGTTCCCCTGGCGGCATCTCCCCATCTTCCAAGGTCACCCTCACATTCCATCACACCTTAGGAGCACTGAGTCTTCCACTGTTTGGATTCTGGTTGGATATGGATCCCTCATGGAGCCTTACACAGCCAGGATATAGATTGAGATCTTGGAAGGAAAAATCTAGCAGTTCCTCAGCTGACTTTTCATATGGATGATTCGATACCTGGATTCCAATATAAGAATATGGAACATAGAAATGGGCAACTTTTTAATTAAGTTTTTCTTCAAACCCCTAATGAAATTCCCCATCCACATCCCACCCTCTGTAATTCCTTTTGTGTATCCACAGCAGGAAATAAAACAAAGTTACTTATTGATTTTTGTTGAACTTAGGAAGTATCCCTTTCACATGGATCATCTCTATGAAGCAAAAATTAATTCCCTGTAAGGATAATTTTAAAATTGTTAACCACTAGCTATTATTGTCATCAGACTGAATGGGGATATTGGTGATAGTTGGACTCCGTGTTCTCATGTTCAAGTGGATGTTCCGCTGCCATTCAGACAACACAGGAATCCAAAGGCCAAACGCCCCTTGGCCTGGTACTAATCTTTATAGAAAGCAAGGGAAAGGAAATGGTTTAAATGAGTAAACCCAGGCAGAATCCAGATGTTTCTGTGAGTGTCGAATGGCTAACAGTTCTCCATGCCCAAAATGCAAGCACTGATTGGCTGAAGGTTCTTTGCAAACTTTAGACTTGTGAACATTAGATACAACCATGTTTACACCATCTACAGTATGTCTGAGCAGATCTGCAAGTAGTCAAAACAGCCTACAGCAAGTAGTCACAACAGGGTTGTGAACATAGAGTTGGGCTGCTAGGACTGTGCCACCAAGGCAGGTCCAAACTAACCATAGGTTGTTTGTTTGTTTCTTTGTACTTTCAAGTCAATGTTGACTCCTGGCGACTGCCTGGACTAGTCCCTGCAGTTTTCTTGGCAAGGCTTTTTTCAGAAGTGGTTTGCCATTGCCTGCTTCCTAGGGCTCAGAGAGAGTGACTGGCCCAAGGTCACCCAGCTGGCTTTGTGCCCAAGGCAGGACTAGAAATCCCAGTCTCCCGGTTTTTAGCCTGATGCCTTAACTAGTACACCAAACTGGCTCTCCACCCTTAGGTTAGAAGTGCTGTTATCTAGTAGGAATGGGAAGGACTAGTGTAGAGAGAGAGAAGTTCACTGTAAAGGAAACCGCCCAGGGTCCCTCCTTGAGGGGGAGATGGGCGGTGATATAAATGTGATGAATAAATAAATGAGAGGGCCAAGAGGAAAAATTGGGAATAAAAGCTGGAGGGCAGAATACCATACCAAAAGGCATCGTTCCAAGTGGTTGCCTTAACCGTAATAGTGACAGGGTGGCTACAGCTGGTGTCTGTAGTGGAATACTTCTGAGACATATCTTAACAACATGTCCTTCTCAGTTATGAACCTTTCTTTTGGTCAGTCTTTTAATTATAACTCTATATATGCGGTCAGAGTTCCTTGGACCTTCTGCTGGAGTGCTGTGCTTGTGAAAGGCTTAGATGAAATCAAATCCCAGTTGACTTGGACTGTCCGCTGATTTCTCTGAGAATCTGTCAAGTTATGGTGTGTCTTTCCCAGGCATAATGTCACAGACTCGCACACTCAGTGTGGGAGAGCAGAGTCAGTGCAAGCAGAACTCCTAGGAAACTCACTGCTTCTCCCTCATGCCTTTAGACCCCCAGTTTTCCAATATTCTGCCAGTCATCCTGTAGGCTCCCTCTGATGGGAAGTTATTGCTTTGCTGGAGTGATTCCCCCCCCTTCAATGTGCTCCATCATTGTAAAGTAGGTTTTGGAGTAATGCTATCCTGCCCACTAGGCATAATTCAAGGATAAGATTGCAGCATTAGAGAGACAGATAACATCCTGGAGCCTTAAACTGAAGTTCTGTTATTTGACGGTTGTCTGATAAGTTGCTAGGCTTGTAAATCAGCTAAGTCTATAAGGAGTTTGCTTTGAGCCCACTTGTTTGTTTTTTAATGTTGCAGGAACCCTCCAAGCATTCACGGTATCTGGAGATTTAAATCTTTATGTAGCCTCCGTGGCCTGACTGACCTTTTCATCTTCTCATTTATTTTGCATAATTTATTTCTCTACCCCATCAGAGACTTAGCAGTGGAAGTCTAAAAGGTACTTGGCAAAGAAAGCATTTGTTCCCGGAAAAAGGGCTGGAGGTGCCTAACACCACTGCAGTCTTTACTGCGGTCTTAGCAACCAGGGTCATTGCCTTTAGCCTACCAAATTATGGACTGTCCAAGGATTTAATGATTCACTGGGGCAAAGTGACTATTTGGAATCACAGAATAATCAGGGATATTTCATAAGTTAATTTCAAACATTTAATTACTTTTGGAAACTTTTCTAACCAGCACTATCACCAGGTCACAGTAATGTCAGTTTTCAGAAAGATCAAATGGAAACCTGCCACAAAATATTTCCGTGTCCAGTGCTTCCTCCAGTCAACCTCTATGCTTCCTATTCCTTTCCTGCCTTCTCTGGTTCTCCAATTCCACCCTCACCCCACCCCCAAATTGGGCAGCGTTTTGCAGCCTCTGAGCACACACAGTTCATATTATCCTCTCTTCCCCCTAAAAAATTATACTTGGGCATTTTGGAGGCTTCCCCAGGCCTACTGGTATCTCCCCCTTGGCCTGGTTGAGTTATCTTAGTAGCAGCATTCATGTCTGAATATTAGAAATACCTGTAGAAGGAATGGTAGGACAAACAAAATACTGCTATGCAACACAATGTATGTCTATAGAACATTTCTTTATCTGCTGTTTTGGCAAACATGCATACCATTGCTTTTTGTTACTCCCAGAAACCCTCTGTATTTTTCCGCTTTTGTAGTAAGACAGCAAGTCTGACTGAAATCCTTCAGATAGATAAATCCCCAAATCCATAATTAGGGCCTAATCAGAGTTAGATTTTTACCCTTTCCTTTTGCTTTTAAATTATGGATAATTTTTATATACAATCTCTCTCTCCCTCTCTCCCTCTCTGCCTTCAAGTCAGTGTTGACTCCTGGCGACTGCCTGGACGAGTCCCTGCAGTTTTCTTGGCAAGGTTTTTTTCAGAAGTGGTTTGCCATTGCCTGCTTCCAAGGGCTGAGAGGGAGTGACTGGCCCAAGGTCACCCAGCTGGCTTCGTGCCTAAGACAGAACTAGAACTCACGGTCTCCGGTTTCTAGCCTGGTGCCTTAACCACTACACCAAACTGGCTCTCTTAATCTCTAGTATTTATCTAGTATTTATAATCTGTAGTTCTTATATAATCACATTTCTATTATAGTGATTGAAATATAAACCAATTTATATTTCTTGCATTTTTACCCTTTTCTCAACAACATTACTCACTGAGTTACTCTTAAACTTCTTCAACCCTGGAGCAGCCACTGGCCAGCCTGGGATCAGGGTAGCTGTAATTCAATACACTTTGAAAACATGATGTTAATTAATCCCACATTAGTGCTGTTGGAATCTTTTACTAATCAACATCCCTTAATTCAGAAAAATTGGATAATACTGTTTAGACCAGAGCTTTCCAAACTGTGTGTCGCGACACAAAAGTGTGTCGCCACACACAGTCTGGTGTGTCGCCGCACAACCCGGAAGCGCTGATCATCATCAGCGCTTCTGGGTTTTCCCGCGGCGACACACCAACTGCAGCGCACAAAACCTGAAAGCAGCAGCAGCGCTTCTGGGTTTTTGCGCGCTGCCGTACTTCCGGGTTTTCCCGCGGCGACACACCAACGCCGGTTGGTGTGTCGCCGTGGGAAAAACTTTGGAAAGCCCTGGTTTAGAACAATACAGTATTTAGCACCTTTCCCTAAAATATTTATTGTCATTTATTGTGGCAGATATTTGGGGACTTTGTAACCTGTCTTTGCCTTTGTATTTGTCTAGACATCAATATTTTCCAGCATTTAGGCCTTTGCTCCTCCAAAACTGTTTTTTTCCCCACATCAAACCAAAGGAAATGCCAGTGCCTTTAGTTTTCCCAAAATAAGACAAAATATTTTTGGAAGGCTTCTCATGAAATCTTGCAAGATTTCAGCTTTTACTTTTAAAAAAATAAGAAATATTTTAGATCATAGGGGCCCTGGAAAACTGGGCTGTTCCCAGCCATAAAATATCTACAATATATGTTAATAATGCTTTTGAAGATTGAAAGTTGTCAAGAATTAATAGTTGAATGTCTGAAATAATTTTGGTTTGATTTGTTTAAATTGCAGCTTTTATTCTTATAATATTCTGGGTTTTAAAAATTAGAATAGAATAGCCTTCCAAAACTGATTAAATGAAGCTGCTCTGGTATAAAATGACACCTAAAAAAAGGTCAGAATGATCATAATAATTTCTTAGACTATGTCTGTATACTACCATTTATTATTTGTTTTATACCACTACATTCATTGTCTTTTTTTCCCCACAGAGATGCCTGGATACTCTATTTTGGCCTGCACGTGCTGAGAATTGTGCGAAAGATCCCTAGATCTTTCTTCAGGCTCCTTGGAGGGAACGAATGAACAGAAAACCCAATTTAAACATATAGTGTAAAGATGTCCTCAATTAGCATTATGGCACGTAATGAGCTACATAACTCCTGCACAGACAATCTATCGAAGAGCACGTTAGTGTGTGGGGAAGATAGAAGAGATGGGCCAAGACTGTATCTTTTGGCTTTGCACCGGTGTGATAGTTATATATGCTATGAATACACATGAGCTATATTTACCTCAAAAGAAGATGGCCCTGAATTTAAGATAGCCCCCCTACAAACAAAAAGTATACAGTATATACAGAGAAAAATCTTATGCAGTTCCCAGGTTCCCCACCTTATCAACTGTGGTTGCCATATTCTGGAGACTTTCACCTCCACAATAAACGTGTGCATATGTCACATTTGTCTCTGTGTGCACGTACTTGCCAAAAGGCACACTACTATGAACAGCAGAGCCAGTCCCCCCACCCCAAAAGCACCCTTCAAATAGTTGCACTAATAACTATTGCCCATTTTTTTTTAAAAAAAGGAACCAATTTATAAAATAGATGGATCCCAATCTGCCTACATCAGGCATTCTTTCACATTTGCAAAACCACTCTAACACATAGAAACAAGTAAAAAGAAGAGCACGTTCTCTCACTCTTCAGCAGGGAAAAATAAATCAGGATGGATATGGTAGTTACACTGGCAAGGGAAGGAGAAAAAAGAGAGAGAAACAAAATGCAGATATTTGTAGCTCAGGGTTGAACTGTGGAGTCCTTGATGCTCTCTGAGCCTTGTTGTTTTCTTGAAGACATTTCATTGCCAAGCTAGGCAACACCAACACAGGCAGGACAAGCCAGGTATATAAACAGAGAGCAAGTCCCACTCCCTTTTCACACTGAAGATGTTGCCTAGCTTGGCAATGAAACGTCTGCAAGAAAACAACAAGGCTCAGAGAGCACCAAGGACTCCACAAAATGCAGATAAGTTTAGGAGAAAAGGTCAGGGAAGAAAAGGAAAGGAAAGGAAAGGAAAGGAAAGGAAAGGAAAGGAAAGGAAAGGAAAGGAAAGGAAAGGAAGGTTTGGTATTGCAAAAAGGGTTAAGTTCACCAGGCAAGCAGCCCTCCCACGCAGCAACCAATGTTCAGGCTGATCTTCCAGGGCATCCATGCTTTTCAGTAGGGAAGTCTGTAGCCATCTGTATCTCTGCCCATTCCTTTGTTTTCAACAGCCTCTTCTATTCTTACCAGCTAATTACATTATTAGATGATACCCCACCCTTCAAAGCTAATTATTAGGGGGAGGAACCTTGTATTAACTGGCCTCCTTGCAGCTTTTAATAGCATAGATTTTATGCAGGGAGTTGGAAGAATGAACAGAAGGCAGGGTGGGACCAGAAGTATCATTCAACAACCATCCTTCCATACATTCATTCTTCTTGCAAAAAGCTTTGATTTTGAATCTAGAAACAATATTAGGCTGCTTCAAAACTTGTGAAAAAGCACCAACAAAAACAAAAGAAGCAAACAGAGAAACAAGAAGATAGAAGTCTGATAAAATTTGAATATGTTCTGGATTTTGTTGAACTAATGAACTATAACTCCCATAAATATAAATAATGTCCTTTCTGGCTAGTCCAGATAATAGTTGAACCCAACAATATCTAGAAGTTTATGCAAGTTCCTAACTTTCAGTGTTATCTCTGATTTTCCTGTTGATCCAATAAAACAGAAGTGGGCAGTGTATGGCCTACAGATGTTGGTCTGCAATTTCTATCATTGCTCATCATTGGCTATTCTGAATAGGACTGATGGGAACTGAAGCTCTGCAATAACTGGATGGTACAAGTTGTCCATTTCTGCGTTAAAAAGATACTTCGTAAGCCCATCTGCTAATTCTGTTTTTTGGGTATGACAACGGGAAGTACAAGCAATAACTTTTGCATCCAATACAGTCATCTTTTTTCTTGTGTTGTGATAATTTTTTCCCAGCATACAGTATATTCATACACTTTTTATTTTGTTTCAAGATCCACCTGTTTTTCTCATACATCTTGATTATTTAGGACTCACCAATATGAAATTATGCAAAACTGTTGAATTACATCTACCGACTGAAAAATGAACATAAAAACTGAAGGTACGACTTGAAGAAACAGTATCATTCTACATACTTTCTTTCCTCCCTAAGGCTAAATTCTTCGCATCAGAACTGGCTTGGTAAAACTTCAGAAGCATTTTCTGTAACTATCATGGTTAGCGTGATTATTTTACATTTCCAAAAGTAAGTCTGGATGTTTCAGAGTAATAGAATCTGTTGAGAAAACAGTTATGGGATTAGTATAGCCCTTTCCAAATCCTAGTAATTGGATTCTAGGAGATTTCAATGGTTGTGAGATAAAAAAACATGGACATTGTTACTTTAAAAATATATGTAAACCCCTCCAGTAGCAAATGAAGCAAGCGGTTCTGAGACATACAACCTAAAAGGCTCCCCAAAGATACAGCTATACCCATGAATTGCTTATAAAAGCTGCACAACGTATCTAATCCAGCAGTTGACACTAGTCCATGTAGAGGTCTTGCACAGGATGGAATTATTTTCTGTGTTCATAGACCATGCTTTCGATGATCATATCACCATGTAGTACGTCATGTGCAAACCAGGTGCAGGAAACAATTATTCACAGGATCATGTAAAAACAGACATATGAAGAACTCATGCAAAAAAGTTATCTTCCTCATGAAAACGTAAGGTTTCAAGCCTATGCAGTTACCTGAAAGTAAATTCTACTGAATACAGAATGACTTATTTCTGAGTAAACACATATAGGATACTATATGAAAGTTGCTGAACTGCACTAATATAAAGTCTAAAGCAAAATGTAGTTTAATGAAATTCGGGATTGTCTCACACAGTGCATTTTTGGGTATCTGCAAGTCAACATACTGATTTTATTACTTAGGTCAAAAGGCCAGAATAATCCTAAATAAGACATAATTTCCAGTGTTGTCATGAATAAGAAAACAAGGACGCCACAAGACTGATTTCAGTATCCCTCCTTTTGATAAGATATGAAGGTAATGAAAATATGCAGAGTATAGCTTTTGGAATGACAACTTCCAACCTATTTACCCACAGTGGCCATAGAAGGCATCTGTATTTTTTTCAGTGCAATGAACTAACATGTGTCTCTGTGTGTGCGTCTCTACTCTCTTCTCATGTTGCATTTGAATATTTGTATGTTTGCCCTGGGATGCACGGAGTGAACTGCATAGACCCTGCTCTGGATCACGTGATTGGGAGAGAGGTGGGAGGGGCTTAGAGTGGAGCAGTTGCCCATGTTCTGGCCCACCTGATGCCCAGCTGCCTCTCTCGGAGGGATGCGTTGGGGGATTTATTTTCTGAAAATGACTGTTTATTTGATGGTTGTTGTGGGTTTTCCGGGCTGTGTGGCCGTGTTCTGGCAGTTTTTGTTCCTAACATTTTGCCAGTAGCTGTGGCTGGCATCTTCAGAGGACAGGAGCACAGCTAGAAGATTCTCTCTGTGCCCAAGTGGAGGGTGTGTGTTCCTGCTGGTGTTTATAGCTGCTGAAAGGTCATTTACAAGAGATTGGGAGAGGGTTTTTTGTGGTGATTAGGGGGTGTGGTGCTGTCGTGTGTGGGATTAGCACATCTATTGTGTGAGTTGTTTGTATATTTCTGTGGTTGAGTAGAGTTTGTTGACCTTTTATAGCCTTCGACTATAGACTATTTATTTATTTATCAAATTTATCACCGCCCATCTCCCCCCAAGGACTACCTAATGTACTTCCAACATTCTGTTGGGTTGGAGAGAGAGAGACTAAAAAAAGCCAATGAGAAAAATGGAAAACTCAGCCACACTTCTAAGCTAGTAAAAAGGAAGCAAGATAATCAAAACATAAGAGATCCTATGATCTTTTATAAGTGGAATTGAGCTGCCGGAGCAAATGGGGCAACCTACAAGGTACCAAGCAAATCATTGCTTGCAAGGGGAATGTACATCTGTATCCATAATTGGCTATTGAGTAGGAGCTGCAAAGTGCTAGAAAGAAATTCAGTCAGAGGATGCCTATTTACACAATGGATGACATCCTCTGTCTCCCCAGTCCCCCAGATATAATTTTTTTTCATCAACAGGACTGCTGAGAAGAACTAATTTAGCCAGAAGTAAAAAGAAGGTAAATTTATTTCAAGTCCAACTCAGAAATGTTAACAGCCCCAGAACACATGACAATGGAAGTGTGACAGGCTTTGGCTCAGGCCCAACCACCACTTCTTACCACGGTTTGGAAACTGTCGTCCTCCAGGACCTTTTATCAACTCAGCCAGCAAGGATCAGGCTGAGGTCTGCTGGGAATTGTATTCCAGCAACTTCTGGAGGGGCCCAAAGTTTCCCTAATAGTGTGGCTCTCTCCAGCCTGTCACCCCCCAGATATGGTGAGATTATGCCCCCAGAATTTCCAGCCACCACCAGCTGACTGGGCATTCTGGGAGCTATACCATAATAGTCACTGGTGGTATATTGGATTAGACTGGGCAGACCAGCTTCAAAGCTACTCTCAGCCATGGAAGCTGACTGGGTGACTTTGGACCAATCACTATCTCTCAGCCCAACATACTGTATACTACGGAGATGGGGTGGGGGATGAGATGGAGAGAGACTAATGTACTACTTAGTAAAGGTAAAGGTTCCCCCCGCACATTTGTGCAGTCGTGTCCGACTCTAGGGGCCGGTGCTCATCTCCATTTGTTAGCCGAAGAGCCAGCGTTGTCCAAAGATGCTTCCACGGTCATGTGGCCACATGACGCGCGCGGAACGCTGTTACCTACTCACCAAAGTGGTACCTATTTATCTACTTGCATTTGCATGCTTTCGAATTGCTAGGTTGGGAAGAGCTGGAGCGAGTGCGGGAGCTCACTCCGTCACGCGGGGCTAGGGATTCGAACCTCTGAACTTGCGATCTTCCGATCGACAAGCCTGGCGTCTTACCCGCTGAGCTACCATGCCCCCCAATGTACTACTTACATGCCTATATATAGTACTTTACTGGCCTTGGCTACTCTTGTAAAGCTAAGTACAATCAAACCTGGGTTGTACTTGGATCAGAGACTATCGGGAAATAAATAGCAAATTTCTTCCACAATTTTGCCCAGAACACTGCACGCACATATCCATGAAGTTACCAGGAGCTGAGTTCTTTTTAATATATTCCCAAATTGAAAAAGGAAATATATTCTCAGATTGAAAAATCAACTATATATTTTCCAAATAGTTATGACTATGTTCATAGAGCATTAAACTAATGTAGTTAAATATAGTCTCCATGTTTGATAATGAGGAATATGTACTTCTGTGAATGCAACTCATGTTCCTTTAATTCATTACAGTATGTGATCTTTTATATACTTCAATAAATTGCAAAACAATACAGGTGACATTAAGTTAAAGGTAAAGGGGCGTGGTGGCTCAGTAGGTAAGACGCCAGGCTTGTCGATCGGAAGATCGCAAGTTCGGCGGTTCGAATCCCTAGCCCCACGTGACGGAGTGAGCTCCCGCAGTCGCCCCAGCTCTTGCCAACCTAGCAATTCGAAACCATGCAAATGCAAGTAGATAAATAGGTACCACTTTGGTGGGTAGGTAACAGCGTCCCATGCGCGTCATGTGGCCACATGACCGTGGAAGCGTCTTCGGACAACGCTGGCTCTTTGGCTAACAAATGGAGATGAGCACCGGCCCCTAGAGTCGGACATGACTGCACAAATGTGTGTGGGGAACCTTTACCTTTTTTTAAAAGGGCTTTTAAGTTCCATTGCTTCCAAGCATTTGCTTAATTCTCCTGTTAAAATCAATGGTATTTAAAAGTACTTAATTTGTGCCCTGATTTTTATTTTGCAAAGGTATTGGAACTGTTGTTTTTCCTGTACCGTCTATTTTTTTAAAAAAACAAACAAACCTTGAAGCTTAATTATGACATATGAAAGTCCTTATTTAGGGTAGACTTTAATTTGATTATTGTCTGCCCTGCTGTGTAAATAGTCTCCTGGGCATACACCCCTCCCCCTCCCCCATAGTAGGTGTTTCGCTTTAGATTTGCCCGTGTAACAATCCTTCTTTGCCCAGACCTTCCATCCTCTACGCAAACCAACAGCAGACAATAGATACATACTAATGGAACTGTGCACTTGCCATCTGTAAGAGCAGCTGCTCTCCTGCATCTGTTGGAACCAAGAGCTCCGCTAATCTGCATAATAAGGAGAAGGCTTATCCCACTCTAGCTAATAATCACAAAGCAATCGATGCTTTCCATTCCCTCACTGTGCAGCACAACCAAGTTTTAGCATGTTTTGGCGAAGTCTCTCAAGATATCTAGAGGTCAAGCAAAGCTGTGGATTGTTAATTCTGCCTGCAGCTAAAGATCATTCTCCCTGTAATCAAGGCTGCTGCACAGAAAATCATAATTTTATATATGTTTGCTTACAGCCTTAAGACTCTCTCACACACACGCATCCTCCTTCAAATAGACTGAAAATTAGACACTGATTGAAAATATGCTTTTTACAAAAAAGCACAGCCTCAGTGTTGTTAAGGTGGAGTGGACATTATTTTATATATATATATATATATATATATATATATATATATATATATATATATATTATATATCGTGTGGCCCAAAATGCTTTTGGGAGACACAAATAGCAAGCTCCTGAAATAACAGTGGTCTCAGGCAGCATCAGTAAGGACCACACAGTGGTGGGATATCTGTGCTTAAGCCAGATTCGGAACCTGCCTCCCTATCTTACTGGGTATAAAGTAAGGCTAGCTGTTATATTCATACACAGATCTCTGCATGTCTACTAAGGATACTTCAAATTATGCTATAAGAATATATCAGGATTTTTGTAAAATTGGAAAACAATCCAAATGGTTTTGGAAAAAACCCTATGTAACGATTAAAAGTTTGTAGCATTTTTAGTAAGCAGTTAAAATGGTTTTGAGGGCCACTTTATAGAAACTATGGCAGGAGGAGGTAACAGGGTGCCTGAGAGTACACTGATGTGCTCGCAGACACCTCCCTGAGCTTCTTGTCCTACCTGCCTTTAAAAAAAAATAAAGAATTGCTACAATAGCAACCAGGTAAGTGGAAGGCCAAAGGAAGAGGGGCCGACCAAGGGCAAGATGGACGGATGATGTTCTGGAGGTGACGGACTCGACCGTGGGGGAGCTGGGGATGGCGACGGCCGACAGGAAGCTCTGGCGTGGGCTGGTCCATGAAGTCACGAAGAGTCGGAAGCAAATGAACGAATAAACAACAATTAAGGAACTGGCGTGCTGTGAAGCAGGGCCGGAATAAGGCCAACTGATGCCCTAAGCACAGCCCAACAATGGGGCCCCCCAGCCTTTCCATTGCTTAACTGACAAGACAATAAGGCTCAGTAAGTGCTGAAAGAGTTAAGGGCATGATAGCTAGGGGGAAAAGCTCTGTAGTGTCCCCCTTCCCTTGGTGCCCTCAGCGCATGCTTATTTTGCTTTATTTATTTATTTGTTTATTTTGCTTTATTTATTTATTTGTCAAATTTAACGGCTAATCCAGGGCTGCTGTGAAGTGAAGTGAAGTGAGAATGCAAGTAGATGAATAGGTACCACTTTGGTGGGAAGGTAACAGCGTTCCACGCGTGTCATGCTGGCCACACGACCATGGAAGTGTCTTCGGACAATGCTGGCTCTTCGGCTAACAAACGGAGATGAGCACCGGCCCCTAGAGTCGGACACGACTGCACAAATGTGCGGGGGGAACCTTTACCTTTACCAGGGCTGCTGTGAAGTGAAGTGAGAATCTTTATCCCCCGTTTTTTGCTTTACATAGGCCCAACAGGCGTTCTTAGAAAATAAATGTACTAGGTGGCCACAGCCCAGAGCTTTATTTGAAAGCACCCTTACCTGTCCAGAAAATAGGCAAACCTAATCTGAAGTATTAGAGGGGAGGGTGGTGGGTGGGATGGAGAGTTTGATGAGGAAGATGTTCATCAGCTTGCCTTATTATGAATAGCTATTGTGTGACCGGCAGTTACCTCATGGTGGTCATTTCATGAAAACACCAACAACACAATCTCAACATTCTGAATTGCATGAAACTTTGCCTGCCCGGCTGAGGGAAGCGCAGATCTCTGCATGGTTGTTCAGAAGCAGGTCCCATGGTGCTTGGCAATGCTTCCTTCCAGCTAAGTGCCTCTGTGCTCAAGTATCTCCTAAACATTGCATCCACCTCTGATTATGTTTGCAAACTGTGTAAGGGGAGGATGTATTAGATCTCTAAAAAGACTATTAGAACATTAGAACAACATACACGTGGAACCTCTTTGATTTATAATCATGCATAAATGGAGCATTCAGTATCCATGTGCTTTTTAAAAATGACTACGATGCCCAAATAGTCAGAATTACCACACTCAGACAGTGAAACGAGATAGGAACATGAGCAGACAGCAGAGTGATAGGTAGCATTTATTTTCATTTCATTTATAAAAGTGGAATGCTCTCTCAGTTCCACAATATCCTGTGGGCAGCAGTATTGACAGTGGCAAAAACAAAGAGGCGAAGCCTGTGAAGCTGAATCCTGTAAAAGAAAAATGCCAGAATGCAGAGTTTTAATTTTGTCCTTAATAAAAGTGGGATAAGTAATTCAACCAGTGTGTTAAAAAGGAGATCCATTTATAAATATAAACTGTTAACACAACCAACATGTTAAGAGAGTTTCTTGTAAATATAAACAGCTGAAAAAGATTATGAACCATCTCTAGAAAGACGCTATATATATTGTATTAATTATAACAGCACCAGCAATAAGAATCCAGTTCCTATCAGAGTTCAGACTCCTGTATTTCAAACAATAAATGTTACACTTAGAGATTCTAGATTTTAAGCTATTAATAGGGCTGTCCTGTTTAGATGATTACATAAATTACTTTGTTTACTTCAAAATGTCTGCTGGATGAGGCTTCAGACCTTTGCTCCAAAGTCTTGCTCTTCTTGCAGGCACGCACTCCATCCCTTAAAACACGGGATGAAATTGAGTATTTTAAGGAAACGACGGTCCGGTCCGGGAAAGGTAAAAAAACAGGAGTGTCCCGTTCAAAATGGGACGTATGGTCAGCCTACTTTTAATGTTTTTTCACCCTATGTCATAAACAAATAATAGGTCAGTTATATATCTCCTTGACCTTTGTCTGTTAAGATGTTTTTCAGAGGTGTTATTCCTTTTAATCTTAAAAATAGAGGAGTGTTTGAAATATTAAAATTTGAAGACTGCAACTTAGAAATGGTAAGAATAAATCAAATTACATTCACAGATTCACAGACAAATGGCACACTCGATGGAAGGCACCTTCATCTTGAGATGTTTTTTTCTAGGAACTTCATTTTAAATACTTACATTATTATGATCTTAATTCTCTTGTATCTTAATTCTATATACAGTACATTGAATGAAATCATAACATAACCAGGAGTACTCAGTAGTTTTGTAAATACCCACAATGCACCAAAACTTGAAGGAAATAGGATAATTCCTAAGAATGTATGAACCTTGTTTGATAATGGCTTGCTTTAACAGGGAAATAAAATACTATGAACTAGGTTCTTGTAGCAGTCATTATCATTACCATCACCACAAGAACATAGGTTTATAATGTTATATTTCTCTTTTAAACATAGGAAGTTGTAACACAGTGTGCAATGGATTGTATCACAACTGCAAGCAACATTCCCCTTCTGCAGGTTATCATCGCACATCAGTTAAGAAGGGGAGTATTGTAGTTGTGATAGAAGCCTGTATCTCGCCATGGACCATCTCAACACTGTTTGTTTTCTGCTGTCAAGCCAGCACCATACTGCCCTATATGGGTTGAAAATTCATGTTTGCAAACAAAGTTGTACACAAATAAAAATGCAGAATTAGAAAGAAAACCAAAGCAATGAAAAAAACCCTCACAAAAACAGGGGAAAAAACAAATTTGGTATTATAGGTATGTGGATGCATAAATACATTTGAGCTCTTAAGAAGAAATAAGTTTATAATTAATCTGAGATTGTACATGTATTCTGCATATACGATTGATTTGGAGAGCACATGCCTTGAACACAATTGAATATAATGCTGAAATATTTTCTGCTGCTTATCACTGAATTTAGCTCAGGCATTCTGCTCTTCATTTCTTTCTTTCCCATATCATTTGGTGACAGTTTTATGAGTCTTATCAATGCCTTCTGGCCTACAGTGACCATAATCACTAGGGTGACATTGCAGCCATCTTAATAGGAAGCAAATTAGCCATTATGTTCACACATAGTTAGAGAGCCAGTTTGGTCTAGTGGTTAAGGCAACGGGCTAAAAACCAGGAGACTGAGAGTTCTAGTCCCGCCTGAGGCATGAAAGCCAGCTGGGTGACCTTGGGCCAGTCACTCTCTCTCTCAGCCCTAGGAAGGAGCCAATGGCAAACCAGGAGACTGAGAGTTCTAGTCCCGCCTTAGGCATGAAAGCTGGCTGGGTGACCTTGGGCCAGTCACGCTCTCTCTCAGCCCTAGGAAGGAGCCAATAGCAAACCAGGAGACTGAGAGTTCTAGTCCCGCCTTAGGCATGAAAGCTGGCTGGGTGACCTTGGGCCAGTCACTCTCTCTCAGCCCAACTCACCTCACAGGGTGGTTGTTGTGGGGGAAATAGGAGGAGGAAGGAGTATTAGGTATGTTCGCCGCCTTGAGTTATTTATAAAAATAATAAAGGCGGGATATAAAACAAACAAACAAATAAATAAGAAGGTAGGTTTGGAACTGTGTGAAAACCAAAAACACTAATAAATCTAAAGAGCTGTGCGGGAGCCATTTTTTCCCCCTGCAATTCTTTCCTTTTCCTTTTTGCTAATCATTGATTATTTATTCCTTAGCCTACATTGCCTGCATTTAAAAAAGGGATACAGTGAGACCTACCTTTGGACATAGAATTGTGCAAATACGCATCAAGTCATGTATGAAATTAAACATATTCCCCTTGTACTAAGGTCCATATCTATTTTTGTTTATTAGTGAAATACTATTCTAGTTTAACTTTTGGGAAATGTTAGGGTAACCTTCCAAAATGTTGTTCATGTCTCCATAGACAAGAACTCCAATTCTTACTGATCTTAAAGTAAAATGTCTGAGAGTGGAGAAGGTGTATCTTGAGTCTACTACTCTTGAACTGAAATCTACCAACTGGGATCCAAGTGGTAGGAAAAATATCTTTTGTATGAGTAGAAAGCAGTTCTAACAAATGAGTCTATGACTGCTTTGTAGTAATCCCAGCTCCCAGCTGCAGTTCCCATGCCCCACTCTTTTGGGGAGGGAGCATACAAGGGGGCTAGGGAAGGAAAGCTATATTGCACAAGTGGATTTCCATCAGAAGGCTCTAGATCCCAACCAAACTACAGCTTCTCTTCCACTTTCCCCAGAATGTAAAATCTCCTTCAAGTTGAGTAACTCTTGGTGACTTCATTGGCATGACCTTGTAGCTTTCTTGGCAACTAAACAGACGGGGTTTGCTCTTCTTCCAGGATATTTCTTACTTCCCAATCTAGGCTGGCATTCCCTCTCCTATCCATGCAGACACTGACTAGACCCAAACCTGCTTAGGTCCCAAATACAGACAAGGTTTGACAGTGCCGCCACCTGCTGAGGATTCTTTTCTATAGGAACAATGAACACTCCTGAACATAATTTCTTTCCTAGGGCTATAGAACAGGTTCACCGCAAGAGCAAACATTCGATTTTAGATTTGTAGATCCATTTATTGATAATTCCTGTGTCACAAGTCAGGGCAATAGTGGAACCTGCATCTGAAAATAGGTTGATTTATTTAAATTTCTCCTAAATAATTTAACCTATTACAGCCCTCTCAGGGTGGTTCATAAATACATCACATCATTTATTACAAAAATAAAAACGATATGCACATATGATTATGTTTATAAAGTTATACTTTCAAATAAAGTATTTATAACATTTAAATTTGTTGTAAACCGCCCATAGTCCCCCCCTTGGGGGGAGATGGGCAGTGGCAAAATTTAATAAATAAATAAAATAAATTAGTGTAGAAACATACACACACCTCCTAAACAATGGCTGTGATCATGTAAACTATTATTTGTTTTTATCATGGTTTGCTGAAGTCACAGTACCTGAGTTTACACACTGCATTATTCTGACAATCATGGTTTTACAAACTGCAGTGGCTGGCTTTACCAATGCTAAGCCAAACCAAACCAAATTTTGGATTGCACTAATCATCAATATAATGTGTGAATCCAGTACAGAGAAGCAGCACAAAATTCGAGATTATTTTAAAACTTGGGACTGTTTCAAAATAAACAGTAAAAGTGGGTATAAATCGCCAGATGTTCAAAACCCTTTTAATATTGATGTGTAGTTTGAGAATTAGGCGTTTTAATAAACCTTGGAGGTCTTGGATACAGAAGGAAAAACGTTGAAGAAAGAACGGAGGCACTATGCATTTTCTCAAACCATGGTTTAATAGACTGAAATGTCTAAATCTCATCTAGGTGCCCCTTCAGTTGCTGAAAGGTTTCAAATAAAATTGTTGAGAAATCGCTAAAACATCCTAACCTATTGATTAGTTTACAATGTCAGCATAGAGGTTGTTCAGAATTAATGTACAAGTGAAAGGTGTGATAATTTTGTAAGAACAATGACTGGCTCAAAGATTAGGAATAAATGAATTCTCAGAATATAGTTTAGTATAACCCTTCCACTCTCTTCTTCTCCTTTAAATGCAATAAGGAATGGAAGGTGGCTAATGTATCAATGTACAGGAGATGAATTGAACACAACAGGCAATTTTATATATCCATATTTTCCACTAGTGAGATATTCTATTGAAGGAAAATTCTTATCTGTTTCTACTTTTTTTGGAAGGACTGATCATTCCCTTTGAAATTTGCTGTGTTCCTGACATACTTTGTGAGCAGAGACACTGTCAAAAGAGAAATCTTAGTAACCTACTATATTACATTATTAGTGTATATTGGAGGTTGTGCCATGCCCTGTGCAGATGGCTTGTTGACACAATATTTTCCACGAAGTGTTGATTTTCAAAAAGAGCTACTTGGGCCACAAGGGACTACTTCTATTGATTATTTTATTTTCCACAGTGTGTTTGATATCAAGCATTCTATAAAGCAGAGGAAGACTTAAGAGAATACAAAGAACCGGGGAGGATTTAAAAATAATATCTGATAGGCCACTTCCTCTGCATCACAAGGGCAGTTTTCTTCATTCTTATGGGTGTGTGTGTGTGTGTGTGGATGAGGATATTCCCCACTGGAACTGGTATTTCCTTTCTACATGTCAGTTAAATAATGACATCCCCAGGTGTCCACCCTCCTTTTGTCAACTGACAAATGCGCAGCAGATGGCAAAAATGGCCTGGCGTATATTTCCAGGCAATTACAAAAAAAAACCCTCAACAAAATAAGAACCCAACCCACAACATGAGTCCACTGCACCTTACTGCTGACTATGTTTGCCGTTGCAGCTGTTGGTACTAATGTTGCTTAATGAGATTGACATTGCCTGATAGTGCAAAAATAATTTATCGAAACTCTGTGGCCCTCCCTCAAGGGCCATGGGAGGGAGGCTTCATCTTGTGAGTTTGTTTTACTGACTTTTTAGCATCCTTCTTCACACAGAAGTAACCCTTGCTTAAAAAAGGAGAGTCTATGTCTACTTCTCCACTGAACGCTGGCTTGGAATATTGGAGCGAGATTTCGATCACCTCAGATATTTAAGTGCTGCAGTCTCTTCTTTCCTTGAAGATCACGGGAAATAAAAAGTTTGCCTCATCTCCCATTGGCCTTTCAGCAGTGCAGGGATATTCCTATTTTTCCAGAAAGGAAACCAAGGCTGAAAGAGAAGGCTTGTGCCAAGGTGTTGAATTAGGGCTGGAATCCAGGTAGGGGCATGGAGAGTATTCAAACACACACAGTCCACATTAGGCTGCCCAACCCTAATACAAGCAAGGGGCCTACAGCAGCCACTGATGCGTCTCCCTTCTTCTGCTCCAAAGGCCAGACATTTACTTTGGGCAGGGGAAAGTGGCAGAAAGGGTAGCAAACACTGCCAGGCTCAAGAAGCATCATTCCCAAGGGACTGTCCTCTTCCACTCCTGTTCCTTGCCCTCAGCCCAAGCTAAAATTGGGGAAGTGGCTGGGTATAGACAGAGGCAACAGGGAGCCATTTGCAAGCATACTCACACCGATTCAGATGATGGATTAGGGTGCATACAAGTCCAGGGATGGAACTAGGGTCTGTGTCACCTGGGGCAAACATAGATTCCACGCGCCCCCATGAGTTATTTTGTCATTTTGGCACCCCCCCGAGTGTCATTTTGGCGCACCCCCCAGCGCTGCGCCCGGGGCACATGCCCCACTTGCCACACCTAGTTGCGGCCCTGACAAAGTCTTCCTCGACTCTTCTTGCCACCTGCCTTCACTACACTGTTTTGGGTTCACATCTCATGTGGTAATAATGTATGCTTTATTCTGGTGTGATGGCATGTTGAAGTAAATCAATTTGCAGTTTTAGTGCCACAATGCATCATAATCTCACACATCATTTACCAAATTCCAAGACTGGGTTTACCACTAAACCAGGGTTTGTATTTAACCAGGGATTGTGGAACAAACCTGCAATGGCTGACTTCACATTATACCAAGCCATGGATCATGGTTTACAAACCACACTGGTTGGGCTCATACAACACACTGAATCAAAACTAAATGTACCCTTTATGGTTTGGTAGTGTGATGTATGGTCCCATTCTATGTCCTCTATGGTGATGACACAAAAGCACAATATCATACATACCACAAAGGATAATGACACCATCATTTATAACAAGAGATAATGACTGATGGAGTTTTGAAGGTTGATAAAAGAACTCCAAGCAGCTAACAACAATCTTGCAGAGTAGAAGTGTGGACCAGCAGGGACTTTCACTTTAAGCTTAATTACGTTCAGAAATAAATTCAGTCATCACACATTAGTTAGATGAAGAAAAATAGAGACTCTCTGCAGAACTTTGCAATGTGACCTGGCCTCTTACATGAATTATAGACAATAGCCTTTTTGGGTTTTTGATGAGTCACTAATTGCTCTAGCTCATGTCTACCCTTTGTTGCTAGGTAACCAATGTCTCTGCCAGGCAATCTATTGTTTTGCAAATTCTCTTGCCTCCGACATTCTGATCTAATGGCTCCTAGAAGCTGAGAAAAATTCTTGCCTTCTAAATTCATGCCAGCAACAAATGGAAAAAATCTATTCGGTAACATGCTTAGCAAAAAAGACATCTTAAGTTTTTCATTCATGAGATTCTGAACTGTGCTCAGCTTTTCAAAGATTGTCTGTATTCTCATCAGGTGGTCATTTACATTTCCACTGTCTTCCAAATTACATGCATGCAGTTCTCGCAACAAAGAGATCACTTTCTGATCATCAGCTTCTGAATATAGAGTGCTTAAATTCTCAATCATTTCCTTAGCAGTAGAAATATTTTTAATCTCTGCTAATCTGTGATCTGGAAAATATCTAGCAATGAGAATTTTAGCTCTCTTATCCTTTTTCTTCCACTGTCTTTTGGCTTCCTCCCCATCCTCTGGTTTAGGTTCAGGTAAATCCAAAACATCTAAAAATCTTCAAAATCTATCTGCATTCTTAATCTGAATAGCCATGCTGAGTAATTATCCTCAGTCAATCTTGGCAGAGGGGGGAGCACCCTCCTCTTTCTCCATTGTTTAGAGACAGGAAAAAAATTTCTGAACGTAGCTTTTTAAATGTGCAAGCTGCTTCCCTTTTTGTGGCTGTAAGGCCAACAAAAAAAACTTTTCAAGAGATCAGTACTGCACTGGTTTGTACTGGTTTGTACTGGTCTTGTGCTGGTCTTGTACTGGGCCCGTAACCCTTGATGGAGTTTTGAAGGTTAATAAAAGAACTCCAAGCAGCTAACAACAATCTTGCAGAGTAGAAGCGTGAACCAGCAGGTACTTGCACATTAAGCTTAATTACGTTCAGAAATAAATTCAGTCTTCACACATTAGTTAGGTGAAGAAAAATAGAGATAGCTTACATTTATTCAGTAGATCTGGATACAAGTAGATTCATTGTAGATCTGCGTGCAAGCGAGATGTAATGGACAAGAGCTGCATTGTGCAGCGCCTCCTGCTTGCGTAATGAAGCGTAATGGAGGTTGTTAATCCCCCAAACTCAAGAAGGAGGAAGTGGAAATCAGGTGACCCATGTGACATCCCACAAGCACAATAGAGATGCATTTTACTAGAAAAGACCCCCCTTATGCTTATGAGACAATGCTGTTGACCCCTGATGATTCCAACAATGACATCATTTATTTATACTATTTCTAGCATAGTTCGAAAATGAAAATGGAGTTGTCTGCAGCCTACTTCTGGATGTATGCCTTTCTGACCAGAAAATTAAGCATATTCTAGTACACAGGCATTTTCTGCCTGGTCACACCTTATGCAGCAGCCATTTTGTGAATGCGTAAGCCTCCCATCTAGTAGCCATTTTTGTAAGAGCATCCACAACTTGCTTTCAGCATTCAAAATGGCACACAAATATTGCCTATCCCTATTCATAGAGGTGCTGTAGAGTTTATTATGCTGTACATCAATGAAAAGGAGAATTGGGAAGAAGAAAGTAAGAAGAAAAGGATTTTATATGTAAAATTATCCCAAATGCAGCTCTTCAATTATTAACCAGTCTGTTCATAGAAATATAGTTTCCTTGGGAACATTAACAATTAAGATGGCTTGACTGACTTAATTTTCCATTGTAGGGATGTGTATAAGAAACAGAATTAAATAATTTATTTAGTACTTTTCTGAAATGATTTATTGAAGCTCAGGAAATTTAACCTCAAAACAAGCATATACCAAAATTCTAAGTCTAACAAGCGCATCACTGCCAAAGTACAATTTTTTTACAAAAATGTGTAGTTGGGGATATTTAATATCTTAGTAATTAATTTACTAACCTTCTGTTTCCTCGAACGTTGGCCCTCACAGACATACTTGTCTCAGGATATTAATTCTGGCCTACCTCACAGGGGCTGTGGGTATCTGTGGGGCAGGCAAAAGGGGGCAAATGACAAAACAGGAGTGGCAGCATCGTCACAGTAATGCTGCAGGTTATGTACTTCTGTCATATATAGAACATGAGTGTATAAAGGCAGCATTTGTGTGATGGCATCACTGCAGTTTGCTGTGGATGGCCGCTGGCAGCACCAAAGCAATTTTCATTGTAAAAAAAACCGTTGTAATTTCTATGCTTACCCACAATAACTGCCTATTATTCTTAGGACAACTAGGTATTAAAGGTAGCCCTGCCTAATTACATTTGCCCACTGTTTAAATGAAAGTAATTCAAATGCTGTGCAGTATGATCATTGCTTCACTGCACTCTTGGAGATCGAAAGGCATCTGCCCTGGGGTTTCAACCAGAGGGAGAAACTGATGAAGTGGCATAAAAAAGGAGCCAATTTTGTCCAATCAGCATCCAAGCAAAGGCACTGTTCTCACCATCCCTATACATTTCTAAGAGGGGCTGTCACCTGTCATATGTCAGGTAAGCTGCAATTACAGTAGTTTAAATTATCAAAGTAGTTATGGGAAGCCTTTATAATTAGCCCTATTAGTGGTTTACCAGCATTGCTTCACTATATGCGGGGAAGGATTTATCAGCCACAAGCGTCTTCTGTAAATTCTGTAAATAAGATATTCATCATTTAGGCAAACTTGGTATTTAGCTTCCCCCCCCCCTTTAAGTCCATCAAAATCCGGTATACATTTTCTTTAACCGTTGCAACTTTTTGGCCCGTACCACAGAAAATATTCTCTATTTTGAACCAAGGGGAGACCTGGGATGGTGGGATTAGAGTAGAGAACTGGGAGGAAATTATTTAACAGCCTGCCCGGCTGAACTGTATTGCAGATACAGATCACCCACAAGGGTCATTAAAAAAAAGCAGGATAGAAAGAGAAGTCGAGGGTCTTCCAAAGCTAGTCAGCTCCTGTGATGATTAAAAAAAAAAAGAACAAAACCAAACAGTAGAGCAGTACCAACATGTTAAAGACATTTAATTGCTCCTCTTAAAAAGAGCAAAGCAAGGGTAGCAGAGAGGGGGCCACTCCCACGATAAATCAGAAGAGGAAGCAGACAGAGGTCAAAGCACCCCAAACCCAAGGAACATTAACACTTTGGAGAGAAAGATTTCCTAAGGAACAAATGCTTGCTCTTTCTCCAGATAAAGCAGACACCTTATCTTTGTGAGTTTACAGAAGGGAGCCAAAGATACAAGTCAGCACTCAAACTAAGGCAAGGCCTGGCTCCTTTAAGCGGCTGGCAGTCATTTAAACCCCCCAAAAGCCTCCTAGGAGCCAATCGCCTGCTTAAGTAGATGCTGTAAAAAGGTCCCAGAGATTTACAAGGAAAGTCTCCATGCTAAACTAGGCACCGTCTGATAAACAAGCAATTTTAGCCCCAGGCTAAATGATGCTGCTTCAGGCTTTGATTTCCTCTGTCTGTGGATGATATATTTGTGCTCCAGGAGAGGTTTTGTTATGGACTGGCCATGATTACTGGTCCATGAACCAAAGTTGGGTCATGGATCTTCAACTCGGAGATCAGAAAATGATCCGAGAAAAGTTTTATCCCTTTGTTTTTTGTAGGTTCAATGTACAAAAACCAGCTCCTTAATTAAGAGCATACAGGTCTGAACATTTCCCCAGCTTCTTAGGGACTATGGTTTTGTTAGCACAAACCTTCAGTTGAACTCTGAATATATATGAAAATAAATGCCAAATTAGCTTTCTGGACTTTCACTGGATTTTTTTTTAAACTGCCCACTTTCAGTTTATACTGTATATTATATCTAGAAATATTCTGAACCTGCAATTCTGAACTTGGTAATAAAGGAATAAATGTATCAGAGTTAACTGCACCTCCTGTTTATGTGGCCATATCAGACTCCCAATGGCTGTTCTGTTTAAGGCTGTGGGACCTGGGAGGGGCTTCCAAATGTTAAACCCAGCCCTCAGTCATCAGATCTGATCACCATTGTTAGGCAATTTGCAGCCTGCATACAAAATACTTTATCAAATCAAGCAGATCTTTCTTTACTTGAACTTTATGATTTCAGGAGATGGTGATCGGGAGGAAAAACTTAATCTTTCTTGCCTAAGAATTCTTCCCTGGATTTTATTATTTAAAAAATAATAACATTATTATTGTTGTTGTTGTTGTTTTAATGTTAGCTTTAAAAGTAGTTGAATTAGTGGGCAAATATCAGATCTCTCTTAAAATCTTGCTGACAATGTCCTGGAGTTATATAAGGTATAGCCTGTGGAGTCCTTGGTGCTCTCTGAGCCTTGTTGTTTTCTTGCAGATGTTTCATTGCCAGGCTAGGCAACATCTTCAGTGCGAAAAGGGAGTGGGACTTGTTCTCTGTTTATATACCCTGGCTTGTCCTGCCTGTGTTGGTGGGGGCGTTGTACTCTCCCTGGTAGTTCCTTGATTGGGCTGTTGTTTGCTGCTTGGCTGATTGACTGAGTTAATAGTTCCTTGATTAGGGTCTATTGTGTTGTTTGATTGCTCCTCTGGGGTTAATCTTGGTGTTAATCTTTGCCTATCTGGGTGTTGATTGCTGGCAAGGAGGTGTTCTGGTCTTCTGGCTTTTCTATTGTCTCTTATGAATGGTATGTAAATGTTGTTTACCTCTATGTGTCTGTTGATGGCTGCTTTGTCTGAGTGCCAAGCTTCCAGGAATTCTCTAGCATTTTTGGATTTGGCTTGGTTTAAGATGCTCACAGTTTCCCAGTTGAAAGTATGGTTAAGTCTGTCCGTGTGTTGTGATATTAAGGAGTTTTCATTGTGTCTTCTGACTGCTAGTTGGTGTTCGTGGATGCGTTCTGCTAGTCTTCTGCCGGTCTGTCCTACATAGTGGCTGCTACAGTCCCTACATTGTATGTAGTAGATATCTCCTGTTTTTTCTTCTTGGGCTACTGGGTCTTTTGGTTTACTTACGATGTTCTGAAGGGTTTTGGTTGGTTTATGCGCTACGGTGATGCCATGTGGTTGTAACAGTCTATTATGCCTAATAGGTATAAGGTATAGCCTAATGTGTTAAATATGGTTATAAAGAATCTATTCCTACAGTGTTGGAAGAAGTAAAAACAATAGGTGTTGTTTTACTTTTATAATTCTTGTAAAAGAGTTCAGCATCTTAGCCTTTTCTGCAAAGACAGCTTGTGTAGTATAGTGATTAGCAAGGAGTGGGCATATCCAGGTTCTAGTCCTCCTTCAGACACGGAAGCGCATCGGATGACTTTGATCCATTTTCTCTCTCAGCTCAACCCACCTAAGCATTACTGTGGGGTGAAACAGGAAGAGGAAGCACTATGTGTGCCACCTGAGCTTCTGAAGGAAATGTGGGATATATATATTTTTAAAAGGCAGGCTTATCTCACCTTTTGGAAGAAGAGGAAGGTTTTCAGTTCAGGAATTCTCTGTGCTTTCACTCCCTTTTGAATCTGATATGAGGAGGTACAGTTTCCACATCCAAATTTGGGTTATGGCATTTGGCTTATAAGCAAGCGTCCATAGTACCTGTAATCCTATGCCACCTTTATATCAGCTGCAGAGCTTTAGGATACAAGCTAAGACCCATCCAGTTCTGTCTTTGAAACATATACTTGGGCAGAAGAGTAGGCATTATCATATGGTGATACTCAAGCAGAGCAGAAACCAAAAATAAAGATGTGGCTAAGGAAGACTTAATTGGTATCCTAAAGTTTCTCAGCTATCATCTTAATTTAACATTTAGTGAAAGTGCACTTGTACACTTTCAGCCAGTCTGGTTACTTTATGGCTAAGTATGTTGTGTGAACCCAGAAAATGGGGTTAATTCAACAAACATGCAAACTCTGCCCCAAGGTAACAACAAGTATAAATCTAAACAGTTCCATTCAACACCACAGAGCCAAATAAATAATTTTGAGACCTTCTTGCTTCAGCTACACAGTGGCTATGGAGCATAGGAGGTAAAGGCCGAGTAAAAGACTGCACATACAACATTGTTGCACTTTCACCAAGTATGGGAGAGGAGAGTGACCATACTCCCACATGCAAGTGCATCTTTTTGTCCTTCCTTCTGGCAGCTAGTGCTCTTCCCCCACACATACATCTCAGGGGTTAAAATTGAAACCATTAGTGGATAGCTAGAACCACTGAATGGAGCAGAGCTTAATACAGCAAAAAGATGCACACAGAAAAGGAGTATTATTTAAAATAGCATTGATGAGCACTTTAGAGAAATATAGGTTATTGATCTTACACACTTATCCCACCCAAGCATGCAGAATTGTACACTTAGACAAAGTAGGTTCAAAAATAAGTACAAAAGAAAATCTTACTTGTTTATTTGGTCCAGTTACATCCATTCAGGAAAAATCATTCTTGTTCTTCTTTCTTTCCCTAAACTGTATTAACCCTTAGCCCTCATTGCTTGCTGCTAAAGGCTGCATGCGGAAAGGGGGAACCTCCTGACTCTAGGCCCAGGCATGGCACCTAGATGGAAGGAGCAGCAGCCATGTGCTTCCTTCCCAGATGGAAGAGAAGGAGGAAGAGAGAAAAGAACGTGGAAGGGACAACAAACAGCTTCCTCCAGAAGCATATAGAGAATTTGCATCCTGGAAGGAACTCATCCACATGCTAATGAGGCATGCTGATTTGCTGGGACCTCCAACACCCCTTCTCAAATCAAGTCACACATCATGCCTACACAAGATTTAACTCACTTTGTAGGCCTTGATAGACACCCTTTGCGAGTGGCTTCGTGCTAATGAGGCATGCTGATTTGCTGGGACCTCCAACAAAAATAAACTAAGAATAGGGAAAACCCTCCACTGGTACCTATGTGGCTACTGAGCCTTTTCTTTTCCAAAGCTCTGCAGAGCGCAGTTTGGGTGGGGTGGGAAATTCAGAAACCAAGGGATTGGTGGAGAAAGATGTAATCCCTCCCCTGGTCAGCATCTAAACCAGTGTTTCTCAACCTTAGCAACTTTAAGAGATGTGGACTTCAACTCCCAGAATTCCCCAGCCTGCAAGTAGGCTGGGGAATTCTGGGAGTTGAAGTCTATACCTCTTAAAGTTATCGAGACCGAGAAACACTGATCTAAACCCTCCCATACACTTCTACTAAACATAAAGCAAACTGGGTCAGTTGCATGCTACTTGTGGATTATATTAATGTATGTTTGAGCATGTGGTGACTAGACAAGTAGTTCTTACTACTCTTTCTGAAGTAAAAGCACAAAGGCTTTCTGAAACTGGCTAGAAGAGACTGCCTGCCAAGGTGGCCACTTGTATTTTTTAGGACCATTGCCTTGTCTGCAGCCATTGTAAGGACAAACAGGGTGTTGTATATATTTTTTTATGTCTGTAGAATATGTGGCTGAGTTTTTAAAAAGCCAGGCCTCAAAACTTTTTTCCTGTTTGGGCTCAGAGAGCACATGTTCACCCCCACTCAGGAATGTTATTTGCCTTCAGGTGCCGGCCAGTCTGTGAGTTCTGACCAATCAGAATTAGCTGTTAGAGCTTTGCCCATATTGGGAATCTGTTGCCTAGGTGTTTTGGTCACATGCTGGATTCTGTCCACTCAGATGCTGATCAAGTTAAGGTTTAAAATGTAAATGCCTTTTGCCCTTTGTTCTTTACCTCTGCACTCTGCTCTCTGCTATCAAAATGTAAATGGCTATGCTAATCAACCATGCCATGCTTTGGCTAAAGAAGAAGATTCAAGGTTTGTTCCTATGTTTTTGTTTTTAAATAAAACAACGTTTTGCTACAAACTTATCTCTTGGTTTTTCCATAACTCTGATCACAAATTTTATAAAAATTACAAAAGGTTATGGGCCCAGCAACTGCTTCTGGATCAGAGACAAAACTTATGGAATTATGAGAGAGAAGAAAGCTGACCTGTTTAATCTGCATTTGTAGAGGCTTCTTTTGTTTTTTTTGAAACTTGCTGGCAGTTACAGGAAGTTTCCATCGGAGGCGGAGTTTTGCCTCCTGTTTGCAAGCCTCGTGGTGTTTTTTGGATTACTACAACAGGGGAGAGAAGAGCCATGGCTGCTGCTGCTGGAGCTTCAAATTTTCAAGGTATGGCCCTGGAAAGGCTTTCTAATACTAATTATTTGAACTGGTCTTTGAAAATGGAAAGTTTCTTGAGGAGAGAAAATTTATGGTCTGCAATTTCTGAACAAATTCCTCAGAATCCAGATCAAGCCTGGTTGAGGAAAGATGAGAAATGCAAAGCCTCCATTATTTTGGCTGTTCAGGATGATCAGCTTATTCACGTGAGAGGCAGAGAAACTTCCAAAGTCTTATGGGACTATTTGCATGATTTATATGTGAAAACTAGTCCAGGCAGCAAGGTTATTTTAACGAAAAAACTGTACAAGGCTCACTTGCCTGAGAATGGAAATTTGCCTGATCATCTCCACAAGCTTCAGAATTATTTTGTGGAACTTCAGGAGCGTGGGATGGAATTTACCCCCCTGATGAAAGCCTACATTATGCTTTCTTCGTTGAATGAGTCCTGGGACACTTTAATTTGCTCCATGGAGGGAATCCCAGAAGCTGATCTATCTCCATCGTTCGTGTCTACCCGGCTGCTTGCTGAGTGGGAGAAAAGACAATATAAAGCTGCCTCCATTTCTACAATAAAGTCTTCTCGTGGCCAGCAGAGGGAGCGGAAGAGCTCTGAATTTCAAGCTTCTGCTTTTTCCACCACCAGGCGATGCTTTACCTGTGGATCCCCTGCTCATCTGCAAAAGGACTGTGTCAAGTTTAAAAGCAAGAAGACTTCTAAGAAAGAAGAGACTTCTGGAAAGAAGATTCTTCATGCAAAAGTTGTTGAGAACTCTGATAATAAAGATTTGTGGGTTCTTGACAGCGTAGCCAATTCTCATATATGTCACAATAAAGATTCCTTTCTGTCTTTGTCTAAAACTAACAAACAAAAAGTTTCCTTAGCAGATGGATCTGTATCCAAGATCGTGGGTGAAGGTGAGATCAATCTTCCATGTTTGGGGGAAACTGTTAAAAATGTTTTGTTTGTGCCTAATTTTCAAAGCAATCTCTTGTCTGTGGGGCAGCTAGTAGCCTCAGGTTATGTTATAACTATTAAGAAAGAGGGTTGTGAAATTAGAAAGGCTGGCAGAGTAGTTGCAAAGTGTTTGCAGAAAGATTCTCTGTACATTGTACAGAAGGCTGAAAAGCAGCAAATTGCTAAAGCTAAGGCTGTTTTTGAAAATAAGCCCTTGCACGATCAGTGCATCCATTTAATGCATAGAAGATTTGCTCATGCTAATTTTAAGTACATTTCTCAAATGCCTAGTTATTCTGCTGATTTAAAATTGAAACCTTGTGATAAGTATCTAGACTGTGCAGTTTGCAAGGAGAATAAGACTACTAGAGCTCCTGTGAAAAAGTTTTCTGATAGATCCACCTCTAGGCCTCTAGAGATCATTCATTCTGATGTTATAGGCCCCCTTTCTCCTAGTCTTGGGGGAGCAAGGTACATTTTGACCTTCATAGATGATTTTTCCAGGTACACATTCATTTATTTGCTGAAACACAAAGATGAGGTCTTTGATAAATTTGAGGCTTTTGTGGCTTGGGCGAATGGAAAATTCCCAAGGCCAGTGTCTGCCTTGCAATCAGATCGCGGTGGCGAGTATCTATCCTCAAAGTTTAAAAACTTTTTGTTAGAAAAAGGGATAGAACACATTTTAGCTAACCCTTACACTCCTGAACAGAATTCTGTTGCAGAGAGAAAAGGCAGAACATTGCAGGAAGCAATGATGTGTTTGCTGAAGGATGCTAGTTTGCCTTTTAGGTATTGGGGAGAAGCTGTTACTACAGCGTGTTATGTGCAGAACAGGCTGTTTAGCAGTGCAATTCAGGATGTGCCTTTTCATTTGTTCTATGGTGTGAAGCCTAAAGTGAATCACCTCAGGGTGTTTGGAAGCACAGCTTGGGTCCACATTCCCAAACAGCTGAGGCGCAAGGGGGCTTCCAGAACAAAGAAAGCAATCTTTGTAGGGTATGAACAGAGTCAGAGAAGCTACAGGTTCATACTGGATAATCAACTGATAATTAGTAAAAGTGCTTCTTTTGCTGAGCAGAATTGGGATAAAATAAACTCTAGTTCTTCAGTTGATTTATCCATGGGGGAGCAGCAAAGTCTTGCTGATGGTGATTTGCAGGAATCACCCAGTGAAGTCAATGATCAGGAAGCTGACTTGTCTGGAAAGTCAGAGGTTTCTGAGGACAATGGTGGGAAACAGAGTGTTAGTCCTGTCCTACCTCGCAGGTCTGAAAGGATTAATAAGGGAGTTCCACCTGATCGTTATCAAGTAGATGTTGTGAAGGCTTTTCACATTCACACAGAGCCTGAATCTCTGGAAGAAATTAAAGAAATGCCAGCTGAAATAGCTAAGTGTTGGCATGAAGCCATGCAGCAAGAGTTGGATTCCTTAAAGGAAAATAAAACTTGGAAATTGGTGAGTTTGCCTCCTAATCAGAAGGTTTTAGGTTGTAGGTGGGTGTTCAAACTGAAAAAAGATTCTGATGGTAAAATTCAGAAGTACAAAGCAAGGTTGGTAGCAAAAGGTTTTTATGTTTTTGTTTTTAAATAAAACAACGTTTTGCTACAAACTTATCTCTTGGTTTTTCCATAACTCTGATCACAAATTTTATAAAAATTACAAAACAGGGTTGTCCCAAATGTCTTCCCAATCAGTGCACTCTGATAAAGCAACATCCTCTGGCCTGGGAGGACCTTGAGCATCAGAAGCAACTTTTCAATGGCTGTTTCCTGTCCATCCCTTTATTTCTCTGATCAGGAAGGTGGGCTGAAATAGTTGGACACGCAATCTCTGCACCCAGAATGCCACTGCAACGCCCTACACAGTTGGAGAAAGTGTTAGAGTGATATTGATGTATGAGGGAGGCTGAGGCAAGTTGCAATGGGGCTGTGAGAATAACCTTGAGGAAGAGCCACAGCCAAGGCAATGGTCAGATAAGAGAAATCTCAGCCCAAAAGAGGAATGGATTTTGAGAAAGAGCCTCAGACTTGACCCTCCCTAGTTCTCTTTAGGACAGTGTTCCTCAACCTCAGCAACTTTAAGATGTGTGGACTTCAACTCCCAGAATTTCCCAGCTCCTGGGAGCAGTATAGCTAATAGTGAGGGATGCTGGCAGTCCTACCTCAGCAATATCTGGCCACAGGCTTCCCATCCATGTCATAGTGGGTGGGATTCCCAGGTACCAGGGAATTCCCGCTTATCCTCCTTTCCAAAACACAGGGCCTGCTTCTTTTCTACCCTGTGGGCCTTTCACCACGGAATTGAGTTGCTCTCCATCCATCCTTGAGTTGGCAGAAAACTATACTAGCCTGGAATGTGTTGTCCCCATTGTCAACATCTTAATCCTCTTTTTTAGTTTGTTGGGGAGAGGGGTTAAAGGGCAAAATGCATGTGACTTAAAACATTGTTCCCCCATGAGGTGATTTTCCCCATTTTGGAGGGGATTAAAGGACAATGCGTTGTCCCCATTGCCAATATATCCTGCGTCCACCGCCTCTGTTCCTAATCAATGTCAATTATCAGACTTCTCTCCAAGATAATGAGTGACAAAGCTTAATATATTTTACACACCTTGAGGCAGCTCTTGGATGGCGCTGGAATAAGTGGGAAGATGCTATGATATTGCGAAGAACAATTCAAGCCTGTCTCACTCATGGGCTGGAGACAAGAAAGATGTAGGAACATGGCAGGAAAAAAAAATGTTGCCAGGGCATTTTTGTGCCAAGTTTAGATCCAAGAGGGAATGTACATTAGAGCTCCAGCAAGGAAAAGAAAACAAACTCAGTTCACAAACCCTGTTTAATATAGTGTAATCAACTCTGCAGGTAGATGGCAGAAAGTTGGGGGAATAAGGGGGTCTTCTGGAGCAATCCTGTTAGAAAGTGGGTTGTCTGGCAGAAAAGACTGGTATGGTAAGTGGAAGTTGGTTTAATAAAAGTGCCCCAAATGTGACATTTGCAACAAAGTCAGGACAATTATGAGCAAATGATTATGAAATATGGATGGTAATCCTTGTTGGCAAGGTATGGGTATCAAATATAGAAAATGAATGAATGAATGAATGAATGAATGAATGAATGAAGTCTGTACTGAAAGTTCTACACTGGATACTAGATGTCTTCTGGGCATAATTTAAGGAGTTAGTATTGACCTTTAAACTCTTTAACAGAAAGCCATTGACTATCTGGTATGTGGGGGAAGGGCCTTCTTCAGCATGGCTCCTACAAACATGCTCCTCAGTAAGTGGCAATTGGCTTCTCTCGCCTAATATTTAGGGACATGGTAAAAACACATCTCTATTCCCAAGCTTTTAATTGTTAACGTATTCTAATGTTTAATTCTTATGTTGTTTTAATTAGTGTAAGCCACCTTGATAGAGAAAGAAAGGAAAGGGAAGGGAAGGGAAGGGAAGTTGGTTCACTTTCTGACACGGGCTCCACCTTGTCAACAGCAGCTCAGAGGTGTCAGGAGTACTAGTAGCAAAAGCCACAGGGGGGTTAGATTCTGGCCTCAACACTGGACCTACACCATCATCGGCCAGTCATGAGACCCTGTAAAGAACCTTACTTGGCAGCAGCTCCAATCACTACTACTTCCAATTGTTGGATCACCAAGGTAGATAGTCAGCCAGGAAGGAAGTAATGGAGTTTCCAGACACAGAAATATATACAAAAACCATAATATTGAATACAAATCTGGTTGGAAGAAAAGGTTTTCTTGGACTTTTCTTTGGTCCTTTTGCTGTAAGTTGGCCTGTATTGTTCCCATGTAATGCATG
This sequence comes from Charina bottae, assembly GCA_023362775.1. NCBI lineage: Eukaryota > Metazoa > Chordata > Lepidosauria > Squamata > Charinaidae > Charina > Charina bottae. The sequence goes on along the minus strand of JALMGJ010000001.1, from coordinate 246,613,286 downwards.
CTGATGTGCTCTTGATCATGGCCAGGGCAGAACACCATCCAGACGCACAAAATATGAATTCAGCATTATTTTTTCCATTCTGCCTAGCAAGGCTTAAATCTTCATTGGCTGTTTCTGATCCCCACGAGCACTGCTTCTGAAACAATACAACTGCATCATTCCATGTTATTTCCAGCGCTTCTACTTCCCTCACTGGTCATGTCTGTCTGTCTGTCCGTCCGTCCATCCATCCATCCATCAAATCATTTACTGGTGGTGATGCTGCCACACTATTGGTTCTGAAATCTTTGGGCAGATTTACACTTTTGTCTGGGACTCATACATATGTATGTTCTGGAAAAAGCAATGCATTTTTGGTACATTTTAAAATATACTTACTGTATATGCCTGATTACCAGATGTACAAATCTGTTGTCTCTGTGTCCACCAGTTGCCTGAATGTTTGGATTCTTTAGCATCTGAGGAGAGAGAACAAAGAATACTTTCTATAAATGAGATGTTGAATATATGTTCCTTGTATAGCCAGATCCTATGTATATTGATTCAGAAAAAGAAAGATGAAGTGAATTATGTAGGGCTTTTTCCCTATTTCAGGATGCAGAGATCGACAGAGATCACAAACTTATTATTATTTTAAAATTATTATTGTGCCTTTTCATTTTTGTATGTTTCAAATAGGCTTCACTTTTCTAATTTAAAAACTTGTGATTTTTAAAGTATTTCCTTCTTTTCCTGCATGGATTATCTAGAAATTTTATACCCATAAAAAGGGTCTCCTACTTGGGAATATGCTTTTCTTTCATTATTTTATAGAATACAGATTCAGTTTATAAAGAGGTTCTTGGGAAAGCTAGCTTGAGTAGCTAAAGAAGGTGTATATAGAGCTGTTTCTACTATCCCAGGAAACAAACACTCTGATTCTGAATAAAAGGAATGGCAACAGCTAGTGGCATCCTTCAGATCTACTTCAGCATCTCCTTTTGGCTCTTCCTCCTGCCACAATAGATCAAACCATCACTTTGTCCAGTATACTATGCCTCTTAATATCTCCTCTCCTTCCTCCCTCCCTCCCTCCCTCCCTCCCTCCCTCCCTTGCTCCCTCCCTTCCAGCTTGACTCTAGATGAGGGGTCCCCAACCTGTGGGCCGCAGCCTGTTAGGAAGTTTCCTGCCTGCAAACCCCGCCCCCGGTGCATACGATTGGCTTCCACCTGCAAACCCCGCCCCCGGTACGCACAATTGGCTCCTGCCTGCAAACCCCGCCCACGGTCCGTGGAAAAATTGTCTTCCACGACCGGTCCCTGGTGCCAAAAAGGTTGGGGACTGCTGCTCTAGATGACTTCATGACACTTCCACTGGCAACAATACAGAAGTAGTTGGCCACTGCTTTCTGTGATATTCTCCAATCCTAGTCTATCTTACCAACCCTAGTATTTCCTGGTGGTCTCCCATCCAAGTACTAATTGGGTTCAACTTTGCTTAATTTTTCAAGATTGATGATCACCTAGTTCATTAATGCTTATTTTCTAAAATGAGAGGTATCTGATTGTATAGTTCAGCCTTCCCCAGCCTGCATCATTGGGAGAACTTCCAGAATTCCCAGACATTCAGTGCTGGTTGGGAATTCTGGAATTTGTAGTCCCAACTTATCTGAACAGCCTTTTAAGGAAAGCTGATATAATTACTTAGTGAAGCAAAAACCACTATGTCCATGCTTTAAGTTGCTATATGACTCTTTACTGAATGTTCTATTGCTAAGCACTGGCACTTTTGTTTTTTGGTGTTTTCTTACTGCCAAAGAGTATTTTGCTTAAGAGCTAAAATAAATCCCTTAATAAGCCCTGGTAAAGTCTGACTCAAATTTAAATTCTGTCTCTCACTTTTTTAACATGTAGCAAGCAGACAAATCACAGAGCTCATATTGACAAATGTATGGCCAGGATTCATCTGAAATAAGTACAATCTAACTGATGCTGATATGGGTTAAGGCGAAGCATGCAGTGCCTCGAGCAGAGCATTTGAGCTGCGCGCATAGATCAAACCATATAACAGCTGCTAATGACATTGTATCTTGCAGGGCTCTCTAGAACATGCTTACTGCTGTGCATAACAGAGGCCTGAACTATGGAATGGCAATTAACATTTGGAAGATAAATACAGTAGCATGGCACTGAGCAAGGAAAGCTGCTTGTAAAATGGACACCAGCAGATATCAGTAGGAAGGTGGCAGAACAAATGATTAGTTTCTGGTGCCCAAGGACATTAACTATACAACGAGAAATTTGCAAACAAAAATGTCCAAGAAGTACATATGGGGGTATATGTCTTTTTGTAAACTTGGCATCAAGATGGGTACAGAAATGATGGCCTAGCTAGATGTCACCATCCAAGGTCAGTTGTATCTCAAAACAAACAAACAAGCAAACAAACAAACAAACAAACACCAACCTGGTTCATATTTGGCTGGTGTAGCGTGAGGGATTTCTCAGTGTCACACAGAAATCAACTAATGATCTGGGTTGTGTCATTTAGGATTAGACGTTCAACTGGAAAGAAACCTAAACCCCATCGTTGGGAAGGGGAAATGGCTGGTTCTGGGGTAATTGCGAGTAAACTATTAACATACTTGTCATAAGCAGTGAATGGCCGCCATGGAATCTGCACGTGTTCGATGGGGAGTTCTCTCTTGCAGGGCCGCAACTGGGGGGAGGCAAGTGGGGCATGTGCCCCAGGTGCCGCGCTGGGGGGGGGTGTGCGCCAAAAGTCCTTTGTGTTAGGCCTGCGGTGCGAATCGGGACTTAATCTCACACTCACGCAGGTTCCTTGTGGATGGAGCAGGCAGGAGCGGCTTTCGTGCGCCCGGCTCCTCCGACAAACTAGCGCTCGCCAGAACAGGAGGGTGTGGGCTCACTCGCTCTTCTCTCTCGTGCACTTGGGAAAATGTTATGCAGGTTTGTACACACGCCGTAGTGCAAGTAGGGGGTCGTGGCGGAACTTATTTTGGGGGGGCATGGAACCCATGGGGGGCACGGAACCTATGTTTGCCCTGGGTGACAAAGACCCTAGTTGCGGGCCTGCTCTCTTGTAAATACTGGTTGTAAGCAAGAAGCATGGTTATGGGTATAGTATGTTCCACCTATAAAAAACTACCCAACTATATGGGCATGGGAACTCATCCAAGGACCCCGTAGCAGATATGCCTGGCCCAAACATCCCCCATCGCACAGTGTTGGGTCCTCCTTTGCAGATTGAGATATCATGGGTGAGATACCATCAGTAAAAACTACTACTTTGCTTCTTATTTTAATGTGACTGTCACCTTGGGACCACTTGGCCTGGGTGGGAACCTTGTGCAGCACCCCACTTTCTCAGCTCTCTTCTCTTTGCGCAGCACAGAGCAAAAGAGCCATTAAGGACACATTCCATACAATTAACACCATTTACCTATTGAGTGCTACAGTCATCCAGAGGGTTCCCCTTTTCTGGCTTGATACAGTAGGAGACCACTAGGAAATACTAAGGCTAGAGGCTAGACTAGGAAATTAAAAAAAAAACAACCGAATAAGGCAACGGTAAACCATTTTTGTCCTGTTGCCAAGGAAACCACATGGATGTGTCCATGCAGTCACTAGTAGTTGAGCGTGACTTGAAGGAGACTGTACTTTCTATAGAAATACAGCAGGGGGAATTTTGGGTCAACTGTCTGTGCCATGGCAGAGATCTTCTGGAGAAAGAGAAGAATTATCCTGAGACATGGAATGGAGCAAACAGCGGTGAAGCAGGACCTCCCAATAATCTTGGCTGTTTCTGCTCAGTAAGGATTGTATGCAATCATATTATTATTTTGGCAAAAGAGTCAAGTTAATGCAGACTAATTTGCTGAAGAGAGAAACTACTGAATTCTATCATCTCCTCTATCTATTATGGAACATAAAATTGAGACCATAGTATGCTAATCCAAGAGGTCCTGGACCATAGTGAGGTTACAGGACTCTTCCACAGTATCCATTTCGTAGCAATGGGCAAAACACACACACACACACACACACACCTTTTCATGAAGCACCCTGTGCTTGGCTATACTTCCAGAAGTCATGTTAAGGTTGCTTCGATGTACCTAATTTTTTCCCAGAAAGCACACACAGTGGCAACAAGTAGTCCGATTACTGCCAGACCGAAAGAATACTTCACTGATACTCAAATGACACATATAAGTTGGCTTATGCTGCCAGCAGTTCTGTCTTTCCAATCTGTTGCTTCACCCACGTAATTACCCAAGGATCACAGCTCTGATTTAGCTGCCTTTAGTGGAGTTCTGGCCATAGACCTCACCATCCTTGATCTTGCCTTCTTCTTTCAGCACCATTACTGCTGGATTGCTTATTATTGGCTAGCTTTGCTTTAGTAGTGAAAACTAACGTATGTGATCACAACTCCTATCTAAAATTTCCCAGACTTTGAATGCAGGGTTTGCATCAGCCCCAGGTAACAAAATAAAAAGAATTGATAAATTTCCTTTCCAATTGCCAAAGATGGGATGTACGCAGGTTTTACAAAAGAATGTGGAAATATGCAAAGTAAACATATTGCTTTTGACAGCAAACAGTCTTGAAATTGGCTAAAGTATCACCAGATTGCTGCATACAAGTATTATTAAGCTTTGAAATAACAAAATTCAGGATTGTTCATTCAGACTGTTTATTCATTATCTTAGCGTTCAGCTCAGAAAACTGTAGTACTATGCCCTTGTCCTTAAAGGCTTTGCTGCATTATATACCCAAGAGCTGATTCATATACTTCCTAAACTGCATAGGCACTATCTGTAGCTTGAATCATGTTGACATGATTCAAGCTACAGACAATTCCACCTGGATGACTGAGAACCTTCATAGACATATGCATAGGCACTACTTTGGATACTTGAAAATATCAGGAATGCAGAAAAACCTTAGGAGTCAAAATCATCTTTCATATCCTTCTGAAAACTAATGGGTGCTGGGGATATTACCCTCATAGTTTTCACTCAGATACTGTACATGCAGCATTCATTTGAAATATTCATTATCAGGTAATGTAGGGCTAGTGACTCATTAGGAAATTTCCATTTCAATCATGGGAACGGACACTCCTTTTGTCTGTGAAATCTTTCTGTGTCTTTGAGTGGCTGGTGAAGAGTCAAAATTGAATCATACTATTTAATTCTACGTACCCCTTGCATATTAGCTGTTTTGAGGAGATATATGTAGAATTTAGATTCCGAAAATTAAAAATGTTAGCTTGTTAATTCTGTGTTTTATTTTATCTTAAAAGCAATTCAGCATTTCTGGATTTCCCTCTGCTTGCATCTTAAATAAATAGGGAAGCTGGAAACTGGCCGTGGAAATGTTCTTTTGCCTAATTTAAGGCTGGTCTTAATCCTGTTTGTTCCATCCTACCAAAGTTTTAGGATATGAAAGGAAGATATAGGAAAAGGACAATCCTTATCCTTTGGTATAAGCCATCAGTGTAGAGTGTCATGTGTTCAAGCTAAGCTGACAACAGCAAAAGCATATTAGAAGTGCAGACTTAACTGTGTCACCGAATTCACACTTCGTGCTAACTCTTGATTTACCGTATTTTCCGGTGTATAAGACGACTTTTTAACCCAGGAAAATCTTCTCAAAAGTCTGGGGTCGTCTTATACGCCGGGTGTCGTCTTATAGGGCGGACAGGCCTCGGGGGGAGGGGGGGGCGCCTGCCCCCTGAGTGCAGCTCGTCCATCCTGAACGGCCGTCTTTCGGTGGACGGTCCCTGCGCCGGCTGCCGGGTGGCCCTGGCCTTGAGCGCAGGGTGGCTGGACCTCGGCTTGAGACGCTGGGGCGCCCGGGTGGCTGGACAGGCCCTGGAAACCTCGCTTCCCACCCCTAAAGGCTTCGCAGACGCTGTGAATGGTGCCGCCTTCGCTCTGCCTGGGAAGGGAGGCCGCCTTGCCTCGCTCGCCACTGGGAGCCGGGCCAGGAGATCTTCAAAGTGGGCCGCCTCTTCTTGGGAAAGCAGCTGCTGGCACAGCCGCAGCCAGGCACGCGGAAGGCCGGCCTGCCTGTCTGCTGGGGCCGCCTCTGCCCTCGCAACGTGCCCGCCTCGCCCTCCCACCCTGACTCTGCAGCCAGGCTGCTGCGGCACCTCCCTCTGCTAGGAGGAATCGGACCACGGGCAGAAGGGGGGCGGCACTGAGCGCTGTTCTCCCGGAGGGGCTGCTGGCTGGGTTTGCCCAATCCGCGGGACTGGCTGATGCATGTGTGCTGCGTTGCCCCTCCCCCCGCCTTCCCATTCAAGAAGCAGAGCAGGGAGGTGCCGGTCTCTGCCCCGCCCTAGCTTTCTGATCCAGCCGGAGAAGTTGGGGGTCGTTTTATACGCCCGGCCGTCTTATACGCTGGAAAATACGGTAGTTAAATGGGATGTGTTGAATAAGATGCAATTGGCTGTTTTCATACAACAGGCTGAGCTGTAATCCATCGTGTGCAAAGCACAGTGGTAAAACACACAAGGTACCTTAAGCCAAACCCAAAGAACCACTTTCTAGCTTGACATGATACAGTATATGGTGCACTATGTAAGATGGCAGTCTGGAACTGGAGCGTGATTTTTCAGCCCAACTTATTTCACAGTGTTTTTCTTGTGGAGATAAAATAAGAGGCCATTCCCATGTATGCCAACTTAAATGCTCAGAACAATGTTGGGATAGACATGGAATAACTGTTTTTCTGCCACATTTTCAGGGTTCTTTAAAATAGTGTAATTATTAAGTTTACTGTAAAGATGTGAGATCTGCTGTTGCTTTTTCCAGTTATGGATGTCTTCTCTGTGATGGGACAAGCAAGCTTCCCACAAGTTGGAGGAGAGATTTCAGCACAGACCCAGTTTGCATTACAATAGTTCAACTGCATGTACTGTAGCTAAATAAATATAAAAGATGCATTGGGACTTTAAATTAATTCAGAAGAATACAAAGTTTCTCTCTTTTTTTTAAAGATCCCATTCAGTGCTACCATTAGGACAGTATCTTCTCTAAGACAAAATGCCTAAATGATGTCCACTAGTGCAGTTAGATAATGCTGGAGGATGGCCAACTTCTGAGGCCAGAATTCAGCCTCCTAGAGTTTTGGAGGACATCAGGAGACCATCTGAGATGTAGCGACTGCACAAGAAGGGGAATGGTTGTCGTTTGTACAGCTTCCTTTTAGGCACTGTTGGGTGGGGGGAGTTGGGGATGAAGAAGGCAGTGGGGGACCCCTGGAAAAGAGCTTCCAGATCTGTATTCTTGTTATGGATCTTGGGGCGGAGGAAGGAGGGAGCACATTCCAGGAAGATAAGCGTTCTCATAGCAGTGGAAGCCTTGACCGACCGGGGAAGAAAGTTAGGCTGGCCCCGCCCTAGAGTCCTTGGGGTATTTTTCCCTTAGCTTAGTTAGGACACTTTAGTCTGGCAAGATTCTGTATAATGGTAGGAACAATAAAGAACTAGAGCAGAAACTCCGGCTCAGAGTGGTTCTTTGCCAGTTTCCCTGACAATTCTAAAGGTTGGGACCTTTTCAGGACTCAGGTGTTATGAATTAGTGTAATGTTCTGGATGCTTCTTAAAACAAAACACCAAATATTTTGTAAGAATAGACCACCAAATCTTGTGAAATTTCTGCTGTTTTTTTTTTTTTTAAAAAAAGCCTGTATTTAATTTTAACCTACTGGTGCCAGGTTGCTGATCCCTTTATTTTAAAAATAAAATAAATTGGCTGCTCTGTATTTTTAATTTTTGTACTTGTAGTTGTTTTTATTTTTATTTTAATATTGTTTGCCACCCAGAGTCACTTGTTGAGATGGGTGGCTATACAAATTGATTAAATAAACAAATTAATAAATAATAAATAAAACCTTTAACAAAACATTTAACAGTCAATCGTATTATTAGCCCAACTGCAGTTGTAAGGACTTTTCCCAGAATAACATTCCCTGGATTCCTTGGGAAAAATTTATAGCAGTTAATCTAGATTTAGCTCTATGTTGGAGACATGGCCTCAGTGCTGTTCTGCATGGCTTGTCTGCTTTCTCCTCACAGAGTTGAAACAATGGGAAGGAGAATTAGAAGGGAGTAAAATGTCTTTTCTTAAACCTCACCAGAATGGCTGTAATACAGAGTCCTCACTTAACTACCACAATTGGGACTGGAATTTTGGTTGCTAAGCAAAGCGGTCATTAAGTGAATATGACCTGATTTTGCAACCTTTTTTGTGGTGATCATTAAGGGAATCACCGTGGGCGTTAAGCAAACCACGTGGTTGTTAAGCAAATCACGTGGTTCCCCATTGATTTTGCTTGCCAGAAGCTGGCCGGGAAGATCGAAAATGGCAATCACGTGACCACAGGACACTGCGATGGTCATAAATGCGAACTGGTTGCCAAGTGCCCAAATCATGATCATGTGACTGCGGGGATGCTGTGATGGCCGTAAGTGCGAGGACAGGTCATAAGTCGGTTTTTTCAGCACCGTTATAAGTCAGAACTGTCACTAAATGAATGGTTGTTAAGCGAGGACTGCCTGTAAACAGGGTGACCCAGACTTCTGCATTCTCTTGTTTAAGAAATCTTGTGCGCTTACCATGTGCGGAAGTCCACCACTTTCTCTCTTTGCTCCTGTTGTCTTGGGGGTTGCACCAAGGCTGCCCCTTTGGCTAGTCTGCTTCAGCAGGAGAAAAAGCAGCCTTTTGCATTTAGGTATCAGGGCAGATGATTTCAGTCTCTTCTGGGAGCAGCTGCAGAGACGGCAGGAGTCTCTTCCTGCTTCACCTTTGCTCTTGCTTGCTGAGCAAAAGAGGGAAAGGGAGGGGATCATTGCCTTATAATATAGCATTTTGCATTTGTCTGGGAGGGGATAAATGCAGGATTGTGAGAAGATCAGCACTATGGAACATGTAGCGTAGGAATGAAGGAGGACTGTGCTATGAGCGTGGAACAGCTACAATTTTCTGTTCCACCAGCTATCAAGTCACTGTTAACCTGGTTAATACGTTAGTGGTGAGCAGTGTTTCTCAACCTCAGGGACTTTAAGATGTGTGGACTTCAACTCCCAGAATTCTCCAGCCAGCTTGAGAAACACTGGTGGTGAGGCGTGCTTCAATTTGCAAGGGAAATAAAATCATTGTACAATCCCTGATTTAAAGGCAGTTAAAATGTTAGAAAGAATGCCATATTTGTAAAGGGACTTGCTTCATTCAGCAGCAGTGTTTCTTACTGAAAAAATCTGCATGTGGTTTTGAGAATGAAAAGTAGCTGCCTTGTTGGAGGTACGTTTTCTTGCACACACAGAGCAGCAGAAAGCGATCAGCACCAGAGACCATAAATGACACCAGTCATTGTAGTAACTTAGTTGCAGTTACATTTGTTACTCATACAAACAGATAATATTTACAGTCCTCTTCCAGATCCCTGGAAGTATTACAATTCCACATACCAGATAGTAGAAACAAACGAACAGGAGTAAACAGAAACAGAGTAAGCAGGGTGGGGCGGGCGGGCGGGCTCTTATTATACTCTTCAGCCTGGATCACGTGCTGCCTGACTTTTCAAAGTTTACAGGTGATTACCTAATAAGGCTATGTTGCTGTGACTTACTGCTCAAAAGGATAATACACCAACATGCCTCATTGTATGTATAAAAAATAATTTAAAGATCACTCATCTGCCCCATTTGCTGTTTGCAAGGCAAGACTAGTGGCTTTAGTCTGATGTGGTCAACACCTCCCCCACCCCCGGAAATGGCCTATTTTCCTTTAATTTTTCACAAACTAATTAAAAATGCAAAAGGGGGGGGGCAAAATTATCTGGAGGGCCTTGGGAACTACAAAAGGCCTTTTGTGGGGTGCAGCTGCAGGAGCTGTGAGGAATACAATGATTGAATGCTATCATTTTGATCTGTACTTTTGATTCTCCCCAATGGAAATGACTCCAGTGTTGGGGGTTCAGGGTTCTATGGGGTGAAACACGTGCCTTAAGGATCTGTTTTGCTCAATGCTCATTTAAGAATTGTGGGTTTTAATTTTTGTTAGCTGCTGTGAAAATCATGAAAAGGGATGTGTGCAAACTCAGGAACAGTGGCTGCTGCAGAGGAAGAAACAGAAGATTGTGATATATTCCGCTGGTTTAAGATCCCAGCTGTCGTTTGATACCACCTTGTTGGAGACTCTGGGCAGCCATTACATTAGAAGAGAAGTTAGACGACATTGCCTATTCTGGTTGGCTTGGCTGATAAACCAGCTGCCATTTGCCTTTTTTTCTTTATGCTCATGTTGGTTATTTTAAGAACAACAATGCAACTTTAAAAACTAAATTCGTTTATTTTTCTTTTTTTCTCCTGTTTTCTTTACAATGCGTTAAAAGATTGGTTCTACAGCACATAATACATTTTAAGGGCTTTTATAAATAATAGATAAATCAGTGGAGAATTTAAAAAGTAACTTTATATGAATATAAGAGCTATAGTAGATTTTTACCCCTCCTTCAAACTGTAGACCTATAGATAAATATATGCTTTTTGAGAGTTTTGAACTTCTTTTTCCAAGGCAGTTTTCTATACTGTATAGCATTGGGCTGCAGTCAGAGAAGCACCACTCTACTGTCAGGTCCATATTGGGTCTTTGAACTGCTACAGAATCAACTCTGTACCCCTGTTGATTTCACCTGGTCATCAGCGTTCAGTGGCTGAGCCGACTGATCTGCGACTCAACCCTAACACTGGATTTTCTCTGAAAGGCCGCAGCTCCTTGGAACTTGTGGGCAGTCTGTTTTCCTGTCTGCCCCCTGTGGTCTCTAGGTCCTGGGATTCAGTCTTCAGCAGCCTTGGTAGATATTTCAAGAGGGAAGGTTATGCCAAGAATCGGAAAGAGGGCCTTAATAAGACCTCCAGGGCTACTGCTTCTTGTTTAGCCGGTGACTCAGGACAGATGGAAAGAAATGTAGATTTACAATTGCTATTGTTCATGTTCTGAACTAATAGCTTCACATGCACAGCCACATATTGATACCCCAAAAAGTGAAGCTGACCAGGCAGAAGAATCGAGGCTTGATGGCCACCATGCATGATGCCTCATTCTGTGTCATCTCTCCAAACTATTCCCTTCACATGTCTATGAAGGTTCTCAGTCATCCAGGTGGAATTGTCTGTAGCTTGAATCATGTCAACTGGATTTCTATAAGGAGCGAAATGTTTCCACTGAGAAAATAGAAATCCAGTTGACATGATTCAAGCTACAGACTATTCCCTTCACATTTACAGCTTCCAACAAGGCTTGGCCAGTACCAGTTTGGTGTTCCTCTCATGCCTCTGGTGCTTTTGGTCTTCAATGTCATTGCCTCATCCAGTTCATACAAGAACCATAGCTTGCTTTGAAAACTACTTCATGTTTTAAGAACCATATCTTGGTTTGAGAATTATTCCTTAAAGTCCTCATTTTGTATTTTTTGACACAGTGCATAAGTTAAAATCCAGAACAAAATCCTTCTACCTCTTTATCCTCCTTTAAATGGGGTCTTACAAATTCTACCTTTCATACATGTCCATTCATACTTTTACACACACACGCCATAAAGTGTGTGTGTGTGTGTGTGAGTGTGTGTGTACCAAACAAATTTTAGTCAATATATACAATAACTTCATAGTAACACTGGTAACAATATGGTGATGGTTGGGCAATTTTGCAGTTGGCTTCATAAGAACCACATAGATATTTCACAGATCATCAGATCTGTTGGAGAGTAAAGTGCCTTTATTACCTCTGCCCATATATGGTGATCCATGCCCAAGATACTTTCAAAGTTTTAACTCTGGAAAAGATTTTAAAAACAATTTAAAGAAAAAAGTCTGAGCTTTTTGAGACATTAGATTCCAAATCAAATGTATTTTCCATGCCAAAATTAACATTAGGATTTGGGGGAGAATTGCCTTTAAAACATGTACAAAATAGAAATGCTAGAAGTTTTCCAAGGCTGAACACAGACCATAATATTAAGAAAGTCTGTCATTCATTAGTGGGGCAGTGCTATCTGGTAATGTGATGTTTCAAAAATAGGTCAGCAAATAGTCAAAACTTAATGAATTTAAAAAAAGAAGCCTGAGGTCCATAAATCAAAATAAGAAAAGTTTGACTTAATTTTTTGTATTAAGAAACCTGGGATGCTACCGAACAATGCAGTAAACATGCATCTTCTTGGTTTGACAACTTTTAGCTTGATTTATTCCAGGGTTTTGATTGTTCTGTCAGTAATCAGTTCATCTGAAAGAATGAAGGTGCCTTTGAAAAGAAATATCTGAATCTTAAGTACCCTTTTGGGCCCCTAGCTTTATATGTTTTTTTTTTATTCAAACACCTGAATAAATAGTGAATGTTATCATTTGTATTAAACTAAGGTCATTTTATAGTTTTGATTTTCCTGAGTAGGCTTGAGTGGAAAAAACTGCCAGGTAATTCCCCACTTGCACCCTAGTTTTCTATAATAAACTTGTATTCTCAAAGTGAACTTATTTGGTAAGATCACGCTTAGCAGAGCCGCTCTAGGCTAAATTAGTAGCACATAGTTCCCGTTTACATCAATGGGTTGTAAGTCATGACAAATTCATTCTCTCCTCTTGGTTCCAATATTAAGTTTTAAAGAATGGTTTTGTGCATGCACTTCCTTGAATTAGCATAATGATGTCTTAAGAATTTGTCAGAGCATATTGAGTCTGTTTTGTAATGAATTATCCCAGGGAACCCAAGTGCTACTGCTGACTTCAGAAATAGCAATTTCCAAAAGGCAGCGGGAGAACATTTGGAATCCCTGGATATGATCTTCTGATCCCTGTGGACTAACTTAACACCATTTCTTATGGATTAAACAAGGGCTTTCCCTTGTCAACTACCTATTCCACGCAAGAATGTCTGGGTCTTATCACCTGCCCTGTAGTTAGTCACTTCTTAAGTAATGCTGCCTCTCACTTTATCCTTTCACCATTTCCCTCATTACTTTTTCTCTTTCCCCTGCCCCCAATAAAAGCTATTTGTATATATAATATTGAATTCCTGTCAGACGTCTATATGGCATGCATATGATGAAGAGGACTGTGATCCACAAAAGCTTATATGATAAAAAAAGGTAGTCATCCTTAAGGTGACACAAAACTCTGTTGCTATTTCTAGGTGTATTTAAATGCCAGGCCACCTCTATGGCTTGTCTGGTTCCTCCCCCTGGACCTTACCGCCATGGGTGGACCCTCGCTGGATCGTCACCTTGTTGTGGTGAGTGGGCTTGTGTGTTCCCAATGAACCCTGTGAGCGAAGCCGTCGGGAGTCATGTACTCCTGGCAGGGTCACCCATGGCGGTAAGGTCCAGGGGGAGGAACCAGACAAAGAACGATCCAAGAAAGTCCTCAACGGCAGAACAGGCGGAAGATAACAAGGTGTATTGTTACAACGGCTGTGAAGGCGGATGAAGGCTGCAGCAGACAAAAGGTCACCAATCGTCATGGTATCCATGCCATTGGATTAGAGCCTTTTTCTGTGAAGGTTGTGTGCTGATCGTTGTGCACCGATCTCCACACATAAAACAAATTCACGCACAGGCGTCTTCCAACCACACCAAACCCAAAACAACCAAAAGTCCCATGGCGACTGACGAATGGCAATGGGGGCAGGACTGTGAAATCCGGAAGCTCCTAGTCATGGACCAGCACATGGGCGGTGGATACGGATTCAGTTGCCCTGACTCAAGGATCGAGGCAGTTGAGTAGTTCGGCAGCTGTATCCACGACTGAGCAGCCCTATTTAGGATCCACTCTGCTCACCCCATATGGGGAGGGGGCTAGAAAAGGTGCCCTAAACATAGTCTGCCTCATTTTCTCCCTGACTGGATTACCGCGACCAGTGGGGTCACCATCTAGCAGTCGTAAAAAACACATGAATTTTGGAACATGGAATATACGGACACTGCAAGACAATATGGATAGTGAACGACCTGAACGTAGGACTGCCATTATTGCAAGGGAGCTGAGACGTTTTAATATTGATATAGCAGCACTCCAAGAAACTCGAAGAGCAGGAGAAGGACAGTTGAAGGAAGAAAAAGGAGGTTATACCTTCTTTTGGAAAGGACTGCCTGAACAAGAACGACGAATACATGGGGTAGGCTTTGCTATCAAAAACGACCTTGTGAAGCTCTTGTCAGAAGTTCCCACTGGGATTAACGAACGACTCTCAACTCTGCGAATAAAACTCGCCAAAAACCAACAGGCAACTATCCTAAGTGCTTACGCACCAACACTAGATGCAGATGAGGATATCAAGGAAAAATTTTATACCCAGCTGGACACCATCTTATCAGAGATACCAAAGGAGGATAAAATTATCCTCCTGGGCGATTTCAATGCAAGAGTTGGGCGGGATTTTGATTTGTGGCCAGGGGTCATTGGGAAAGAAGGAGTTGACAACAGCAACACGAATGGAATCTTACTTCTGACTAAATGTGCAGAGCATAACCTTGTCATTACTAACACACTCTTTCGCCAGAAAAATAAATTTAAAACATCATGGAAGCACCCACGGTCGAAGCACTGGCATCTTTTAGATTATGTAATTGTCCGTGCTAGAGATCGCCGTGATGTACTTCTCACCAGAGCCATGACGAGTGCCGATGACTGCTGGACAGACCATCGATTAATTCGATCCACGATGGCCATAAAGATTGTCCCTCATCGTAGGCTCCAAGGAAGAAAACCAAGGCGTAAAATGAATACACTGGCCCTTCAAGATCCTATTAGACGAGCTTGCTTTCAATCAACTCTCAAGGAACATCTGCCTATGGAACTTCCTGAAAATGTTGAGGAACACTGGATTAAATTGAAGACTTCCATTATTTCAGCCTGTGAACAAACTATCGGATACCAGACTAAGAGACATCAGGACTGGTTTGATGAGAACGATAGTGAGATTGAACATATTATTGACAAGAAAAGGAAAGCCTTCCAGATATGGCAAAAAGATATTAACTGTGCCGTTAAGAAAAAAATCTACGCCAGTGCAAAGGCAGAAGTCCAAAGAAGAACTAGAGAACTTAAGAACATATGGTGGATAAAAAAAGCCCAAGAAACCCAACATTTTGCAGATGCTCATGATGCACGGGGCTTTTTTAATGCCATAAAGGCCATCTATGGACCAACAAACCATGGTACAAATCCCTTACGCTCAGTAGATGGTGCTAAACTTCTAAAGGACAAAGAGTCTATTGCACTGCGCTGGAAAGAGCATTACTACAATCTCCTTAATCGTCACTCTACTGTGGCTGACGAAGTCTTCTTGCAAATCCCACAAAAACAAATAAGAAATGAGCTTGCAGTACCCCCTAGTTTGGAGGAAGTCAGCAAAGCCACTAAACAAATGAAAAATAACAAAGCTAGTGGACCTGATGGGATTCCTGCTGAAGTCTTTAAAGAAGGCGGGCCTGAACTTACACAGCAACTTCATAAGCTCATCGAAAAAATCTGGATGAGGGAGGAGATTCCAGCAGACTTTAGGGATGCCATAATTATCACTCTCTTTAAAAAGGGTGATAGAACAGTCTGTGGAAACTATCGAGGCATCTCCCTTCTAGCCACAGCAGGCAAAATCCTGGCAAAGATCATTGCAAACCGTCTCCTATCTGTATCAGAAGACATCCTCCCTGAAACGCAAAATGGCTTCCGCCCTTCCAGGGGAACAGTGGATATGATCTTCACTGCACGACAGCTTCAAGAAAAATGCAAGGAGCAAAACCGCCCTCTGTACATGGCGTTTATTGATCTGACTAAAGCTTTTGATACTGTAAATCGTACTGCTCTCTGGACCATCCTTCTGAAAATCGGATGCCCTGATAAATTTGTGAACATCTTGCGGTTACTCCATGACATGATGGCAACAATCCTGAATAACAATGGCTCTCAAAGCGATCCATTTAAAGTGGAATCCGGCGTTAAACAGGGATGTGTTATTGCTCCAACCTTATTCGCTATCTTCATCGCTATGATTATGCACCTTGTTGAAGAGAAACTTCCTACTGGTGTAGAAATTATATATCGAACAGATGGAAAGCTTTTTAATCTTAGTAGGCTGAAAGCAAAAAATAAGGTAATTGCAACTTCTGTTATAGAACTTCAATATGCTGATGATAACGTAGTCTGTGCACACTCCGAGGAAGATCTTCAAACTATCCTAAACATCTTTGCAGAAGCATATGAAAAACTCGGCCTCTCGATTAACATTAAAAAAACCAAAGTGCTTTACCAGCAAGTTCGAACCAATCCCTCCGCAGCGCCATCAATCCAGCTTAAAGGTGTGTCACTAGAAAATGTCGATCACTTTTCTTATCTCGGCAGCCATCTATCTACAAAAGCCGACATCAACGCTGAAATTCAGCATCGCCTGAGCTCTGCGAGTGTAGCTTTCTCCCGAATGAAGCGTAGAGTGTTTGAGGATCGGGACATTCGCAGGGAGACCAAAATGCTTGTTTACAAAGCCATTGTACTACCAACCCTTCTGTACGCCTGTGAAACATGGACCCTCTACAAACGCCACCTCCAACTTCTTGAAAGATTCCATCAACGCTGCCTCCGAAAAATTCTGCAAATTACTTGGGAAGATAGGCGGACTAATGTTAGCGTATTAGAAGAAGCGAAAACCACCAGCATTGAAACAATGATCATCCAACATCAACTTCGCTGGACCGGTCATGTTGTTCGAATGCCTGACCATCGTCTTCCAAAGCAGCTACTTTACTCCCAACTTAAGAATGGAAAACGGAATATTGGTGGACAGCAAAAGAGATTCAAAGATACTCTCAAAGCTAATTTAAAAAAATGTAATATCAGCATTGAGAACTGGGAAGCCCTAACTCATGAGCGTTTCAATTGGAGGTCATCCTTTATTAATGGCGCTATGGACTTTGAAGAAGCACGAGTACAGGGCGAAAGGGAGAAAAGAGTTAAAAGGAAGGCACGTCAGGCAAACCCTCATCATGACCGTCTCCCACCCGGAAACCTATGTCCTCATTGTGGGAGGTTGTGCGGATCCAGAATTGGCCTTTATAGCCACTTACGGATCCACCGTTAAAATTTTACCTTTGGCAGACAATCTTACTCGGCTACGAGTGATCGCCAATGATGATAAACATCTTTGATCAAGAGATTTCAAAGGAAGTAGTATCACATTAATTGGGGCACGATGGCTCAGCGGGTAAGATGCCAGGCTTGTCGATCGGAAGATCGCAAGTTTGGAGGTTCGAATCCCTAGCCCCGTGTGACGGAGTGAGCTCCCGCACTCGCCCCAGCTCTTGTCAACCTAGCAATTCGAAAGCATGCAAATGCAAGTAGATGAATAGGTTCCACTTCGGTGGGTAGGTAACAGCGTTCTGCGCACGTCATGCCGGCCACATGACTGCGGAAGCGTCTTTGGACAATGCTGGCTCTTCGGCTAACAAACGGAATGAGCACCGGCCCCTAGAGTCGGACACAACTGTGCAGGGGAAATCTTTACCTTTACTAGTATCACATTCCTATACTGAAATAAGTCCTGTTGTTCTGTTCGGAGTATGACCACCAGAACTTAAAATAAATAGTTTTATTATATAAAAACTATTTACAAGATAAGTCCATAAACATGAACTGAAGACTGTTTGGATCCACGAAAGATTAACAACTGGTTGTACTTAGAGGTAGGCAGCTATGTGGTAGCACAAGCTAGAGTTCACAACAACAAGTAGAACATCAGTTCTGGAACAAGAGTCTGCAAGACTGGTTGAACGAGGCTCTTCTGGTCCACAGGATAATACTGGACTGGATTTCAAGGCAGGGCTGGACAGGATTTCTCTAGGACACTGGACTGGAACCACTAAGCAACTGGACTGGAAGTGCAAGGCAGACTGGACTGGTTCCTCTAGGACACTGGACTGGAATTGCAAGGTAGACTGGACTGCAACCACTAGGCAACTGGACTGGAAGTGCAAGGCAGACTGGACTGGAACCACTAGGCAACTGGACTGGAACTGCAAGCAGACTGGACTGAAATCACTAGGCAACTCTGCTGAAGGATTAGGCAGGACAGGACGAACTACACTAGAAAAACCCCCAACGGCAGAACGTGGCTGCACTGGCTTAGCGCGACAAAACACACGAGGACGAATGGAGTACTTAGCTGAAGCATTGTAATGCTGCCTTGACAAGGCTGCTGAACGCTGTGGAGCTGTTGACGCCAGCTGATGAATCCCCAAAGCGACTGAAGCCTTCTTAGCTGGGCTTTGCTGAGAAACTATGAGACAAGGTTCCGTTCTCCTTGATACTGAAGCGAATTGGGCTTCTGATGCAGCTGGGGTCAATTCAGAAATGAGTTGAGACACTGGCTCTGGCTCTGCGGTGGCTACAGGGCAGGTTTCTATGGATGGTTCCAGCTGGACTTCTCCTGAAGAAGCTGGTAGCTCAGTAGAACGTTTGTCTCTGGCGATCGGGTGCTTGTGCTGGTGCCCTTTTATCCTGTTTTCTGCGCACCTTCTCTCCTTGGGAACCAATCGGGCTTCCCTCTGCTTGGTGTGCTTTTCAGCCCTCCTCTCTCTGGCACTGATTGGTGCTCCTGCCTTGGTTCCTGATTCGGAACCAATCGGCTTCTCAGGATTCTCCCCCGCTGCTGGGTCATCCCCGGGTCCGGACTCCTGAACCTGCTCATCACGAGACTGATCACGAGTGTTGCACTTCTGACCCTGCACCTGCTCATCACAAGTTCTGCTTGTCGGTTGAACAAGATGAGTTTCGTTTCTCAGGTAAGTTTTGTTTTCCTCTAGCTCAGAGTCAGAGTCAGACTGGACTCTGACACCTGTTGAGCTTAATATGGATTATTTCTAGATATATTGGTATATAATTTTTTATTAATTGCAAATGTATTTCTAGGTTTTCCTGAATTTTCCACAAATGTCTTTGTCTTGAACTAGGAATTTCTCTCACACTTTCTTCCATTAACTAGACAGCAAAATATTTCCATTAAAATATTTTAAGTATTAAAAAACTGCAGGTGATAGTTATTTTTGCTAATTCGATAAATTATAGCTTAGCAAGGGAACACACATCTCCTAGTACAAAATACATTATTTTTTTTAAATCTGTGCTTTTTAATCATATGTGAATTTTTTAGTTTTAGGCAAATAATAACTTAATCAGATTTTTTATTTTAAAGGGACAATAATTCTAGAAGCTTGCTGAAATAATCCAAGCCTTTATGTTTGAAATTCATATTTATTTATTGTTGGTAAACAAGAGATCAGTTCAACAGAGAGATTTGTAAAGGGAGAAAGTCTTGAGTCCATAGATTTATTCACCAACTACCTTATGGATGATGAAGAAGATGGATTTATCTATGTGTGTGTGTATATGTGCATAGATAATATATAATATACCCTCTTATACTCTTTGTATGTAAATATAATACTATGTATGCATTTTACATTGTGTATGTTTATGTGTGTGTGTGTGTGTGTGTGTAAGTATGTGTGTGTGTGTATGTGTGTGTGTGTGTGTGTGTGTATGTGTGTATATATATATATATATATATAGTATGTACTCGTGTGTGTGTGTGTGTGTGTGTATGTATGTATATATATATATATATATATATATATATATTGTATGTACTCATATGTTAATGTAATACACAAATATGTGACTGAAAGAAAAAAATTATGGGTAAAATAATCAACATTCATATCTGTGGAAATTTCTGACTTATCAGACTAAAACTGGGCTTCCCTTGATTCAGGGATGTCCAACATTCTGGGGCCCAAGGACATAACTTGACTTTGGAGTGGAATGCAAGGGGCTGTGCTTCCAAAGGCAGCTGAGGCTAGGAATAAGCATGCATACATAAATACAGTTAAGATTATTATTCCCCTGACCTCATTGCATTTATGTAGTTGGAGATGCAGTGAAATTAATGCTTTATTAAAAATATATTGTTCCATTTCAGTAAGAGACTTAAAATTTTCAGATGTTTATATTCTCTATCACATGGGAGTTGACTTTTGGACAAATAAAATGGATTTACAATCAAAAAATTTATTGTTCAGCATTGGAAACACAAACATATGGCTCCAACTATTCAGTGGATTGCAGAATTGATTAATATACATAGATGAATCATGGCTTCCATTTATTGATATATGTATGTCTGTAAATTTATGTCTTGTATGTTTTTGTTTCTTTTTTTTAGCTTTCCCCCTTCTTTTATAATTTTGTGTATTTTTCTTTGTTTTTTTCTATTTAGTTATTTAAAAGAAGAGAAAAAAAGATTACTATTCCTCATGTATTTAATAATTTCCTTCATTTGCCATATTAAAAGTTACAATTCAATGGATTTATATTAAAATACAAATAAATACTTATAAATACATTTTACATGTATAAATATACATATTTATTATTATTATTATTATTATTATTATTATTATTATTATTCGAATTTATCACCGCCCATCTCTACAACAGTAGACTCTGGGCGGTTTACAACAATATCATAAAAACAATTAAAACTTATACAGCTAAAATCCACTAAAATAATAAATAGAAAAATCCAAAGATGGTAAGTTCTTAAAAGGAGGGTATTACTAAGCCAACCACCCCCAGGAGGAACTATTATTTCCTTCGTTCCAAGCAAGGAGGCAGAACCAGGTCTTTAAAGACTTCCTGAAGGCCAGGAGCGAGGGTGCCCGTCTCACCTCTGGGGGCAAGATATTCCACAGAATATCGCAGAGAAGGCACGCCTCCTGGACCCCGCTAGATGGAATTCTTTTAGTGATGGGATCCGAAGCATGCCCTCCCTGCATGATCGGGTGGGGAGGGTAGATGTAATCAGGAATATTAAACATATTAATGTTTTTATTGTTATAATATAATTTTATTGCTATAATATACAAAAAAAAAACTTAAAAAAAACTATAACAAGACAAAAAGTATAAAAAGGAAAAACAATTAAAAGCAATAAACTAAAATGCTGATTAGCATGTAAAAGCAATTCAGTTTTGGAACAACAAAGTAAACTTTGTCCATATAGACTGTTACTGATGAGGATTCCCCCCCCCCATTTTACTGATAAAAGATTAATTCCTTGGCTGAAAGGAATTTCTAACTCTGGAGTTGTTCCTTTCCAATCAAACAGAATGATCTTTTTTGCTTTCTTCAAGCTTTTTAGGTTCTTCATAAATGGATATATTCCAAGATTGGTATGTAGTTCAACATCACATTAACATCTTTAAATTTTATTTCTTTTCTCAAAAGGACGACCTTAGCACAAGAGTATGTGTCAAAGACCCCTCAAATATATTACATCTCCAGCACAAAAAGTTTAACACCCAGCTCTTCTTAATCATTGCTGAGGTGCCCAGGAAACATAAAATAGTTTGGTGAAATAAACTTATTTTAAGATAATAAGAAATGTCTCTAACTTTCTTCAAAATATGAGACTACTGATTTGCCATTAAACAAAATTCCAGTGCTATATTCTTGCAGTTTACCAATATCCATCTTAATAATACTTTTCAGCCTTCCATAAATATTAAATGGTAGCTTAGACCTTTCTAAAACACTCTCCAGCATACAAGTAATTTGGGAGATGCAGAGGCTGCTAGTGCATCCATTCCCTATTGGGAAATTAAAAGACCTTTTCACTGAGTATGCAGCCAGCCTGCAATTTTAAACAATCCAAATTTTTCTTGCAGTACAGTCTTGAAGGAGCCCTTAACAATAAACTGGTTTGGGGGTTCAATATACTTCTCTGTCTAACCATTCCAAAAATTAAAATTAGTTTAAACTTTGCCTGCAACGTTTAGATTGGGATCCTCCCACAACGTATAGCTCTCCTTGCCATAAAAAGGTAAAGGCTCCCCCCGCACATTTGTGCAGTCGTGTCTGACTCTAGGGGCCGGTGCTCATCTCCGTTTGTTAGCTGAAGAGCCAGCTCCTCACTACTGGTGCTGGGAAAGCAGCATGAGGCTGGCTGGCCTAGAAGTACCTGCCCTCCCTCAATCTGCTTGTCCTGCCTGGGCTTGGAACCATTTCTTCCAAGTGTAGGATCTGTAGTGCTTGTCTAGACTGGCCAGATGCTGTTCCACATCTGGCAATTGTTCTGCTATGGCTGTGAATGAGGAACTTTCTATTCTTCTGGGCTGCCAGCAAGCCTGCACCCTCACTGTACTTCCATTCTTGTCTCTGTTAGTCACCCTGATTTTAATTTTAGATCTCTGAAGAGACACTTCAGTTTTCTCTTAATCTGTCAGAAGGCAAAGCCATCAAAACAATGTATTGGCAAGAAATCCAGATTTCCAGCCCAAAGCAGTTAGTTGAGGCAGTGTATTATTGGGAATTTGGAACCTGACTTGAGGAAGCAAAAATCTTGGTTGTGCTCAAATCTTAAATCTGATTCAACCTCCCAAACCTTCATGCTTCTCCATTACTGTAATTATAACGGAAAAACACCAAATGGCAGTTACTTTTCTTCTGTGTGATAGGATGTGATTTATTTAATTAATGTTTACCATGCTTACCACTGAAACTAATCTAAAAATGAGCAAATTTCCAGGAATTGTAGCCTGTTATGACAGGATGACACATATCAAACTGAAGATAAAACATGATTTTTTTTTATTTGAAGAGGATATAATTTTTATTTCTTGGCAAAATTTTCAGCACAGTTGCCTCTGCTGAGGGGATAAATCCCGCCAAGTTTCATATGATTAGGTTGATAGGTTTTATGTTATTATTCAACAGCCAAACCAAATATTGGTGTTCTGATTAATAAAAAACCGTGCCAGATATGTGGCCACAGCGAAATGCCCCAAAAGTAGCTCTGTTTCACAGTAAATGTTTTTTTTAAAAAATTTAATAAATTTATGCTTAAATTTGGCATACAGTGATACTCTTTTTTTCTTTTTTTTTTGACAAAGGTTTCCATGCTGGGGCTCTCAGGCTAATGAAGTAATTTTTAAGCAGCTCTTGTGAGTTTAAAAATCATGGTGTTGGGCAACTATGTGTCCTGATAGGCTGATGACAACATTTTCATCCAAATTTAAACATTAGATTTTTATGAGCTCTGGGTATGTGTGTGTGTGTGTGTGTCTAGAAAGAGAGAGAGAGAGAAAAAGAAAAAAAGAAAAAGAAAAAGAAAAAAAGAGTCTGTTCACAAATGAAACCAAGAGGACCTTCCAGTATTAACTGTTCAATCAGAATAATAATGCTTATCTTGGCCTTGTTTGAATGCGAAGTTGGCAGACTACAGGCAGTTTTGGACATGTAAATTCACTGCTCTGAGTGCTTTCACTGAGTTTTGTAAAAGAGAATTGGTTTATTTGACTTATCCTACTTTGATTTTCCCAAGAAAATCAATATAATAAAGTAATTCTTTCCTGCCATCCTCTTCTGTGCTAAGCCCTTCTGAGAACAGTCAAGAGGTACTTCTTCAATTATTTCTGGCTTGTTTGCATTAAATCCTTTCAAAGGGACCCATGTAAATCTGCAACTTTAATAAAGACGTTTCCATATGAAAGTAGCTAAATAAAACTCTGCATTTAAGGTGAGTAAGAAGCAGTTATGGAGAAAATTGCTTACTATCTTTTCATCCTAATTTCTTTCTTTTTCCTCTCCAAAACCTGCTGCTGCTATATACAGTATATATGGGTAAGAATTTGATAGGATATGTATAATTCATGCTCGTGGCCTTTGTGCCTTGCCCTTCTCTTTTCTGCCATCCTACATATTTAGCTGAGACAAATATTATTCTCTCTTGCTATCAAAACAATTTTGAGAGGTAAGAAGCAGTGTGTACTGTGTTTTTAACTGGAAGACCACAAAGCCCATGGTTATTTCTCATATTCTCCATTAATATGTAGTCCTGTAAATTGCCAAAATCTAGAGTGTGAAAGCTAATCAGAGCAAGGGCTTTCCTTTTAGCCTTGAAATAAAGATTCTAATTTAAGAAACAGCAGAGGGAATTTAGGAATGCTTTACTGTCTGGGAGGATTTCATTTAAAACAGAATTAGTGGCTATGGATTACCACTTTGCTGTGATCAGATGCAAGGAATAGCACAATGCAGTAAAACTGATCAGTTCCTAATCATTTAACCGTCAGCAGGATCAGGAATAATTGAGTTAAAATGTGGGATTCTGGATAACATGCCTTTAAAACCAACATAAATATTATTCAAAGCCACCTAGAGATTCTGAACATTCATTTAACACTTTCAAGCATACCAAGTGATTCCATTAAGAAGTGTAGAAAATGTTTATACAATTTTCATCACATTTTGAAATACCATTGCAAAAATCAGTATTTTCAGTTTAAACTAAAATGTATCATTTGGATCCTCCTTACTAAAGAGATATTTTCTTTTAGATATCTTTACAGTCATGCTTGGTCTATTTATTTTCATTAAGTGATACTGGCAGAACCCTAATATGTAATTATTTAGTGAAGATGAAAATGGCAATGAAACCCTTTGCTTTTAGACTTAGAATTTATGTATTTATGTATTTTTTATCCCGCCTTTATTATTTTGATAAATAACTCAAGGCGGCAAACATACCTAATACTCCTTCCTCCTCCTATTTTCCCCACAACAGCAACCCTGTGAGGTGACTTGGGCTGAGAGAGAGTGACTGGATAGATTAGAGATAGAGATAGAGATAGAGATAGAGATAGAGATAGAGATAGAGATAGAGATAGAGATAGAGATAGAGATAGAGATAGAGATAGAGATAGAGATAGATAGAGATAGAGATATATAACTGCATCCTTCTGGGAACCAGAGCAAACTTGTCTGAAATACTATTTGGGGCTTCCAAATAATCTTTATTTGGTAGAAGTGCATCTGCATGTTTGTTCAATATGCTTGGTTCCCACATAACACTAAACCAACATCACACTCACCTAAAACAAACAAACCACTTTATGGTTTACTGCAATAAGAGAACTCATCCAATCATTCTTGAATCATTTTAATTATTCTCAAAAGATTTCCACCCTTGAAAAAAAATCATCCAATGCAACGTGATAATCTTTGGGGTGAGGGCTTTTATTTTTTGAAGAATAAACAGCAGCCACAGAGAAGCCATGTAATAGATGGTGATGAGGGTAGATAAGACGAGTTTAAAGTTTTGTCCCATAATGTGGTCCTGATTTTGAGCAGGGTCCCTGTGCCTTCTATCTGCATTTGTTCAAAGAGCTTTTCCCCCACTGGGAACTGTCTCCCTTAGGCAAGCAACAGGTTTAGGGACACCAACTTGCATTGAGGCTGTCCAGGGAGCAAAAAGATAAGGCCATCCTATCCTGTGCTAAGGTCTGAATGTCCATAAAAAGGTAAAGGTAAAGGTTCCCCCCGCACATTTGTGCAGTCGTGTCCAACTCTAGGGGCCGGTGCTCATCTCCGTTTGTTAGCTGAAGAGCCAGCGTTGTCTGAAGATGCTTCCATGGTCATGTGGCCGGCATGACGCATGCAGAATGCTGTTACCATCCCACCGAAGTGGTACCTATTAATCTACTTGCATTTGCATGCTTTTGAATTGCTAGGTTGGCAAGAGCTGGAGCTAGTGCGTGAGCTCACTCCGTCACGCGGGGCTAGGGATTCGAACCTCCGAACTTGCAGTCTTCCAATTGACAAGCCTGGCGTCCTGCCTGCGGAGCCACCACGCCCCTCTGAATATCCATACACCACCCTTTATTCTTAATTGTAACATGAATTGAATAGGAGCCATAGAGGGTCTTCTCTTGACCATGGAAATCCCTGTTCCTTCCAGAGCAAACTTTGTGTTTCCATTTCTTTGAAACCATTTTTTTCAGGCAAGCATTTAAAACTCAGTAGGAGATTTCATGTTTTTTTTAAAAAAAATGCATGGATGTTTAAAATTTAAATTTAAAATTGCATGGATACAGAAGTGATCAAGAAAAGGTGGCAAGAATATATGGAAGATCTGTATAGGAAGGATAATAATATCAGGGATAGCTTTGATGGTATGGTCAGTGAGTTAGAGCCAGACATCCTGAAGAGTGAGGTTGAATGGGCCTTAAGAAGCATTGCTAATAACAAGGCAGCAGGAGACGACGGTATCCCAGCTGAACTGTTTAAAATCTTGCAAGATGATGCTGTCAAGGTGATGCATGCCATATGCCAGCAAATTTGGAAAACACAAGAATGGCCATCAGATTGGAAAAAATCAACTTATATCCCCATACCAAAAAAGGGAAGCACTAAAGAATGTTCAAACTATCGAACAGTGGCACTTATTTCACATGCCAGTAAGGTAATGCTCAAGATCTTGCAAGGTAGACTCCAGCAATTCATGGAGCGAGAATTGCCAGATGTATACATTGGGTTTAGAAAAGGCAGAGGAACTAGAGACCAAATTGCCAATAACCGCTGGATAATGGAGAAAACCAGGGAGTTTCAGAAAAACATCTATTTCTGTTTTATTGACTATTCTAAAGCCTTTGACTGTGAGGATCATAGCAAATTATGGCAAGTTCTTGGTGGTATGGGGATACCAAGTCATCTTGTCTGCCTCCTGAGGAATCTGTATAACGACCAAGTAGCAACGGTAAGAAGAGACCACGGAACAATGGACTGGTTTAAGATTGGGAAAGGAGTACGGCAGGGTTGTATACTCTCACCCTACCTATTCAACCTGTACGCAGAACACATCATGCGACGTGCTGGGCTTGAGGAATCCAAGGCTGGAGTTAAAATTGCTGGAAGAAACATTAACAATCTCAGATATGCAGATGATACCACTTTGATGGCTGAAAGCGAGGAGGAGCTGAGGAGCCTTCTGATGAAGGTGAAAGTAGAAAGTGCAAAAGCTGGGTTGCAGTTAAACCTCAAAAAAACCAAGAGTATGGCAACCAGCTTGATTGATGACTGGCAAATAGAGGGAGAAAAAGTGGAGGCAGTGACAGACTTTGTATTTCTAGGCGCAAAGATTACTGCAGACGCTGACTGCAGCCAGGAAATCAGAAGACGTCTACTTCTTGGGATGAGAGCAATGGCAAATCTTGATAAAATAGTTAAGGGCAGAGACATCACACTGACAACAAAGGTCTGCATAGTTAAAGCAATGGTATTCCCCGTATTAACCTATGGCTGCGAGAGCTGGACCATAAGGAAGGCTGAGCGAAGGAAGATAGATGCTTTTGAACTGTGGTGTTGGAGGAAAATTCTGAGAGTGCCTTGGACTGCTAGAAGATCAAACCAGTCCATACTCCAGGAAATAAAGCCAGACTGCTCACTTGAGGGAATGATTAAAGCAAAACTGAAGTACTTTGGCCACATAATGAGAAGACAGGATATCCTGGAGAAGATGCTGATGCTAGGGAAAGTGGAAGGCAAAAGGAAGGGGGACCGAACAAGGGCAAGATGGATGGATGATATTCTGGAGGTGACGGACTCAACCGTGGGGGAGCTAGGGATGGTGAAAGCTGACAGGAAGCTCTGGCGTGGGCTGGTCCATGAAGTCACGAAGCTACAGTCGGAAGCGAATGAACGAATAAACAACAACAGTAGATTTCATTTTTTTAAAAATTGCATGGATGTTATGCCCAGTTCCTTACAGTAATTTTACATTTAACTGCTTAACTGTGAGTGTTTGTGGGTTGGGTTTTCGTATTCTTTTTGCTTTCATTCCATATGAGCTGGCTTGAGCAGTGCAAAATGGAAGGAGGGGTTATGAAGCGCTTGGTAAAGCAATTAAATAAATAACCTAATTCTTGTATTCTTTTCCCTGCTATCTTTGAATGTGTCTTCCTTAAATGCTTTCTGACAGCCAAAGAGGAGAAGGGCATACATTGGAGGTCACGGCCAGTCAAAGGTGAATTTTGGATCTGTGAAGCGTTCAGAAGCCGCTCTGTTACTTTTCAACCCTACACAAGATTCTAATGGCGCCAATACACAAGGCAGCAGTGTGTGGAATATTCACAGGCATCGGATCCTGGCCATTTCTGCTGTGAAGCAGGTCACCAAAGTCACTTGTGACACAAATAGACATATCTGATGTCAGATTTGATTGAATACACAATCCACATTGAATACTTCTGCCGACCTAATCATGCAGACAAGTTTCAAAGTTTTGCTAGTGCATGAATCTCTCTCTTTCTCTTTTAACTGAACTGAAAGGGAAAAAAGTGGTACAAGAAATATTTGTGAAGTTTTCCAATCTTGGTCAATGCGCAGCTCAATAGTAAGTTTGAAAGATTAGCCAACAGCAGTTAATAATGACCGATTAGGACAGCATAATATGGAAATAACATTTGGTAACCCATGTTATGATAAAATAAAACAACAGCTTTAGTATTTAACAATTGGATGTTGTGCAACGTAGGCAGTTCTTTTGCAAGCAGTGGCTGGGTATATATCTATAGAGCTCTTTTAAAAAATCATGATTGCAACAATCAGCTGGCAAAAGGTGGGGTCATTTTAAGTTTCTTTCTAACACCTTCTTCCCTTCCCAGGCTTAATTCACATTTTGCTAATCAGGGAGGCATCTGCCTGAGCCGCCTCTGAATGTTATCTCGTTTGTTGTTGTTTATTCGTTCAGTCGCTTCTGACTCTTCGTGACTTCATGGACCAGTCCACGAAGTAGACGTCTTCTGATTTCCTGGCTGCAGTCCCCATCTGCAGTAATCTTTGCGCCTAGAAATACAAAGTCTGTCACTGCCTCCACTTTTTCTCCCTCTATTTGCCAGTCATCAATCAAGCTGGTTGCCATACTCTTGGTTTTTTTGAGGTTTAACTGCAACCCAGCTTTTGCACTTTCTTCTTTCACCTTCGTCACAGGGCTCCTCAGCTCCTCCTCGCTTTCAGCCATCAAAGTGGTATCATCTGCATATCTGAGATTGTTAATGTTTCTTCCAGTGATTTTAACTCCAGCCTTGGATTCATCAAGTTATCTCGTTTTTGTGGACTTAAAAACCATTTCATCCCCTTTTGCCTAGATAATGGTTCCTGCATGCTCATACTGGTAGGACAGTATCATGAGAAAAAAATACATCTCTGCCCCATGTCTGTAGAGAGTGAGGAAGATAAGCGTGACAAAGATATTCCCTAGGGCATAAGAAAGAGGGGAGGGACAGCACAATCAGACTAGCAAGATTTTGTTATTATAGCCAAACTCAGTAAAAGTAATTTTAGCCTACAGGTGGAGCTGATTTCCTGGTCTGGTCTACCTAGTGGGGCTGACAGTGTCTGAAACTGTGTAAAGCCTAAAACAAGTTCTGAAACACAGAGTAGCAATTTATTCAGCCTGGTGATACAGGAGTGGGAAACTTGTGGACTTCCAGCTGTTGTACTACAGCTTCCAAGTTCTCTCACCATGGAAGATCCTGACTGAAACGAAAAATATCTGAAGGGCCATGGATTCTCACGTAGGCTCTAAAACAAATGTTAGGGCTCCTTTGCTTTGGGTAAACCATTCCATGGCATGAGATTAAAACTGTAACAAGCGGGTATGTTCATTTGCAAGTGTCATGCCGGATTATAATAACTGAATCGAAATGAATTGAAATCGAAATGTTTATTTACAAGGATTCATAATGATTGTGAAAATAATGAAATCACTATCATTGCTTTCCCTGATCAAGGTACCTCCTCTGCTGGAAAAGTATATTATTGTTACTTTCCCTAAAGATTATGTGCAGTGGCACATTGGAGCAGTATCAAATCTTTCCAAAATGTATATGGACTGGCTTTATTTTACAGATAAACTAAAAGACAGACAACTTCCCATATTATGCCACTACCACAAATGAAGCCACTAGTGACGTTAGCTCAGCCTTGCCCAAACTGGTACGCTCCATGTGTATTGATTTTATTTAATTAGTTATAGAAAATATTTGTAGTCCCTCTCCCAAAGGGAGATAGGGAGATTAGGTAGGTAGGTAGGTAGGTAGATGATAGAGATAGATACTGTAGATAGATAGATAGATAGATAGATAGATAGATAGATAGATAGATAGATAGTTAACACAAACATTAAATGAGCTACAGTGCCTAGAATTTGCAGCTCCCATCCCTATCAGCTTCTTCAGTCTGTCTCTCTGGGCACAATCAGGGTTGTCATGGGATATTTAGTAGATACTACATTTATTTATTTATTTATTTATTTATTTATTTATTTATTTATTATAGTGATATTTATACCCCGCCTATCCTCTCCCTAGTGGAGGACTCTAAGTGGCTTACATTCATATATATATACAATTCAAATTATACAATTCACCAAATTCAATTCACCGCGTGTGAAGGAAGGGGGGTGAGGGAACCAACTCTACTAGGCTCCGGACTACAATTCCCAGGATGCCTTGAGCTGGCTCTACATACTAGAGGAGAGCCATTCTGGGGTAGTGGTTAAAGACTAGAAACTGGGAGACCATGGGTTTTAATCCTGCGTTAAGTACAAAGCTGGCTGGGGACTTTGAGCCAGTCACTCTGTCTCAAGCAGTCGCCAGGTGTCAAGACTAACTTGAAGGTAGAAAACTATACCACATTCAGTGGATGTGGAAGCCAATAGATCTGGGCAACAAAACTCTGGGTGACCACCAGATGGTGGCAAAGAGTTCCAGTTTCGGTATCTCTTGGCTGTCACCTTGTGGTCATCTGGAGTTTGCAGCCCAGGCCCGGTACGCCACCACACACTGTTTTCTTTCTGTGTTGCAGCATTCAAGGGCCGAGGAGCAGCTTTCCCATTAAGCAGCAGTAGCAGATAACTCAAGTGAAATCTCAGTGGTAAATCTGCTTTCCAGCACCTGGTGCATTTCCTCTAATGAAGCCTTTTTCTCTCCATGATATGAATCCATTAGACACTGCAAAGCTTGAGTATGTAAAATATTTTGTTTATCTGGCTCTTCTCAAAGGCACTGTCTGTCATCATAGATGTCTGCACAGTAAATATAGCGGCTGCATCTTGGAAGAGGGCATAATGTGAGAGGTGATTAGATTTACGGCAGGCATAAATGGCAAAGTCCCTAATAAACCATAATTCCTTACTTCCATCATAATATCAGCATTAAAGCTAAAAGTTTCCCATTTCTTTCTAATTCTGCAAAATATCTTATTTTGCTTTCAGCATTTTCTCCCTTTTTTCCTGCAGTAGGGTACTTTAATTTCTAATTTAAAGGAAAAGAAAAGAAGTAGCCTGTCAGCTGGAAGATAAAACAAAAAACCCTGAGGGGTGTGAGAAGATGAATTGCTGTGTTTGTGTGTTACACAATTAAAGGGAACAAAGAGGGGGTCAGAAATAATTCTGACAGGCCAAGAGAAAGTCATTATGATGAGTTGGGGAAAAAGTAAAGGAGGATGAATGAACACAGATATCCCTCCCTCTCCCCCTCCCTCCCCTTCCCCCTCTCCCTCTCCCTCTCCCTCTCCATCTGTCAAGATGGAGGCTGAGTCCGATGAGTTTGATTTAGAAATAGAAGGACCAATAACAATAGAAACAGGAAAGGATGGAATTGGTGCGAAATTTGAACTAGATTCAGAACAGCTGATTGGAGGCAACCCAGAAGGAGACTCGCCTCCACCTATTAGTGCGCGAGAATGGCGGTGGGAAAGGCGGGCAGAGCAACGCGAGGCACGATTGGTTCCTGCTCGCAAATGGCACGAAAATCAAAGAGATAAAAGGCGAGCGCAGCGTACACCCATTGCCGGAGACAACCATTCACATTCCGTACAGCTTCCTGAAGTGAATCGTGATCCCGTCGCCACGCCAGAATCCCTGCTCGGACCTCGCCTTGCTTTCGTGCCAGGGTCTTGCCATGCAGCCTCGCCAAGCCTCGCGCCGGAGCCCTGCCTTGTCGCCTTGTTTCACAACACGCCAGAACCCAGTCCCACCACACAGCCGCACTTTGAGCCGGAACCTCGCCTTGCCTTCACACCCAGCCTAGACTCGGAACCTCGTCCTGCAGTCGCCACGTCAAGCCTCGCATTGGAGCCGTTTCTCACTCCAGTGCTAAGCCCCGCGTCAGGACCTTGCATAGCAGCCATGTGGTGGTTGCCCGTGTGCGCACCAACCGAGAATGGATCACCGCTGGCCACCTGAACTCTGTGAGCACCTTGTGCTGCTTTGTTCTGTAGATTTAAATTTGTGTGTCTTACTGTAAATACAGTACTTTATCCACACCTTCCTGCTTCAGGTCTTAGTCAGAACCTCTCCCTCTCTCTCCATTTCTGTTTGTCCACAAGCCCAAAAAGCTGTCCTTTTGTATGCTGGGTAGTAAAGATATTGGGTGATGGTTAACTATTTGGGGTTTCAGGCTTGAAGTAATCCAAACAACGTGTTGTAAGGCTAACAATATCTTTATTGATAGCATAAGGCAATAATGGATGTATAGTGCATTATTGCAAAAAGGTAAAATCAAAGCATAAGCAGAGTTCCATCACCAGAAGTGAGGAAAGAAAAACATCATGGTCTGTGCAAAGACCAGGCATGGTTACAGTTCAGATACAAGTACATGTAGATAGCAGTCTACATAAAGCATATATAAAGAACATAAGTGAGAACATAAGTATGAAGGAATACCCATGGTTCATAGCTCACATCTGATTGGTTCAAACATGGGCATCTCTTTCAGCATAGCATTTTGGTAGTAATTGTACTTACTATAAAGCGTCACACGATGGCAGTGTTGTGTATTGGCCTTCCCTCGAGCTACAGTTCTCTTGAGAACAATCGTGATTAGGGTTTATTATGGCTAGCTAGAGGGACATCTGCCGATTACGTCTCAAATGTTTTGAGAACCAAACTTTCAATGCAGGGTCACTTGTAAATTGTTTTCACTTGTAACTTGTACTTTTCCACTCTCTGGCCAGACTCAGTGGAAAAAATGCCATGCGTTTAATTCTGCATAGAATACTTTAACCAAATAACTTTAACACCCCTTCCGCATGGATTTTTGAAACGCTGTGGGGGAAAACTGTTATTTCAAAAGCACACAGAGACACAAATGATTTTATTTCAGACACATTTGCTCTAGCCCCAATCTGGTTACCATGGTTGCATGCTTTGTAGGAGAAAGTGCTTTCGTGAAAATGTCTGCAATGTTCAGCTCAGACGGACAATACTCTAATTGTATACATTTTTCCTGAATTGCATGTCTTACATTTTGGTATTTCACATGGATGTATTTGGTGCGATTATTGACATTTTCCGAAGCAGCTAGAGATAGACAGGCCTGGGAATCTTCATACATTGTTATTGGTGAGATTATATCTACAGATAAATCTGTAAACAATTGTTTTAACCAATACATTTCATTGATTGCCTCACTGAGGGCCACAAATTCGGCTTCACAGGTGGAAACGGCAATTAAATTTTGTTTTCTTGCTCTCCAGGCAATGGGTGTATTTGCAAACAAACAAACAAAACCACTCACAGACTTTCTGTCTCCCTCTTCTGCAAAAGAGCTGTCAGCATAAATCACAGGCATTTCAGCCTTAGTGGCTGATATTTTAAGGCAAAAATCAGCTGTGCCTTTAAGGTAGCGTAGGACTCTCTTTAACCCTTTCCAATCTCGCATGGATGGTTTGGCAACCTTACGACTAAGCACTCCAACTGAGTAAGCTAAGTCAGGGCGTGTCCATTGTGTTAAGTGTAGCAAACTTCCTACAGCTGAGTGATACAATGCAGATTGAGAACAAGGTTCCTCACATGCATTACCCTTTAGGAAATCAAGAGTCATTGGTGTTTTGGTTGGTTTTGCATTTGACATTTCAAGTTGACTCAACAATTGGTCAATTTTTCTCTTCTAACTCAGATAGAACTCACCACTCTGAGCTCTAGTGACTTCAACACCTAGATAGTATTTCAGCTCACCTAGGTCTTTCAATTGAAAGTACTGTCTCAATTGTGTTGCAAACTCTTGTACAAGGTGCAAAGAACCAGTTGCTAGGCAAAAATCATCAACATACGTTAGCAACACTGTGTAATCACTTCCAGAACCTCTTACATACACACAAGGATCAGCAACAGACTTCTTAAACTTTAGCTCTAACAAAGCCTTATCTAAACATTGATGCCAACAACGTCCGGCTTGCTTCAATCCGTACAGCGCCTTGCGCAGTCTGTACACCTTCTGAGAATTGTCACAAGCATAGCCAGGAGCCTGCTTCATGTACAAAGTTTCAGGGAGCTCTGCATTCAAATATGCTGTGTCAACATCAAAATGATGGACAACAAGTCCATGCTGTGCAGCCAGAGAAAGTACCATACGTAAAGACTCTGGTCTAGCTGTGGGTGCATATGTGAGATCATAGTTCAAAAACCTCTCCTGTGCAAATCCCTGAGCAACAAGCCTGGCTTTGTACTGCACTGTATTATCAGGAAGAAGCTTCTTTCTGAAAACCCATCTGGAACCAACAGCTTTCTGGGATGGGGGCAAATCAGTGACCTCAAACACCTTTTGACTCACTAATGCCTCAAACTCCTTATCCATCGCTGTGTTCCACTTTTCCTGCTCTTCAACAGGCAGAAGCAACATCTCCTGGAAAGACTGAGGTTCACAGGTAATCTGACACACTCTCACCTGCTGAATCACAAATCTGTCAGGCTTCACACCCTTTGTGGAGCGTGCAGACCTACGAGGAATTACCACTGCCTCTTCCTCATCACTGTCCTCTGCCTTTTCACTACCTGATTCCCCCTTCAGATCCTGAACTTGCTCAGGTGAAATTTCCTCTTCCTTCACCTGAGGGGATCCTCTCACCACACTAGGAGACTGGGAACCAGAAGGCAGCTGAACTGGTTGTTGTCCAGCCACAGGAGCATGGACAGTTGGCTGTACACTAGATTGCAACAATACCTCTGAACTAGCATTCAACCTATCCCAACCAGTAGGGTGCTCAAAATTAGCACTTCTGGAGACTACCACACGACCATAGCCTGCAGAAAAATGGTAACCCTTAGATCTAGATGAATAACCAACAAACCTTAAGCGTTGTGCTTTTGGCTGGTTCTTCCTTCGCTGAGACTTAGGAATATGCACATATGCAAATGTTCCAAAAACACGCAGATGCTTCAGCGAAGGGCGCTTGCCAAACAAAAGGAAATAAGGAACTTCATTCACAGCTGAATTCCACACCCTGTTGGTCAGATACACTGCAGTCATGGTAGCCTCACCCCAAAAACGGACTGGCACCTGGGCATCTAACATCAGGCTATTTCTAATGGTATTAACAACACCAATCTTCCTTTCAGCTATTCCATTCTCAGCAGGAACACCAACATTGGCAAGTCTATGGGAGATTCCTTTTCTACGAAGCCAATTCTGAAACTCATGGCCTAGAAACTCTCCTCCACAATCCGATTGAAATTGACCTACATGATAGCCATAGTTTCTCTCCACCATTGCAACAAACTCCTTAAAGCGAGCAAAAGCCTCCACTTTAGATTTGAGCAAATAACAAAACGTATAGCGAGTATGGTCATCCACCAAAAGGAACATGAAACGCGCCCCCCCCTTCACTAGGAGCATTGGGGCCAGCTAAATCTCCATGAACCAACTGAAAAGGCCTAGTTGACACCCGGTCACTTTTTCTAGCAACAGGAGCAGCCTTAATTTTAGATTGTTTGCACACAGTACAATCAAGAAAGTCATCACACTTTTTGGATCCTAACTCAGGATACACCTTGGCCATTTGGGACAAACTTCCCCACCCGGGATGTCCCAGAACTCTGTGATAATAGTGAATGCATTTGTTATGTGGGGGAACATTGGAAATACAATATCCTGACACAATCCCCTGCTTAGGAAGCATTTCATACAATTGATTCACTAACCTCCCCCTAGCACATTCTATCCCATCTTTTTCAATAGAACATCCAGTACCCTTGAACACAACAGTATAACCAGACTTTACCAGGGCTGGAACGCTAAGGAGGGAAAAGTCAAGTGTAGGTACACACAACACATTTTGCACATTTATCCCCAAACAAGGAATGTATACTTCACCCTGAAAGGACACATCAGCCATAGATCCATCAGCCAGAGCAACCTGTTGGACTTTAGGCTTGCTTTTTGATAACAACAACTGTTCATTGTTGACAATGATTTGACTACAGGCTGAGTCCAAAAGCCAAGTCTCTGGGGAACGTCTACTCACAGCCGTGAGCAAAGCAGACACCTGGGTACGTTGTCTAGGCGCTTGTTTCCCCTTCTTTCACACGAACCTCTTTCCACTGGCTCCACCGGCTGGGCGAGGTGGCTGGGGACAGTCTCTCATGAAGTGTTGGGTCGAGTTGCACCGGAAACATCTCCTCACAGCACACGCAGCCTCTGTTCCAACTGGAAAACGCTGTGCTGAAGCCTCAGGAACAGCAACAGATGACTTACTCTGCATCTTCTCCAAATCACGAGCTTGCTGGATTTCTTGCAGCCGATTTGTAAGATAATCCACAGTTAGGTCTTGGGGCCTCAACGTCTGAGTTGCCTCGATGAGCATGTCAAAGCTCTTGTCCAAGCTTGACAGGATGATACAAGCTCTCTGGGTATCAGGGATCACAACATCCCGGTCCTCAAGTTCAAGAAACAAAGTCTTGACTTTATGGAGGTGGGTCATCACGTTTCCACCGGGCTGCAGCTTCAAGTTGTAAAGCTGACGTGATAGACCAACAATGGCAGCAGAGGTTTGCTTGGAATAAAGGGCTTTAAGAGCTTCCCAACAGGCATGTGCAGTCTCCAAATTACTGATATGCAGTAGCTGTGATGATTCTAGTCCCAGAATCAAATTGCCATAAGCACGATCCAAACACAACTGCACTTCATCAGTAATAACACCAGCTGGAGGTGCATCTCTCACATACTTCCACAAACCTTCTTTTAGGAAGAAAGACTTGATCTTCACACACCAGGTCCGATAGTTTGTGCCATTCAAACGCTCAAAGGGCAGACTGGTTAGCCCTGCAGCAGCAGCCATGCTGACCACTCAAAGAAAACACGTTTACTTCAAAATGCAGCCTTAAAAACAAACCCCATTGTTACAGCTAGATCCAGCGCAGCAAAGAAAACGCAAAATTCTCTCTGGGCCACCATAACCTATTGGGTGATGGTTAACTATTTGGGGTTTCAGGCTTGAAGTAATCCAAACAACGTGTTGTAAGGCTAACAATATCTTTATTGATAGCATAAGGCAATAATGGATGTATAGTGCATTATTGCAAAAAGGTAAAATCAAAGCATAAGCAGAGTTCCATCACCAGAAGTGAGGAAAGAAAAACATCACGGTCTGTGCAAAGACCAGGCATGGTTACAGTTCAGATACAAGTACATGTAGATAGCAGTCTACATAAAGAACAGAAGGCATATATAAAGAACATAAGTGAGAACATAAGTATGAAGGAATACCCATGGTTCATAGCTCACATAGCATTTTGGTAGTAATTGTACTTACTATAAAGCGTCACACGATGGCAGTGTTGTGTATTGGCCTTCCCTCGAGCTACAGTTCTCTTGAGAACAATCGTGATTAGGGTTTATTATGGCTAGCTAGAGGGACATCTGCCGATTACGTCTCAAATGTTTTGAGAACCAAACTTTCAATGCAGGGTCACTTGTAAATTGTTTTCACTTGTAACTTGTACTTTTCCACTCTCTGGCCAGACTCAGTGGAAAAAATGCCATGTGTTTAATTCTGCATAGAATACTTTAACCAAATAACTTTAACAAAAGAGAGCAACCAGGTTTTTTGTATGGGCTTCCTGTGCTTCTTAGACATCATGTTTCAGAGAAGAGGATGCACAGGAACATCAGGGGAGAGGTTTGAAGCTTCTTTCCCCCTTTCTTTGTTTCTGAATGAGGTTAAAAAGCAACAGCTCTGGGCAGCTTGCAGAATGTGTGGTCAAAACTGGGAGGTGAGAAAGAAGCTCATATTTTGTACCAAGCCCGGAAATTTTGTTGGCAGCCAAATGAATACCACAATTTCATTTGGAAGTTATAATTCCTTTGTGTATATGAGAAATCTGTGGTGTTTTCACCACTGAAATGTTAAACCATTTCTATAGCCATTGGTATAATCTTTTTTTTTTTTTTTGCCGTTCAATCGTGTCCAATCCTCGGTGACTGCCTAGACTAGTCCCTGCAGTTTTCTTGGCAAGATTTCAGAAGTGATTTGCCATTGTCTCCTTCCTAGGGCTGAGAGAAAGTGACTGGCCCAGGGTCACCCAGCTGGCTTTCATGCCTAATGCGGGATTAGAACTCCCTGTTTCCTGGTTTCTAGCCCGTTGCCTTAACCACTAGACCAAACTGGCTCTTTGTGGTGTTTTTGTCTGTGGTGTTTTTACCACTAAAATGTCAAAGTATTTCTGTAGCCATTGGTATAATCTTACATTTGCGCAAAGGCATATCAGGCACGGGCACTGTTGCTCCATACAGCAGTTGCCTTCTGCCCCTCACTGATCTAGCTACTCTGGGAGAGAGAAGAAAGTTAAGGACTCAGCTGTTTTGAGGTTTTGTAGGAGATCTCACGCAAAGCCTCTGGAAGAGACCAGGCTCCTTTTCCAGATCATCACAGCTTTCTTAATTGTTAACCAATTCATCCTAGGACTTCTTCCATTCAGTAAGAACAATAGAAGGTTAGAACAGGCTTATTCACAGCTGAAGAAAATACTGCTAGCTTATTTCTGGTTTAATTAGTAGTAAGAAGTAATTCCTCTATTTTTGAATATCTAGTTATATGTTTGGATCATAAGGCTAAAATCTGGGCAACAATTGCAGTAGTCAGCAAAAGCCAGTGAAGTGAAATGGTTAAGATGTTGCACCAGAAGCAGGGAGCTGCAAGTTCAAGTCCATCAACACTCATGGAAGGCCACTGGGTGACCTTGGGGCCGGTCACTCCCTCTCAGCCTACCCTACCTCACAGGATTTTTATTGTGGGAAAATGGGGGAAAGAAATGCCACATATGCTACCTTAAGTTCCTGAAAGCAAGCTGAGATACGTCTCAAAACCACAGATGAGGCAATCCATTACTGTGGCTAGCATTCAGAACAGTTTTCCCCTCCCGTAATCCACTGTAGTCTCAGCATCATCTACATTATCTAATGAACTCTGTCATGGCATTCCAAACTTACCTTTAGCTTAACATTTAAAATGTTGCAATAATTTCTCGCTCTGGTGTGTCTTTAGCATTTTAATTAGTTGTATACATTCTGAGCTGGCATTGCTGCTCTTAGACAGCATTGTTTTAAAATACAGAAATATAACAATTTATTCTTATCCGCAGCTGCCCAGAATGTCCCCCCCCCCAAATTAGATAGATAATTCAAAATAGGATGAACAGCCAGTCTGGAAATGTATACATTTATAAAATAGCACAGTTAGGATCTTCCTAAGCATTATGCAGCACTTAATGACCTTTTCAAAGACCGTGCTTATGTTTGGATGGTATATACTGTAAAAACTGAATTAAGAAGTCAGCAATGGTGGGTGGGCTGCTTGGGCACAACCATTCATTATGTTCCTCAGTTCATGATGCTGCCCAGGTCAGAAAACTGCTGTTGCAGTTGAAGCCAAGTAGAGCTAAGGTGCATTGAACAGGAAAACATCATTTAGAGTCTTTTCCTGCCCTAAGGATGTAGTCAAATAATGTTTTTATGTATCTATCTGGTGCACTCTGCCCTTCCACCGGTTCCTAGGATAGGTTACCATGAATTGAAATTGCAATAAAGCAAAACAGAGAACAAGAACCTTAAAATGACATAACATAAACAGTTACATCTATCCCCTTTGTCATGGTCAGATCATGCCTTGGTGAGCTTGAGATTCTCCTATGCCGCCTCCCTCCGCAGGGAGGCAGGACCCATTTGATTGTTCAACCCCTGGCGACTGATGGACACGGCAGGGTTTCAGAGGGAGCTGGGGGTTATACCCGAGGATCTGCTGCACAGTCCAGTGGAGGCCCTGGCTGCTGCCTGGAATAGGGAGGTGGCCGGAGCCTTGGACAGGATCGCGCCTGTGCGACCTCTCTTGTCCCATCGAACCCGACACTCCCTGTGGTTCACGGAGGAGTTGAGGGTTCTTTTTTTTTTTTTTCCATAAGTTTTATTAATTTTAAAATACACATTAAAAGCTAATACAAAAGAAAAGAAATAGAAATACAAAGTAAGAAAAGGGAAAAGAAAAAGTGAAGTCAAAAAATAACAAACAAGAAAAAATATAGAAAATAGATGTCCTCCAATTTATCCTTGAACTTTAAGTACAACAATTAACTTTAAATGTTAGTCCTTAATACAATACACAGAAACTTTTCTTTGTCATATACCCTTTGATTTCTATAATCCAATCTTCTGTTCTTCATATAGGTTTCACCTTTCTTGATATCTTCCAACAATCCATCTCTGGTTTCTACTCCTTAGAATAGTAATCAAATGTTCGTTGTTGCATCAATTAAATGTTTTCCATTTGCTCTTTCCATTTTTACATCTATATTTATATCTTCAATAAAGTCCAATTAGTAAAACAAATAAAGGCCTTATCTACGTCTAATAAAATACAGTATATTCTGTTCATGTTATGACTATATATTCCATTAATACATAATCTAACATATTACATAACATAATACATAATATAGCAAAAATACAAAACCTAACATAACATATAACCTAATACATACAACATATTCTTGTAATAACCTACATTCTAATTCCATCTCATCATCTCATTGTCTTCTCATAAATGTGTCTCCAGAAAGAGTAATATATAATATCAACCTATTTATTTATAATCTTGTATCTTACACTTAAAATATCATGTTTTTATGCATCTGTAAATTTCTCATATCTGTGCTTACTCTGTGTACAATACCAAATCCGCATTTTCATTCACCTTGCATTCCAAATCAATATCAATAAATCTCCTGTTTAGGTTATGCCAATATCACAATATGCAACTTGTTTATTTCTGTAACTCATATGGGATATCAAAATGTTTATTTTGCCATATCTATCAATTTGCATATTAAAATCTTCCTGTCTCAGCTGCCACAATGTATTTATGCCCAAACATTTAATAGACCACTTCCTGTAAGATATCATAATCTTCTTCTGTACCAATACATTCAAAGTCCTCTTTCCCTGTTTCTCTACTGGTTTGAAAAATCTTTCCTCTGTTTCTAAATCTGTCCCTTGTACCTTCTGTTCCTGAGCCACCAAAACTATTAATATACGTTCTATGGATTTCTTAATTTGCAAAAAATTTTTGCTGGTTTCTTCCTTAAAATCCTGAAGTACTGTGAGAAAGGCCATTATTTATTGTTCAAAGCGTAATCAACTGCCGTAGTCAAAACAAAAAAAATTCTCAGGGAGCAAGGAACAGCTGTTCTATTATTTATCAATAATGTCTATTTCTTTAAGTGAGAAAAGCTTTTAAAGTAAGAGATGAAAAAATTCCACAGAGCAGTATTTCAAACAGTTTGTAAAGGGAGAGATGAAAATATATTCCAAATGAAAAATAGTCCTTTCTAAAAAAAAATAGAAAAAGAAAAAAAAAAAGGCAGAGAGGCACACATTCTCTATACTTTATTCTTTATTCTTCTTTATTCTTCAGGCTGCAAGCTGCTTAACCCAAACAAACAATTTCTCAAAAGTCAGTTAGTTTGTGAGTGAGAAATACCAACAAAGTCTCTTAAGTCCCAATTTCTCTGATACAAAAGAAAGGCAGAAAAATACAAAACTTGTTCACTATGTTGCCAAAATAAAATCTATCAAACTTCCACCAAAATTAATTATAGCAAAGAAAACACAAAATTAGCCAACATTTTGAACGAAGTCCAAAGATAAATTTTAGAATAATAAAAATGTACTAATCTGAAAAAGAAAACTAATATAAGGTGATCTAAAAGCTGGCTGTCACTCTTGTGTCTCCCAAGAGACTTACTGTTCTCTGCAGAGCTAGAATCCTCTTTCGGCCATTTCATTGCATTCACTCCCCGTTCTTCTCCGCGGTGGAAACAACAAAGAAAAAC
Organism: Charina bottae; assembly: GCA_023362775.1. Taxonomy (NCBI): domain Eukaryota; kingdom Metazoa; phylum Chordata; class Lepidosauria; order Squamata; family Charinaidae; genus Charina; species Charina bottae. The sequence continues at coordinate 246,571,230 of JALMGJ010000001.1, read as the reverse complement.
AGGAGTGTGCAATTACAATGGCTCTGTGAGCAATCTTCTGGTTCCCCCTTCTCCAGGGGGAAACTTCAGTGGTCCGTAGACCCCTGCAAACAAGATAGAAAGTTAGCCAGGTCTCAGAGCTCAGAGCTCTGAGAAACTCTGACTTGTCGAGCTGCCAGCCAGGCTTGGAGTCGAGGAGTTGAGGGTTCTGAAGAGGATTAAGAGATGTCTAGAGCATCACTGGAGGAAAAAAAAGGATCGAACCCAACTAAACACAAGCTAGAGCCGCTATTAAGGCCTACCTTGTGGCGGTAAGAGCGGTGAAACGTCAGTATTTTTCCGCACTTATTGCATCCACAGAATGCTGCCCAGCAACCCTGTTTAAGGTCACCCGATCCCTTTTGGGAAAGGGTGACCCGGTGATCCATCTTCAGGGCCGTGCTGAGGAGTTTTCTGAGCATCTGCAGGATAAAATCTCTCAGATTCACTCCAAGTTGGACTCCAAGCATGAAGCAGGGTCTGTGGAGATGCCGAGGGAACGTACTTACCATGTTATCTGGGAACAGTTCAATCCTGTTGGGCCCGAGGAAGTGGACAGGATCTTCCGGATTGTAAATGCCACCACTTGTCAACTAAACCCATGCCCCTCCTGGCTAGTGAAAGCAGCTCAGGAGGTGACGTGTGGCTGGGTCCAAGCAATGGTAAATACATCCTTGGGAGAGGGGTGTTCCCGGCAGCCTTTAATGAAGCACTGGTGCACCCCCTCCTCAAGAAACCATCGCTGGACCTACTATGCTGGACAATTTTTGTCCAGTCTCCCACCTCCCCTTTTTAGGGAAGGTGGTTGAGAAAGTGGTGGTGTTGCAACTCCAGGGGGTTCTGGATGAAACGGATTATCTAGACCCCTTTCAGTCAGGTTTCAGGCCCGGATATAGGACAGAAACGGCATTGGTCGCACTTATGGATGATCTCTGGCGAGAGCGGGATGGAGGCAGTGCATCCATCCTTGCTCTTCTTGACCTCTCAGTGGCTTTCGATACCATCGACCATGGTATCCTTTTGGGTTGGCTCAGGGAGTTGGGGGTGGGCGGTGTAGTTCTGCGCTTGTTCACCTCCTTCCTCTGGGGCCGGTCCCAATCAGTGGTGATAGGGAGTGAGAGGTCTGACCCACGGCCCCTCCCTTCTGGGGTGCCACAGGGTTCGGTACTCTCTCCACTCCTTTTCAACATCTACATGAAACTGCTGGGCGAGATAATCTGTCACTGTGGGATGAGGTATCATCAGTATGGAAATACAAAACCCCAACAGCTAAAGAAAAAGTTTTCACAATGCCATTGAGTCTTAAAAGTGGACTTGGTTATCTCTAGCAGTGTTCTGGGAATGCTGAACTAATTGTGCAGTTCTGTGAAACCCAGCCTCTGCATGCATTTCCTGTGCCCCATGTAGAAAAGAACATATGCTGAAATCCAGTAGGCTGTTTCCAGATGAGCAACTCATAACATTCCTAATTGATAACTGTCCAACTGCAAATACCTGTAACAAAAGCAGATTTGCAGTTGACTTTCCACATTATGGGGTGCATTGCCCCTTTTCTATATTCTACCACAGCAATTGACATGCCAAGGCTACTGTAAATACGGAAAGGGGTAAATCTGGTCTTCCAGAGCCTTCCTTAAAATATTGCTGAGCATCCTTAAAATATAGCTCAGTTATCATTGCAACTGAATCAAAGCTTTAATTCATCATGGCTGCATGATTAAGATCTATGAAATGTCAAAAGAGAAAAAGTGTGGAATATTTGCTGTAGATTATTATCATTTAATTAAAAGAAAAACACTCTTCAACTCTTTAAATCATGGTAAGGCAGAAAAAATCCTTAAAAACACTTAAACAAATGTGAATTATGTTTCCTTTTTTTCAGGGTAGCCTGGATTGTTTTAAAACTACTTAAATTAGGAACTGAGCAACCTTTTTGACCTCTGACCTCTGGGGTTCCGTGAAGGACTGAGTGGTGATTCGGGAGCTGCCTTAAGTCTCCTCCCCATCGTTCTGTGAGAAAGGCAAGGGATCCGGCTGCTTCAGAGCATTCCTGCTCTGGGAAGGATCCCTTTTCAGGCTACCTTTTCCTAGCATGTTCAGTTGCCGGCGGCAGCTGTTGACCAACCACTGACTAGTGTGATGTCACTGGCAGGAAATGACGATGATAGCAGGGCAAGAGGGAGGGAGCAGAGGCAAATGCACCTGCCAGAGGCTACACAAGAAGGCAGGCAGGTGGTATCTATGTGCATGTCAATGCTTTGACTGTGTGTGTGTGTACACATGCATATCCCCACACCCATATATAAATATGTATGTCAAGTAAGGAGAGCCAGTTTGGTGTGGTGGTTAAAGATACCAGGCTAAAAGCCAGGAAACTATTAATTCTAGTCCTACCTTGGCCGTGAAGCCAGCTGGCTGATTTTAGGGCAGCCCTTCTCCCTCAGCCCGAGGAAGAAGGCAAGGGCCAATCACTTCCAAAAAGGTTGCCAAGAAAACTGCACTTGGCTGGACAATTGCCAGGAGTTAAGACTGGCCCAAAGTCCCTCTCTCCCTCTCTCCCTCTCTCCCTCTCTCCCTCTCTCTCTCTCACACACACAAAGTCTAATAAGACCTACACACAGGAGAGAAAGTTTGGCTACCGCTTTCCTGGAAGAGAAAGGTGGGATGGCACAGCAGCAGGGGAATTGTCCCACGGGTGGATGTGATAGCCTGCAGTCTTGCTGCTGGTAAAGTCCCACTCTGGACAGGACTGTCTTAACCTGGCTTAGAGTCCAGCCAGCATGAGCACAGAACAGGGCCAGCCTAAGGCTGCAGTGCAGATATGCCCTGAATGCCACACACCTATTTCATACAGAACGTCTAATGTGGAAACACCCAAAGGTCTTATGTATATATCTTTATAAAGATTTTAATAAAGAAAGATAAAAACTAACAGAAACTAATATTTAAAAGAAAGAAAAGAAGGAAGAAAAGAAAGAAAGAAAAGACAAAGCCAAAAGTGCAGAAAAAAAGAAAAAGAAGAAAATATAAAGAAGTAGCTTCCAATTTTCTTTATAACTATAAATTTACCTCTTACTCTATGGTTACAGCATGCCTTTCATTTGTTCTGTATCCTATTTTTTCTATTAATCAAAACCATATATCATAAGTTCATTTTTTTCTGTTTCATGCAAAAAGTCTATAAGGGGTTTCCAGTCAGCAATAAACTTAGATAAAGTCTTTTCTCTGATCAAAGATGTCAATTTGGCCATCTCAGCAAGTTTGACCATCTTCACCGTCCATTCATCCATTGTGGGTAATGTGGAATCTTTCCGAAACACCCAAAGGTCTTTAACCATGCTCCGCTGGAGCACTTCTACAAAAAGCGTATACTCGGTGATGGAAAAAATGAAGCCCACGAGCGATGGTATGACATTGGTGGAGTGCATTCAGGCCCTGCCTATTTCAAGATGGTGTTTTTTCTCCAGTTTTGTTCTTTTGGGATGCCTTGCCATTCCAGCCCTTCCTAGGACGCAGCAGCAGCCGCCGCCACCACGAGAACAAAAGCCCCCCCCCCCAATTGAGTGCTTGTGTGCTTTTTAAATAACCAACTCTGCTCTCTGCATCCATGGTAATTAATTACTGTCAGGCCAACATTTTCAGTGATTAATTTGCCTCTTCTGGTTAAAACAATAAAGGACACTTAGTGAATGCAACACAAAATAAATAGGAGTCCTTCTTTTGCATTGTCTAGGTTTTTGAGTGATTTGGTTTCTTCTGGAGATGGCCTACCTAATCTTGCAAGAGCACTCAAGGGAACTATATAAAAGTCCAACTATTAAAGATCCTTGCTGCTGCTAAGTCTGCTATGTGTATGACCAATTGTATTGGCCTATAGTGTTGTATGGTGTGGCCTAATTGTATTGGTCAATTAAGTGTTTGCATTAGAGGAAGATGTCCACTCCAATGATGACAGTCTCCAATGTTTTGCTTCCAATTAAGACCTTCGTTTCAGAAAGGTGCCATCCTGTCTAATGATAGCTCATAGATACTAAATTTATATTTCTCAGCAAAAATTAGGGAGGTTGCTGCGGTTTTACAAAGACAGATGAAGTGACTGGATCCTCTTTTCCATCTTTCCTCTTCATACTTCACAGTAGATTTGTAGTAATTGAATGTTGTCATTTGGATTTGCTGGGGTACCTTCCTGGGGTGTGCTGGGAAATGCTATTGTGGTACAATTGCAAGGTCTTGTGGATTTTTGGAGAGCACTTCAGATCTCTGCTCATGTGGAGAGGTCACTGTCAGATGAAAACTATGGAGTGGGGTAAGGTTTTGTTCTGAATGGTTTACTTTTAGAAAATGCAGTTATATGGATGGTTCTTTTTATCAATTGGCTTGGCTTTGGGGGCAACGTTTTTGTAAATTAGGTTGCTATTTTTATTTGAATAAAAGGGTTATTATTTATCCCAAAGGAAGACATCCCTGAATTTGAGATGACCCCTCCAAAAGGAAGAGCGGGCAGAAAAAAGATGGGAGAACAAAAACTTGTGCCATAGTCAGCTTCCCCACCTTGTCAATAGGGATGTCCGGAACCAGCTGAGATGTTCTCAACATGACAAAAAATGCATTATAATGTCATATGACAACCTCTGCCCCTTAGTACTTGCATGCAATATTGCAACACAAGTACAAAAATGGACACTGTGATCTACACTTTTCATCATTTGCCCTTCCCTGTGAATGCCTATGCTGTCCACCTAGGACTCTCAATTCCAACTGAACTCCATATATACAAATGTGTAAGACACATTTAGGTGTCCTGCAGAAACCACACTTCAAAAATGGACAGGACCAAATTAAAAACAAACACTGAAGTAATAGCTGTTAATTAAATAGAATTGTCTGTAAAATAAAGTGTCCTATTTACAAAAGGAATCCCCATCTGCCTATCCCAACTATTTTCTCTCACAAACTACTCTCACCCTTAGAAACACGTCTATGTGCATCTTCTTTTCTTGCAGAAACTTCACAAAGAAGTAAAACATAGGATTGTCAGATTTCTCGTATGAAATTGGCAAATTGTTTTCTGTACGGAGAAAAGTTTCTCATGGTGACGTGAAGTGCAGGTGGCCAGATAACAACTGTCACGTGTGTATTGTTATGGCTAGTGCCTACACATTCGCATGGGAACAATGTCTCCTGGTTCCCTCCGTGGGAAGCCTGCTCCGGGGGGAGCAGAGGGAGGGAGGAGACAGCATGCTTGCTGCGACACTGCCACAAATTAACAGGTCATGCTATGTGCTATGGCCTATGCTTTAGGCCTGGTGTGTGTCACACCTAACTTCCAGCCAATCAGAAAGCTGGAAGAACTGAATATCTAACCATGCAAAATGGTGTTCTATGCTTCTTGACTTCTTGTGTCTTTTAGCTATGTACTTCTTCACGTGTTCTGTTCCTGTGGACTGGGAAGTGTGAGCTATGCCTGGCTATGTGAGTGATGCCATGGTGCTCCTTCATGTCTGTCATGTCTGTCAGTGGAAGCAATACACTGGAGAAGATGTACTCTGCTTTGTCTGTACCTTTTTGCAACGATGTAACTGTATATACAACTCTGCTTTTATTTATAGTAAAGATATTTTAGCCAGAAATGCTGCACTCTGTCTCTGTCTGTTTACATTCAAGCCTTGCTTTTTCCCTTTAAACCAGCGTACATCCTATCAAGGATGGAGACGGGATTAAAGAGAAGGGACCAAAAGCGGATGAGGAGGAGGACAGGAAAGAAATGAGGAAGAAGTCCTTTTTGGGTGCTAAAATGTTAAAATTCATCAGACCACACGGGCTAATCTTCCAAGGTATCTACAGTATGCTTTGCAGCAGTGACACTTGTAATCCCCGCCACTCCCTGCTAATTCCTTTGTTTTAGACAGTTTCTTCTGTTCTCATCAGCAAGCGTAAAAGGAGCCCATCCCCATCCCCATCCCCATCCCCAAGGAATTATTTGAAAAACAAACCAACCACAAACCAACCAAACATTAGCTAAACAGGGTATCCATTTCTAGGTTGCCCCTGTTGAAGAGATTTGACTGGAATAATTATTTTTTCTTCCTTTTTTGACATTTGTTTTCTCCTGCTTGCTTCTACTGTCATTCAGCCTCAGCTCCACATTCTACAAAATTGGAACATTGAGAGAATGTCCCTGTTAGGATTTCTTTGCCATCAGTGACCCAGTGCACTTAAACCTTAATGCAGTCATGAGATTGGGATATGTCCATGTTGATCGGCTCTTTGGCAGGAGAATGGGGAGTTCCTGCCTTCAGCTTCCCTATCACTGGTCCTCAACCCCTGAAAAGTGAGTCTCTGAAGCAAAGCTACCCACACGGCTCCTTGGCTGGTCGACTACCATTGAGTAACTGTTCTACGTGCGTTCACTTTAGGCTGAGGATACCTGCTTCCACAAACATTGGTGTCCCTGGCTGGATTGCTGGGAGGTTCTATAAATCATTGGGATACAAAGCTGCTACATCACCACCATAAAGGACCCAAACCAACTGCTTAAGCGAAAGCAGATGCCCTTATGAATTAACATGTGCTCACATTGTAATCGATATTGGGCAACAGTTAATGTTTTGATGTTTGAAAGTGAATTACGCTATAAATAGGATTCTGATTGCACAGTAGTATGTGTCTTTTGTTTCGCCTTCTGCATAGATGTTTTTGGCAGTAGAGCATATTGTAGATGACACTGCATATCAATAGAATTGATTATGGCATGTAGAACCAGCCCCCAACCCAATTTATTCAGAACTGGCATTGTTAATACATGCTAATGATAGATTGGAAATCCAATTTTACAAAAGGACAATTATTTATAATGTTTTGTTTATCAAGCATCTAAAGGCTTGGCAATTATCTTTTTAATATAGCAAAACACAGATTTTTTAAAAAATGGATCACCAGAGTTCAATTATGGTAAACAAATAAAATCTTCATTTGCTGGTCTGGTGTTAATAAACTAATGCTTTGACTGGATTTAGGTATAAAATTCAAAATGTTACCACAACTGTCTTTAAAAGACAATGTGTATTTATTTGTTGGATTTGTACCCTGCATTTTTACCATATTTCCCTTGAGCAGTGTTCTCAGTTAATAGCCTGGCTGGGACATTTCAGACTGGACATAAAAGTTTTCAGGTGTTTTTCAAAGGCAGACACACTTTAGATTTGAAAGGCAATCTAAATTGTATGTAGCCATGGCCAGATCTTGAATCTTCCACAAACAAGCATAGGTTTGTTTGTGAAAAAACATAGCTAAGTGCCCTGATTCAATGCTGAATCCAAGCATACATCCCAAATACAGACTTAAGCCTTTACACAGCATATGTTGAATCTCTGTCTTCTGATCTGCTTTTTAATTGATTGGAAGACCTTCTATTTATTTGCTGCCATCCAGCCCATTACTAACATCAGACATTGATTTGGAATTGATCAGTTTTCTCTGAGTTTGCTCAAACTGTGAGACAGAGCTGGGTGTCATCACCATATTGGTGATCCTAAACCCTCAACCCATCCTAACATATGTGTCTAAAAGCAGCATTTTCAGCTTCTGGGACATCTGAGATACTAGAACAACTTGTTAAATCCTTTAAAACTAAAAAAATCCCCTACTATTAGTTTTTATAGATATTTATTATCAATAAATCAATTTGATATGCAGATGTTACGGGATGAGTGGAATAAAGAATTAGAGGTTCTAACCCTAACCATTGAAAACTAAACCCTTCTACAGTCAATTGCTCTTTTGACTTCATCTTATATTCTCCATGTTCTTGTACTAACAACTCACGATGTTTCAACTATTTCTCTTTGCCTGCTGTTTCTTTTCTATAAAATGCTTCTTGTGCTGAGAACCACAAAGGGCTTTGGGCACAACCTGGGTTTGTATCTATTCCATATTCTTAATATGGCACGTCTGACATAATTATTTTAAAAATCTACATTAACCTTACCTTTATCGTACCACAAAAAAACATGCCACCCAAATCTCAGGTCATGCCTTTCTAGTTCTAAAATCCTCTTATTTCTCAGGAACACCCATTTTTTCATCCAAACCAAGCAGCAGGCTGCAAAATACAATTACAAATCAGGCAGTCCCAGTCCCGCTCATTCCTTTGCATCTTGAAGAATTTTAAATTTACCTCTTGGTTTTTTCCCTTGCCACATGAACCTAGATATATCTTTCTGCCATTGCTTAAATGGTACATCAGTTGTTAAAATAGGTATTGTTTGAAACAAACACATCATTCTAGGTAATACATTCATATTTATCACAGAAATTCTCCCCAACAGTGACAGCCCTTCGAGGTAGTCTAAACAAGAAACCAAAACCATGAGTACCAATACTACCTTTACTGTAAGGTCACAGTACAGAATCTTGAAAGTCTGAAGCACTTCCCCCCTCTCTTGCCTTTACATTCTGGAGAACTAGGGTGGGTCAGTTCTGAGATGCTTTCTCAAATTACATTTTTGGTTTGGGCTCAGATTTAGTTTATCAGACCATTGCCTAGGCTGCAGCTCTTCCTCCTGTCTCCCAAGGTTGTTCTCACAGCCTATTATGCATGGTGCCATGACATCACCATATCAACTTTGCATTTGCTGTGCTCCCTCCCTTCCTAGCCCAATGCTTGGTGGAACAGCCAAGTCTTCATGCACTCCCAGAAGACTAAGAGGGCAGGGGCCCTCTTTATCATAGGTGGGAGGCTGTTCCATAGGGCTGGGACAAGTATGGAAAAGGCACACCTTCTAGGTCCTACCAGATGACAACATTTAAGGGAAAGGACTTGAAGGGTGCACAGCCCCTATCTGACTTCATGGGACGGGCAGTTAGCCTCAGGCCCCATGCCGCTCATAGCTTTAAGGGTAGTAATCAGCACCTTGAATTGCACCTGAAAAAAGACTGTCCTGTCCAGACTAAGGCTCGAAGCAGGAAGGGGTGGATTATAAGTTCTTTATTATAAACATAGAAATACAAGCAACAAAAATACAAGAGATTGCAAAGTTTGACTTGCCACGTGGTCGGCTCCCGGTTAGTACTCACGCGGTAAGCCGCCATGTGGTCGCGACCCAAGATGGCTGGTCCGGTGTAGCTACAGGGGCAGAGTCAAGCTCAGTATCTGGCAGCACTGTGAGGCAAGGGCATGATGCTAGGTGAGGCGAGACTGCGGAGCAAGGCTCAGACACGGGGCACGGTTGTGCGGCAAAAGGCAATCCCGGCGCGAGGCATGGCAGCATGACAAGGAGAGGTTCAGGCACAAGGCTTGGCAGTGCGGGACGGGCAGGTTCTGGCATGGGCTGCGATGAGCGGTCGGTGTGGCAAGACTCTGCTGCAAGACTAGACAAAGCGGCAGGGCAAGGATCCGACGTGAAACGCAGTGGCACGGTCGGGCAGAATCCCAGCGTGGGGCTGGGCTGGGCGAGCAGGCAGAGCTCGGGCTCCAGACAAGGCAAGGCAGCAAGACAGGACTCCAGCACGTGGCATGGCATAGCGGCTAGGCAAGGTTCCGACACAAAGCTGGGCTGTGTGGCTAGGCAAGGTTCCAGTGCGATGCTTGACTGGGTTGCAGAGCAAGATTCTGGCTCGGAGCTAGGCGGAAGATCCAGACGAGTTACCGACGATGTAGACGAGGAACTGGAATGGTTGTCTCCGGCAATGAGTGCACGTTGTGTGCGCCTTTTATCTCGCTGATTTTCGCGCCATTTGCGCGTGGGGGCCAATCACACCTTGTGCTGCTCTGACCGCCTTTCCCACCTCCTTTCTTGCACACTGATAGGTGGGGGCTCCACTTCCTCCTGCTTGTCTCCAGTCAGCTGCTCTTGGTCAGATTCAACTTTCACGCCAGAATCGTTAATGCTAGTCTCCTCCCACAACAGTCCTTCCCCCTCCGAGTCCGACATCACCTCCATCCTGACAAAGACTCGTGCAGCATCGGTGTAACATGGGCAATCCATGGGGCACCCAGAACTGTACATGGCACTGCATTCTGGACAAGTTGTAGCTTCAGGTGGTCTTCAAGGGCAGCCCCATATAGAGCGTGTTGCAGTAACCCAATCAAGAAGTGGTTCCCAGTGCAGATCATTCAAGTATATAGAGCAGAGCTTTCCAAACTGTGTGTCGAGACACGTTAGTGTGTCAGCTGCAGTGTCTGGGTGTGTCGCAGCTGCTGCTGCCTCCGAGCCCTGCCAGGATTCCATGCAGGTCCTAGTGCCTGCCTTGTGCCTTGCTGCCTCCAAACCTGCTGTGATTCCACGCAGGTCCTAGTGCCTGCCTTGTGCCCTGCTGTAAGAGTGTGTCGTGAAATGATGCCCTGCTGTAAGAGTGTGTCACGAAATGATGCATGTCTAAAAAGTGTGTCACCAACATGAAAAGTTTGGAAAGCTCTGATTTAGAGCATCTCCATCCTATAACCAGCTTGCTTATGGAAATTGCAAGTAGCAACTGAAAGAAATCTATTACACATAAGCAATTTAAAATATACTGCTGTTGGTGAAATCTTCATATCATTCAACTACAGCACCCACCCACTTCCTGAAAAAGTTGAAGATTACACTCAGGCATTAATGAGAAATACTACTGCATTTTATTTTATTTCCTTATTTTTTAAGCTATTATTTCTAATACCAGTGCATCAATTCTCATTCCCCCTTTCTTCTCCTATTCAGGTTTTTAGTTACCTGAGTATAAATTCTAACTGATTATTATTCCTTCTCGGTATGAAACCCTGGGAATTGTAGTTCTCAAAAGAGACCTGGGATTTCTAATAGGAAAATCTCGATGCCATTATTGAACGGCAGTCTCCAAGATCTAAAAAAAGTTATGACAGTAAAATGAATAGAAGAACAATAAGCAGGGTAGACCTTACCTTTGTACAGCTTCATTACATGATAGTGGTGGGCCAATTCCAAACATGCCAAAATAATATTTGTTTATCGACAGACTCTCAATGGTTTATGGTATTTAAATATTTAAATAAAACTTCCATGGTAAAACAAACTTATACCACCATAAAAACCATAAAATCCAATCTCCATAAATAAATCAGACTGGACATCCTAACACTCACCATAAGTTCTTTGTAATAATTCATTTTTCCAAAGCTTCTAGATGGATGGAACAGCAGGGGCCAACCTAACTTCTGTAAGGAGCCAGTTCAGTGGTACAGGAGCTGCTACTAAAAAGCAGCATCTATGAGTCTCCATTTCCCATATCTCATGGAAATGGAGAAACACCCATCTTTTCTCTTGGGATGCATGAGTTGAGCAGGTCAATTCTGATTGGAGGAAGTGGTCCTGCAGGCACATCAAGCCATGAGGGGTGTAGAGGTGATGGCCAATGCTTTGAATTGCACTTGGAAGCTAATAAAAAGCCAACGCAGGACCTGGAGCATAGGTGTAATGTGCTCCTGGTGACAGATCCCAGCTAATAACAACCCTGTTGCATTCTGGGAAAACTGAAAGTTGAAAGTGGTCTTCAGAGCAGCACTACGTAGAATGCATTGCAGCAGTTCAAGCAAGTGTTGATGAGGGAGTGAGTTACTGTTAAGAGGTCCTCCCATTCCAATAAAAGCTATAACCGGTGTACCTACCCAAGTTAGGCAAAGGCCCTCTGGCCACAGCCTCTACCTGTGTACAGTATCAAGCAGCTGAAGTGAAGCATCACAGCTGTTCCAATCTAATACGCAGAGGCACTTCCTTGCTTCATGGATCTGCTTTAATGGGGTAATTCAACTGAATTGCCCTATCACAGCTTCGGATTGCCTTATTAAGTATCCTGTGAGCTTCCAACTGTGAGATGTCTTTCGGCATAGGAAATGATATGGAAATACATTGATTAAATATTAAGAGCTATGAGAAAACTGCATCGTTTGTCTACAATTATTTTGACTGATCTGTTTTAACTCACTACAAGGAGAAAGGGTGAATCAGGAAAACAACTTTCAGTCAGCAAGATGCATAAAGAAAAGCAAATGTTGGTGAACAACCAGTTCTGTTTTTTTGTTTTATTTGAAAGGACAGCTGGTCAGTTTGTCTCTTTGCGTGACCTTTTGATCATTAGGGAGCTTTGTAATTACTGTCTCTCCTGTGGCTCCATCGCTTGCCACTCCAGGAACATTTCAAGGAAGGCAGTCACATGGGTTGGGCTTGTGAATTGGTCACTTCCCTTAAAGGATGCCCCTTTCCTTCCAAACAGATCTCTCTAAAGGGATTCTTCTAATTTTCTCAGGATGGTTGAAGCTGTGAAGAAGGCTTTCCGTAATCCATGTAACATGAGAACTTTTCCCTTCTGAAGGAGATCTAAAATTTGCTGAAATAAAATGAAATGATCAATATAATAAATAAAATAATTCCCACAATCTGCTTGAAAATTGTGTTTGCAAACTAGTTTTTGGAAGCCCTTCGCTAAGTAATGGTGAAAAGGACAGGATAAGAAATGGTTCATATTATTAACAGATAGTGGATTTGAACAGGTAGCAGAAGCAGCGTTCTCAGGAAGCAGAAGATCTCATCCAGATAACTTGAAATATTTATGTTAGGGCCTCTCCCTAGTTGCTGCCTATCCATCCATCCTTGAGTTGGCCAAAAATTATATTGGAAATAAATTGGTTATCCTCATTGTCTACCCACATCCTGCCTTTATTATTCCAGTCCCTGCCAGTCACATGACTTCCCTACAGTATAAATTATACTGTAATTTGCATCTAGCTTCAGAAATTCTTAGTTTTCCTAGTTCTCCAGTCCTAAGCTCCTGAGGATTGGAGCTTGGTTTACCTGGCTTTAAGCCAGCCAGGAAGAGATGTTCCACTTCTCCAGTGTGAAAGGAAGGCACAATAAAGACAAAGTGGACCTGCCCCCCCCGCCCCCATTTTTTAAAAGCCAGGTCCATTTTGTCTTTGTGGCGACTTCCTTTCACACCAGAGAAGTGGAGCATCTCCTCCTGGCTGGCTTAATGGCCAGAGGTCCATTAAAAGCAAGATCTTCCTGCTCCTGATTGGCTCTGCCCACAAGATAGATTGACAGATCAGATTTAGGGTTTCTTTTAACTGTTTCGTGTCTGAACTTTTGAGGTGAGATTTCTCCCCATTCACTACATGAGGAAAAAAATCCTTCCTGTAATATTTACATTAATTCTATGAATGCAATACAAAATTGTCAGTTTAGCCAGAAGTATTGAAAAAGGTGTTGATCTTGGCTTTCTGCTTGTTCCCAAGCTTTCATTCTTCATGGCCTTCATCCTGATTGCTGCAAAAGACCCCTGTAAAATGGTAAACTCAAATGATAAACTTTATTTTATTTTATTTTATTTTATTTTATTATTTTATTTTATTTTATTTTATTTTATTTTATTTTATTTTATTTTATTTTATTTTATTTTATTATTTTATTTTATATTTTATTTTATTTTATTTTATTTTATTTTATTTTATTTTATTTTATTTTATTTTATTTTATTTTATTTTATTTTATTTATTTGATTTATCACCACCCAACTCCCTCAAAGGGACTCTGGGCGGTTTACAATCAACACAAATTCTAATACAAATATAAATAGAGTTAAATAAAGTTAAATTTCTTGAGAAAACATAACAGATTGAACTAGAGAGGATGGTTATTTCATCTAACGAACTAGCCTTAGTCGAAATGATCTCCATTGTCAAAAAGAAAGGAAAACCGAGCAGAAATCAGTTTTAGGTCAAGGAACATACAATCTGTGTTTTACAGACCACTGCTTGGTAAGCTGTGCTTCAAAATACTGTCTGACCTCCTGTTGATTGAGGGGAGGGACTAAGTATTAAATAAACATGTGTGTATGTGTTTGGGTATGTATGTATGTATGTAAGTATGTATGTATGTATGTATGTATGTATGTATGTATGTATGTAAAATATTTATTTATATATATGCCCACACAAAACACAAATACATACACGGAACACATACTAGCTACAGAAAGTTGGGAAAGAAACATGCCCACACAAATACATACACAGAACACATACTAGCTACAGAAAGTTGGGAAAGAAACATTTGGAATGGAATGAGTCAGCTTGCCAATCTTCTTTCAGGATCCCATCTATTTTGAAATACCTGGGCAATTTTAAAAGTGGTTTCATATTGCTGAGCATATTTTCACCCTGAGTAATGAAGAGCAGCTGGGAGTTTTGGACTGAGATGAGGGATCGCCGCTGATATATAATTCTAATGAAGCCGTTGGTTTCCATATGGAGCGAAGGTATGCACAATCTGTTGAAGTCACTCTTCTGTGCCAGGGGAGATATTAGGGCTGTTCAGAGAGTTAAGCATTAGGTTACTCACATCTTCAAGCCTGACAGAAGGCTCATATGTAGGGCTTGCTGCTGCACCCTGGCCTGCTGATTTGGTGCAAACTCAGGGCAACCGCAGTAGACTGCTCCATTGAATTGCACCTTCTCTCCTGTATTTTGATACAGCGCTGTCAGTGACAAACAAGGCCTTGGAAGCTTTTGTGGTTCCAAGAGCTGTCTAAAGATCCCTCCGTGTCCACTGAAATAGAAAGCACTAGCATTCCAATCCATGGATGTCTCCCCAAACATTAAGTGCTGTGAGGGCTGTAGCCCAACAACAGTTACTAAATGTGTTCCATATTATTCCCATGTATTTGTGGGCTTCTCCCTCTACTACAGCTCCTTTCTTCTTCTTTGTTATATCAAGTACACATAACTGTATCCCTTCCTTTGCAGGCAAAAGCCAGTTGTTGTGAGAAGAGTAAATTTCAGTAGAAAAAAACTACCCCAAGGAGAAGGACTAAAGACTCCCTTTCCTCTCCTACTGCATGTATAACCTTGGGATTACCTGCTCATCTTCACTCACCTTGCCTAAAGCTTTGCTTGGAGCTTTCAGCCTCAGGTTAAATCCATATAGTGTCGATCTACCAGTAGAAGACTTTCATGAGTGGAATAAGGAGGAGCACAATTCCTCCTTCTCCCTCCAGACCCCATGCTTCCCCAAATCTGTTCCTGTGGGATGGTAGCTTTTGGATCAGATTTTGGGGGCCTAACCTGGAGGGGGAGTGGAGAGGAGGAGAAGAAAAAAACGTTATGGCATGAGAAAGAGTAATTGTCATTTATGAGCAGTAGCTAGATGAGTTATGCCCCAAATCGGCTGCCCTTCAGATGTGGTCATGGAGAAAGCTGAACTGTGTGTTTTAACCATTCCACCTTGCAATATTTGCTTTATTTTTTGGACAATATGTACTTTGGTTTTCAATTTTATGCCTTTGCATTTTAATATTTTGACCTATGCTCCCTGGGCCAATCTTTTAGGCTCCTTGGTTAGTAGGTATCCAGACTTCTGCACACCATAATGTAATACCACAAAGTGAATTTTGAATGTTTCTACATAAATCCAAGGTGTATTTGTATTATTGGCAGATAAAGTCTTGGTGAGCTTTCTGACTCTATGTTATGGGTAAGTGAGAGAGAACAATGACTTTTTTCTGAATGAGACTTTTACATCAAGCTGACTCCAAATACCCCTGATTCAGGTCAAGATTTCCTGAGTCTTGAATTGGGAGATTTTGATTTATGAGCAACTGCCCTGTGCCATGAGTCATTGAATTGAAGTTATTGTTGGAGTTTGGAAGGTTAGAAAAACACTCCAAGCAGCTAATGACAATCTTGCAGAGTAGAAGCATCCAGAAAAGACTTGCACATACAGCTTAATTAATGTTCAGAAATAAAACAGTCTTCACACATTAGTTAGTTGAAGAAAAATAAAGATAGCTTACATTTTTATTCAGTAGATCTTGGTTACAAGCAGTTTCAGAAAGGCTTAATCATCTCCGGTCTGCATGCAAGTGAGTTATTTCGGACAAGACCCACATAGCCATGTGGCCCTCCTGTGTGCACATGTGCTTAGGAAGAAGGGAAGATGGAGAATGGCTCTGAAAGACCCAAGAAGGAGCAGGAAACAGGAAGTCAGGTGACCCAGGCACCTCCCACAAACACAGTAGAGATACGCTTCAGTAGAAAAGTCCTCCCCTATGTTTGTGAGACAAAGCTGAGTTGATTTCCGATAATCCTAACAGTTATAAGATCTGCCTAAGCAACTTAGTATTGTAAAGCTTTGGATTGTCCCCACCCACTCAGTTTGATGGCTGGACCCCCTCTCCTTGACAAGGAAGGATATTAGAATGTTTTTCATTTCAGTTAAGCATTGTTCAAGCAGCAAGTTCTTCCTAAGACTTGGTATGTTCCAGCATCATTTATTTATTCTTTGGTCCCAATTTCTGGCTTGCTCCATGATCACGTTTCTCATAATTCTTGGCTCTCTTCAGACTGGAGCCCATGGCCTATTCTAACCCTTAAACAGTTTTTAGTTCTAGCTTCTGGGCTTTGCTCCTCCTTCTCTGTGGTGGGTGGCTACCTGATTACCTGAGCTCTCTAACCAACCAGAGATAATAGCATGGAAAAACAGGAGATGCTAACCTGGGTGTCCATACAAATTGGGCCTTGCAGACGAAGACAAGCAAATGGTCCAAAAGGAAGTGGACCCACCTGGGAGGAGGGAAGGGTGCCCTAGAATCTCTCCACAGCACCCCAAAATCTGAAGTCGCATCTCTCCACTTTTTCTAAAGGGTAAGGCAAGGTGAATTGCAGTATGAGCTTCTATACTTTGTATGAGCTGATCAACTTGCAAAGAAATAGTGAGTTAGAAAATGAGAGTGACTTGTACTTTCTGCTTCTCCATATTTGTAATGTTTGTGAAACTATTCCTTCTGTAGATATTTGAATTCAGGAGTTCCCAACAGAATGTAGGTCAGATTTTTTCAAATGTAATAATATTTCTTCCAACTGCTAACCACATTATACCATTGTATAAATGTGGGAGATATAATGGTAAATTGAAATCTCCTTTTTGCTATCATTTCATACAGCACAAGAAGAAATTTTATATAGATTGGGTGATACTAAAGAAGAAATAGACTCATGGATAGTGGAAATAGTGCAGGAAACTATCAGATGATTAGAAAGAAAATTTTATAAACCAAACAAAATATGTAGGAAAAGATGACTATAAAGCAGTATGATTCTTTAAGAGTTGCCCGTAGCTCCTTTGAAGTGCCTTATTTCATTAGGAGAATTAGATCTTTGACCAATCCTTATCATTTTTGTTATGGGACTCTAATCTCTCTCTATATATATATTTTGATCATCTAACTGTGTTCTTACTGATCTTTTAGTGTCTCCATCATTCATTAACCCCATGATGGTTGTGTATCATCATCCAGCTATCGTTCTATTAAATATGGTCTTGTTTGCTACTTGCTGAAAGTAACATTTAATGCTGAATTATTAAAAAATATTCTGTTGGGTGCATTGGTGTTTTATCTAGCCCTAAATTACATAACACTGCATAAGTTGTTTTTAAGTAAATTCTATTCTTAAGCTATGTGTATCTTGAAAGAGAGAGAATATGCTATTTAATTTATGCCTGTTTGTTCCTGATTCGTGATGATCTAAAGAGCATAGGTGCACACAAGTACACTAGGCTGGGTTGTATTATTCAGCTTGGATTTATTTATGAATTTAAGAGCAGCATATTTTTAAGAATGTGCTTGCTTTGTTCTCTTAAGCACTTTGAAGGTGGAGGCTGGTGTGGTTTAGAATTATAAGCATAACTGTGGCTTTGACTGAATAACTGCTTGCTATGCTAAATAGAGGGGCGTGGTGGCTCAGTGGGTAAGACGCCAGGCTTGTCGATTGGAAGATCGCAAGTTCGGAGGTTCGAATCCCTAGCCCCGCGTGCGGAGTGAGCTCCCGCACTAGCTCCAGCTCTTGCCAACCTAGCAATTCGAAAGCATGCAAATGAAAGTAGATGAATAGGTACCACTTCGGTGGGAAGGTAACAGCGTTCCGCGTGCGTCATGTGGCCACATGACCGTGGAAGCGTCTTCGGACAGCGCTGGCTCTTCGGCTACGAAACGGAGATGAGCACCGGCCCCTAGAGTCGGACACGACTGCACAAATGTGCGGGGGGAACCTTTACCTTTTTATGCTAAATAAGGCATTTTCAAGTAGCTCCATCTTTTATTCTTTATCTTTTTCCTACACCCAACTAAAGATGTAACAGGGAAGATAGTTGAACTAATTCAGGCATTGACATCAGGTATACAAGGACTTTGGCACTAAGAAGGAAACTAATAACACAATCATTCCTATTCTTCATCCTGCAGCTATCTTTTATCACAATTTCTATGGAAAGATTTCAAAACGTGAGTGTTTTAAAACATTTACCTTAAGTAAATATAGCATAAATATATAGGATGCTAATAACATAAATTATTAATTGTTGATGCTAAATTAATATCACTATTGTATGGGATAAACAAGACCAAAAGTACCCGCTGGCCTAACAACCTAAGGGGACTTGGAGGTAAATGTTCTTCGTGCCTGTTTGAACTTACTTCCAAATCAATGTACCCAAGACTGGCTTCCAAAACTGCAGTGATCTGAATGGTGTGGATTATATTACAGTAAAGCCACAAAGCATGCACAAGGCGATAGTTGCCTATCTCTGCTCTCATCTATTGTTATTGGAAGCTGGAATGTACCAGTTTTCACTTCTAGGTGAAAAATGTATACTCCCCCGGCAGAAATATTTATGGATGATATTTTCTTCAAGTATCGCACCTTTTAAAATCCCACCCCCCAAGAACTGTGATGCTTCATGAGTTTGCTATCTCACTTTCTCACTTAACAAACATTGCTGGATGTGGGAGCTAACCTTTCTGGAATAGGAAAGTAGCAGCATGAAGTTTGAAGCTTGAAGAGGGCAGCAGAGTCACATTGGGCAGAAGACAAATCACGAGAACAGCCATAGGGAAGCTTAGCATAGAGGGCAACAAGATAAATGTGTGCTCTGAACAGTACAGAGAAACCTTCATTGTAACAGAGCAGATTCTGGCATCTATCATCATCTCTGGCACCATATTTATCCGACAGTAAGACAATTCTGAATTGAAGATGGCCTCACAACCTAGGGGAGATAGGGCAGAAAAATAACCACACTTATCTTCCTCCATTGCTGTATTCTCAGAGAATTTAAGGTGATCCTCCTAAACGCAAAGTATTTTGGGGAAAAGAACTCTTCCTTTCAGAAAAATACTAGGGGTATGTGGATCACCTGTGAGACACCTCAAGAAGGTTCTTTACTTTGCAGAGGTAGGTCACTCCGCCTTGCCCTGCCAAAGCACCTCCTGAGGCACCCATGTTTTGTCAAGGTAGGGCTGATCTCCCTTGATCAGCCAGTATATTCATAATGGCTTCTGCACATGATACAAGCCACTATTATCGACAAAGTATCAAGCAGCCTTTCTATAGGTTAAAGACCGGTTGGGCTTCACAAGGTTTCTTTGAAGGAACATTTCCGTCAAATATCCAATGAAGCAATGTACCCCTTACAAGATCTCCACAGCCCTGGTAAATATAGTAAGAGCAAAAACATTGCAAAGACTGTATGCATAACTATTTTTGTTGCATGTAAATAAATGATAGAAACCATCTGAACAAGTATATGACTCCTTGACAAAGAATAGAATAGTACTGAAATGGAAATTCTCTGGAAACATACATCAGTATGTGGCCTTCAGGGGCACTGCTCCGCAAGTGGCCGGCTGTGAGACCCTGTTTTTCAAGCTGGGCTCCCGAGAACACTTGGGAGTGTTGCTACTGTACCAGCCTCCCTGCTGTGTAGCAACCTCCCTGCCTGAGCTGCTGGAGGCTGTCTCGGGGTTGGCAGTGGAGTTCCCCAGACTCATGGTTCTGGGGGACTTCAACCTGCCGTCCCTGGGGCGGTCCTCGGAGGCGGCCCGGGAGTTCATGGCTACCATGGCAGCTATGGGCCTGTCTCAGATTATTCGTGACCCGACTCGTGACAGTGGTCTCACCCCGGACTTAGTTTTCTTGTCCGAGCAGTGGCAATGTGATCTGAGGGGAGAGTTACATCTTTCCCCATTGTCATGGTCAGACCACGCCCTGGTGACCCTGAGACTCTCTTCTGCTGCCCCACTCCGCAGGGAGGTGGGACCTACTCGATTGGTCCGCCCTCGGCGACTGATGGACCCAGTGAGGTTTCAGAAGGAGCTGGGGGTTATTCCCGAGGACTTGCTTCACGGTCCAGTGGAGGTCCTGGCCGCGGCCTGGAATAGGGAAGCGGCCAGGGCTCTGGATAAGATCGCGCCTGTGCGACCTCTCCGGCCCTGTTCGGCCCGCCACTCACCGTGGTTTACGGATGAGTTGAGGACCTTGAAGAGGGTTAAGAGACGTCTAGAGCGCCGCTGGAGAAAGACGAAGACTGAATCTGACCGAACACAATCTAGAGCCGCAGTTAAGGCCTACCTTGTGGCGGTAAGAGCGGCGAAACGTGAATATTTCTCCGCTCTTATTGCGTCCGCAGAATGGGGTTGGCGGTGGAGTTCCCCAGACTTATGGTTCTAGGGGACTTCAACCTACCATCCCTGGGATGTGTCCCAGAAGCAGCTCGGGAGTTCATGGTTACCATGGCAGCCATGGGCCTGTCCCAGATTATCCGGGACCCGATTTGAGACAGTGGTCTCACCCTGGACTTGGTTTTCTTGTCGGAGCAGTGGCAATGTGATCTGAGGGGAGAGTTAGATCTGTCCCCGTTGTCATGGTCAGACCACGCCCTGGTGGCCCTGAGATTCTCTTGTGCTGCCCCACTCTGCAGGGAGGCAGGACCCATTTGATTGGTCTGCCCCCGGTGACTTATGGACCCAATGAGGTTTCAGAGGCAGCTGGGGGTTATACCCGAGGACCTGCTGCATGGTCCAGCGGAGGTCCTGGCCTCAGCCTGGAATAGGGAGGCGGCCGGGGCCTTGGACAGGATCGCGCCTGTATGACCTCTCTTGCCACATTCAACCCGGCACTCCCCATGGTTTAGGGAGGAGTTGAGGGTTTTGAAGAGGGTTAAGAGGCATCTGGAGTGCTGCTGGAGAATGACGAAGACTGAATCTGACTGAACACAATCTAGAGCTGCTATTAAGGTCTACCTTGTGGCGGTAAGAGCGGCGAAACATGAATATTTCTCTGCTCTTATTGTGTTCGCAGAATGCCGCCCGATGGCCCTGTTTAAGATTAATCAATCTCTTTTTGGTCAGGTTGATTCAGTGACCCATTTACAGGGCCATTCAGAAGAGTTTTCTGAGCATCTGCAGGATAAAATCACTCAGATCCATTCTAAGTTGGACTCCATGCGTGAGGCACAGTCTGGGGAGATGCCGAGGGAATGTACTTACCCTGTTATCTGGGAATGGTTTGATCCTGTTGGGCCTGATGAAGTGGACAGGATCCTCCAGACTGTAAATGCCAACACATGCCATCTAGACCCGTGCCGTTCCTGGCTGGTAAAATCAGCCCGGGAGGTGACTTGTGGTTGGGTCCAGGCAATGGTTAATACATCCTTGAGGGAGGGGGTGTTCCTGGCTGCCTTTAAGGAGGTGCTGGTGCACCCCTTCCTCAAGAAACCATCCCTGGACCCTACTATATTGGACAATTTCGTCCTGTGTCCCACCTTCCCTTTTTGGGAAAGGTGGTTGAGAAAGTGGTGGCGTTGCAACTCCAGAGGATTCTGGAGGAAACGGATTATCTAGACCAGGGCTTTCCAAAGTGCCGCCGCTGGCGACACGCCAGCAGTGGTGCGGTGGCGGTGGCATGGTGGCAGCGTGGGGGCGCGCGCGCGCAGCGGTGACACAAAAGGGCGTGCGGCGGCATGTGCGCGGCGGCGACACAAGACGGCGTTCGGCAGTGCACACGCGCATGGCGGCAGCGCGGGGGGCATGCGGTGGCGCGGGGGATGTGCGACGGCGCACGCGCGCACAGCAGCAGAGTGGGGGGGCGTGCGGCGGCGCGGGGGGCATGCGGCAGCGTGCGTATGCATGGCGGCGGCAGCGGCTGCCGCTGCCACCGTGCACACGCGCGCCGCCGCTTCCGGGTGGTGTGGCGACACACCACGCTGTGTGTGGTGACACACTTTTGTGTCGCGACACACAGTTTGGAAAGCTCTGATCTAGACCCCTTCCAGTCAGGTTTCAGGCCCGGATATGGGATGGAGACTGCATTGGTCGCACTTATGGATGATCTCTGGTGGGAGCGGGATGGAGGGAATGCTTCTTTCCTGGATCTCTTGGACCTCTCAGCGGCTTTCGTTACCATTGACCATGGTATCCTTTTGGGTTGGCTCAGGGAGTTGGTGGTGGGTGGTGTAGTTCTGTGCTGGTTCACCTCCTTCCTCCAGGGCCATTCCCAATCGGTGGTGATAGGAGAAGAGAGATCTGACCTGCGACCCCTCTTGTGTGGGGTGCTGCAGGGTTCGGTTCTCTCTCCTCTCCTATTTAACATCTACATGAAGCTGCTGGGCGAGATCATCCGTCACCACGGGATGAGGTATGATCAATATGCTTATGATACTCAGTTATATATCTCCATCCCGGGTGAAGTAAATGATGCGGTCACCACCCTCTCTCAGTGCCTGGGGGCTATGGGAGTCTGGATGGGGAACAACAGGCTTCAACTGAACCCTGGTAAGACGGAGTGGCTGTGGATTGATGGCCCCTCGGTATCCAGGAAGTTGTCATCTTTGGTTCCGGATGGGGTGGCACCACCCCATTCGGAACCAGTGTGGAACCTGGGGGTCCTCCTGGACTCACGACTCCTGCTCAAAGAGCAGGTGGCAGTTGTGGCCAGGAGGGCTTAGCGCAACGTCGGGTTGTGCACCAGCTACGCCCATTCCTGGACCGAGAGGCCCTCCGAACAGTCACTCAGGCCCTTGTCATCTCCCATATAGACTATTGCAACGTGCTCTACATGGGGATTCCCTTGAAGAGTATCCGGAAGCTTCAGCTGGTCCAGAATGCGGCCGCGCGGACAGTTACTGGTGCCGTAAGATCGGCCCATGTGACACCCCTGCTGCGCAAGCTGCATTGGGTACCAGTTTGCTTCTGGGTCCAATTCAAGGTGTTGGTTATCACCTTTAAAGCCCTACATGGCACGGGACCAGGCTACCTGAGGGACCGTCTCATCCCCATAACATCGACCCGCCCCACCAGGTCATGCAGAGAGGGCATGCTACGGACCCCTTCGACAAGGGAATTTCATCTGGTGGTGTCCAGGAGGCAGGCCTTCTCTGCAGTGGCGCCTGCCCTTTGGAATATCTTGCCCCCGGAGTTGAGGTGGGTTCCCTCGCTCCTGGCCTTCCGGAAGAATTTGAAGACCTGGTTCTGCCGCCTTGCCTGGGATGGGAAAGGCAATAGTTCCTCCCGGGGGTGGCTGGTGCCGTAGTGCCCTCCCTATTATTTGAGATTTTATCATCCATTGGATTTTATACTATTTATTATATTTATATGGGTTTTAGACAGTAATTTCATGTTTATATGTTTTTAACTATTGATTTCATTGTAAACCGCACAGAGTCCCCTGTCTGGGGGAGATGGGCGGTGACAGAAATTCAAATAATAAATAAATAATAAACAAATCAGTGTGTGTGTGTATGTGCGTGTGCACGCGTGTGAGGGGTACAGCTTCTATTTTATTTGTTAGATTTATTTTCTGTACTACAATACTCATAGCAAAGTTGTGCATTGTCACCAAAGAAGAAAAGGGAACTATTTAAATTCACTCCAGGAACCAATATGAGGGACCCAATATTAAGCAGGGAAATGAGACCTCAAATCAATGCATTAATAATGTAAACACAGAATGAATCTTTAGAATTCAGGATCCACCATTCACGGTGCATTGTTTTATCAGGGGAATCAATTCAAAGGACACTCTGTGAGTCACAAGAGTGGGTAAGCTGTGGGCCCCCAATTGCTACTGAGTTACGACTCCCATCCTCCCTCACCATTTTCATGATGGCCGGGGCTTGTGGGAGTGGTAGTTCTGCAATACTGAAAGGCCAGAGTTCCTCCTTTCTTTTGCTGAAGAGAAAAGGGGCATGATTTATATGGCCTTCCTTCCTTTTTTCCTTCCCTCTTGTATGGTAATATTGGAAAACATTGGCTGGGATAAAGCACCATCTTGTCCACTGCCTTCCAAACAGCTTGGACTGAATATCTTTTCTGAGTTCAGGATGCTCTCTGAGTAACCGTGTACAAGACAATCTGTTCCTAGTAATCAAGATAAAGTGCTTCATACCAAGAAAGAAATTCTTAAAACCAGGACTGGGCCTGCCAGCAAAATATGACTCGGACATTAACTGTAATTCATTGCCCAGCATGTCCTGCTCCAGCAGATCTACTTGTGAAGATTTATGTTTATATTTAGACTATAGGCAATGTAAGTGCAACTCATGAAGTACAGCAGTCAACTTTAATGTCAAATCAATGGTTAACCTCTACACTAGTTAAACATTGCATGGAAGTTACTTGCCTCCTGATTCAGAAGTAGATAGCCAGCAGGTTTTCTTCCATTCACTATAAAACCCTGATGTATTAAAGGGACAAAGTGCCTCTGTTGCTTGGTAGATGCCTCTCATATGTTATTAAATAGGATCAGAAGCAACTGTTCAACTGTGGAATTGGTTGGGTACTTTTCTTTTAGTGTGTGAGTGTGATTTAATCTGGATCTAGCTTAGAATAGCCAGCTAGTATGGGATATTAGCCAGATTGCTAGGAATCCAGGGTAGGTCAGCCCAAACAGATTGGGGAGGTACAGCTTGGCTAAGCGGGCTGATCTCCAAAGAAGGTGGCCCAGTGCCGTTTCCACTTCCTTGCTTTGAGACTGAGAAGGAGGATGACAGATTAGAGTCTCTAGTGGAAAGAAGAAAATCCTTCTGGTGCACAGCAGACGCCCTCTCTCAAACCAACACTGTTTCACTAGCCTGTCCTCTGTTCTGCTGTTGTTGCTGGTAGTAGTCTTCTCTGAGCTTGCAAGTGGTGGCAAGGATGAGAGGACTTAGTGGTACCCTTTGCTTGCCTTTGACTTTCCCTCATCAGAAGCTGCCCTGGACTGAGTTAGGACTTTAGCCCACCCCACCAAACTCAGTGTTGTCAACCCCAATAGTTGAGTGAGGCCAGAACTAAAAGTAGTTGGGATTACTGTATAGCAAAATGGACAAGGATATCCCCCTCTGACACATGCACCTCTCTTTTCCCGCCACTCCCTTTCCTCTCTCCTCCCTCTTCATGTACATCCAGTCATCTGCACTTCCTCCTTCCAGGAATCCAGCAACATCATCTGAGAAGTGCCTGCTGCTATTCTCTCACACTGCAGTCCAGTGGGGAAGCATGTAAAGAGAGAGAGAGAGAGAGAGAGAGAGAGAGAGAGAGAGAGAGAGAGAGAGAGAGAGAGAGAGATGGAGATGCACACAAGCACCAAGGCTGTATATGTCCACGCACCCTTCTATTGGCCTCCAGCACCCCTCCTCCTCCTCCTATTTCTGGGGGGAGTTTATTATTTTATTTATTTATTTATTAAAGAGATTTATATGGTTAGTTAGTACCTGAGTGCTTCCATAAATGAATGAAAAGGCCTGAGAGAGCTATATGCTTTTGGAAATGCCCTTCCAAGCATTGAAGACAGGTCCTTAAGGAAAAATGCACAGAGGGGCATTTTGTTAGACCAAAAGAGCCATGCTCCATCTGCTGGGAGCAGCAATAAACCACACCAGCTCAACTAGGAGGGTGCAGAGCCTGGGAAATGGGATGCAAGAGCTAAGGGAAATAGATTCTGGCCTCTGACATACTGTATATACATTCACAGTTCTAGAGAGGGGGCTTTTTAAGAAGTTACCCAGCCACATCATTCCCCCGCCACTACTACCTATGCCTGGCAATTCTGGGAGAATTGGATCTGGTGTGACTGGCTCCCTCTGAGTGGCTGTGTGGAGAGGAAAACAAGTGAATGGACTGGAGAAAGTGTCAAAAAAGAGGTGGGCTCGCTGAAGTTACCTTGCCATGAGTCCCCCCCCCCTCTTCCCCCCCCATCTAGAGCCTACTTTTCATCTTTGTAGTTGCTGATGTACAGGAAGGGAGGCTGAGGTCAGAGTTTCCTCCTCTTTTCTGTTGAGCATGCCAGGTTGCTCTTGCCATTTTAAATAGCACGAAGGGAAAGAAGAAAATGGAAAAGATACATGCCAGCAAATGATTTATCTCCATTCAGGATTACATGATTTCAAACTACATACAGTAAGGGACTAGTCCTGTGGCCAAAGATCCTCAGTTGACCAGCACTGTTAATTGAGCAGCTTTCCTTATTGAAAACAAGACAATATGAATAGTACTGTTTTGCTCATGACTACTTTATGTCTTCCGCAATGATTCTGAAAAAATAGCAGCTTTGCACAATGATCATTAACATAAGTTGCAATTGTGGCTGGAAATACTTGATTTCTCTTAGCTCAGGAGTGAAGTTTAAGGAAGCAGGGCTTTCTGTTGCTGATATTGCTAATATCTTTTTCTAGTAAAAATGCATCTGAATGCCTGATGCTGCTGGATCTGGAGTTGATTAGTACATCCTTTGAATTGTGATGAAAACAATTCAGTGTTTGGTGACAGAGGGCTCTTTTTCATCTTTTCAGTTCGGCTTGCCCCTGTTGATTAATGACACTGACTGAATCTGAATCATTTATATTCTGTTCTGATATTTAGGCAAAGCAAAGCTAGTAGTCTCCTATGCTCCAGTCGGTACTTAGAAAAGGGCTCCGGAGATGTCTCTCTTTCAACTCCTGTTTGTTTCAGCTCTCAGCATTAAGGCCCATGTTCAGAGGTACAGGTGTGGTATTTGTCTGCTGTGTGTTGTGACACACTCTTTAGAGTGGTATATATTTTTGTTGTCTACTGTACTAGGGCACACCTCAGAGAAAGCCATCATCACTGTAGTGTTCATTGAAGTCCAACTTCTCAGTCACTCATGTAGGTCTCTATCCCTCCAACTAGTCTACCTCAGGGTTTGTTTCAAGAAAAAAATGGCAAGGAGAGAATTGTGAATTTTTGGAGGAAGAATTGAAACAAGGAAGGAAGGAAGGAAGGAAGGAAGGAAGGAAGGAAGGAAGGAAGGAAGGAAGGAAGGAAGGAAGGAAGGAAGGAAGGAAGGATCTTCATCATGATAAAGTGTCACTTTTTCAGCCACTGTTGATTTAATAATTATTTTGCAGCAAACATTTTATTAGTAAGCTGATGCAAAAATTATCTCTTCTTTTTTCAAAATTGCATAGTGGGCTTTATGAATTCTTATATAAGTCAGCACCAAGGACTAGATTTTGTGTGTAGAAATTTATGTTTTATATGAATTTCTGATTTCCCACCCAGGAAAACTTTGAATCATACTGTAATTTGGATGTTGGGAAAACTGTGTTTTTGTGAGCAAATGAATATATTTATTTGGATTAACAAACTGTAGTGCATCAACCAGAATTCAGCAGCATAGAAAACCACAAAGATACCCCACAAATCCCAAACTCCCTGTTTCCTCTGGATTTATTAGCGAATGCAGTCCATGAATAATAGCTTATGGAAATCAGGGAAATTTAAAGCATTGCAGTACAATCTGCACCAGCAGGGGGCAGCAGTAAATTTGGTGTACTGTATCTGGTTATGGCAGTTTGTTGTAAGAGACTGGGTGCCCTGCAGTATAAACTTGAGCTAGCAAGTGACAGCAGAAAGGATCCTGTAAACTTTTGGTCTATGCACTGCAAGCCAACAAGTATAGCCAGGCTGGATCTTAGCTTAATGTAGGTCACTGACATCCTAATAATTTCAGCCAATTGGAGTCAGGTTAAGAACTTTGCATCAACACTCAGCAATTTTTTCTTTCAAGTATTCAGCATGAGAACAGCTTTTGCAGATGTTTAAACAGCAGCTAATTTGTTCTTTAAACTTTCCTTAAGAAAGAGATTGTAGGTCTTTATTGAGGAGATCTGTACTTCTGTTCTCCAAGTTCCACTAGTGCTCAGGTCAGCCCTACTGAGGGCCTTTCCCACCCGCCTCTCCTTGAACTGGTGGAAAACAATACTGGTATGAGATTGGCTGTCCCAGTTGCCAATCCCTACCCTTTTTGGCAAACACCACATACCTGTATATTTCAAACCCACCAACACACTGAGACAGAGGCTTGTACACCCCAAAGATCAAACTCCAAAACACAAGAAAAGCAATGTAGTGTATGCAATCCAGTGCAGTGAGGAGTGCTCTGAACTCTACATTGGAGAAACCAAACAACTTTTGTACAGGAGGATGGCCCAACACAGGAGAAGTAACACCACAGGACCAGAGTCAGCAGTTTATCTTCATCTAAAGGAAAAAGGACACTCATTTGAGGACATTAATGCTCACATTTTAGACAGAGAAGATAGGTGGTTTGAGAGAGGGGTCAAGGAATCCATTTATGCCAACTTGGAAAATCCTTCCTTGAATAGAGGTGGGGGCCTCAGGCACAATCTTTCCCCCATCTTCCTCCCTGCTTTGTCTTCTGTGCCTAGGAAGATTAAGACCATTTCACAAGCTCAACAGCAGCATGGTGATCTTAACCATCCTCCTTTAGATGATAAAAGGACTTAAAATAACATCTCAATATAACCATGACCTAGCCCCAGGTGTAAGGTCACACAGCTACCTAGAAACATATTTAGGATTCCCTTACTAACTTTGCTCAGACTGAAGAAGCTCCTTGGATAAGGAGCGAAACGTTTCCACTGAGAAAATAGAAATCCAGTTGACATGATTCAAGCTACAGACAATTCCACCTGGATGACTGAGAACCTTCATAGACAATCCCTACCCTGTTTCTTCCGTTCCCACCCACTGCAATCTTTTGATTTCCCTCCATAGTACTGTAATGCAGGCTGGCTGGAGTATTCTGGGAGTTGAAGTCCACACATCTTAGAATGGCTGAGGTTGAGGAACCCTGCTGTAATGGATGACCAAACCTAATACATTTTATACACCAGGAGGCTGCTGTTGGATGATAAAGGGGAAATGCTCCTTTAATACCCTTACAGGTGAGTTAAACCTATTTCATTCATGGGCTGGGGAGAAAACGAAGGCAATGTCATGGGAAAACAGCAGGAAAAAGTTGTGGGAAGGGCCTCTGTGCCAGAGTTAGCTGCAAGTGGGGACAGGCCCTGAGCATGACTGGTGAGAAGCATAAATGTCTCTCCTAGTGTTTTGTTCCTTCATGTATTCCAGTGGTATCAATTCCTAGGTGGATTTGATTGAAATGAAATTGAGGTAAGTCATGATTTAAATTTATCCTGCTTTAAATCACTAGTCAGAAAGACCCAGTTTAATTATTAAACCATGATTTATTCATTAGTCAGGAATATTCTATAGTTATCCTTTGTCTACTGTGGAGAACTGAAATAAGAATTTTAGTTCCAATTTTTTGTACTTCTTCTTAGTTGTTTTGGTATACAGCCATAGTGTTGCTTTTTTTTCCCTCGGTGCCATCAAGTCAGTTTTTGACTCCTGGCGACTGCCTGGATTAGTCCCTGCAGTTTTCTTGCCTTTAATTGCATTTCTCTGGTAATCCTTTTGAGTATGGAATTTGTAACTGGGCCAATATACTGTCAGTGACTTAAATACTTATAGAAACTATACCTTTAGCAGAGGCCGTTGATTGAAGGATGTGTAAGGCTACTTCTTTACAGGTAGTCTTCGCTTAACAACCATTCATTTAGTGATGGTTTGGACTTACAATGTTGCTGAAAAAACCGACTTACAATTGGTCCTCACACTTACGGCCGTTGCAGCATGTGATCATGATTTGGGCCCTTGGCAACCGGTTTGCATTTATGACCATCGCAGTGTCACATGATTGCCGTTTTTGACCTTCCCGGCCGGCTTCTGGCAAGCAAAATCAGTGGGGAACCACGTGATTGGCTTAATGACCACATGGTTTGCTTAACCCCCGTGGTGATTCGCTTAACATCCGCCGCAAAAAAGGCCATAAAATTGGGTCGGATTCGCTTAATGACTGCTTTGCTTAGCAACCAAAATTCCGGTCCCAATTGTGGTCGTTAAGTGAGGACTACCTGTACCTTTTCCCCTCCTTCCACAGTGAAGAACAGGGCCAGCTGATCAGTATAACAATTAGAGACTTGGTGTCTCCCCAATATCAAAGCTGCTATGTTGCATTTCAAATAAATTCATTCATTCATTCATTCATTCATTCATTCAATTTATCCCCGCCCATCTCCCTGAATAGGGGACTCTGGGCGGTTTACAAAATAGCAGAAGTTAAAATCTATACATAAAATTATCATAAAACAATAAATAGAGAGAATAAGTAAAATCCAAAAGATGGTTAAAATCCACTATCAGGATCAAGGCACTACGGGGCCAGCCACCCCCAGGAGGCACTACCACCTCCATCGTCCCAGGCAAGGCGGCAGAGCCATGTCCTAAGAGACTTCCGGAAGGTCAGGAGTGAGGGGGCCAGCCTAACCTCCGGGGGCAAGATGTTTCATAATGCGGGCGCTATCGCAGAGAAGGCACGCCTCCTGGACCCCGATTATGTCTCCACTGTCTTCATACTTTGAATAATATCTGCATTTCCATTTCTGTTACTTTGTATCTTTATCAGTTGTGAAGCAATTATTTCTGTATTTGAAGTCTGCTAGCATATACCTATGTACCTTCAGGATACTTGAAGGGGGCAGGGTACTTGAAGGACCGCCTCTCTCTGGATGTCTCTACCTGCCCTGTTAGTATAGAGTACGGTTTCTCAACCTTGGCAAGTTTAAGAGGTGTGGACTTCAACTCCCAGAATGCTGGCATGCTGGCTGCGGAATTCTGGAAGTTGAAGTCCACACCTCTTAAAGTTGCCAAGGTTGAGAAACACTGGTGTAGAGAGTAAGGAAGATGACCTTGACAGAAATATGCAAGATCTTTTACCAAATCAATGAGGGGTGAAACATAGCTGAAGTCCACAACAGATTAAAAATATGCAGAAGAGGCTCAGGTAGACACTTCCCTGATTCACAGGAGTATAAGAATGGGAGGAGGTACAGCACAATCAGACTTTGCCCAGGAATGGTGGTGGTTTGTCATTATTTTGAGGTTTTCATTCCTGGCTGCCATTTTTTTTTCTCTGATTCTATGTTGTGTTTTATAGTCATTTATATTGTTTTAATTTTAAATTCTGTTCACCATCCAGAGTCACTTTGGTAAGAGGGCGGCCATATAAATTGAAATAAATAAATAATTATATACCTGCTCAAATGATGTTTGAACAACTTTCTGTGCAAGACCTCAGAAGCTTTGGGGTTCTTGATCTTGGCTTGTCTGGATGCAAGGAAGCAGGAACTCTACACCCATATTTGAGTTGGCACTGTAACCTGCTGGCTTCAACAAATAAAACGGTCATTGGAACCTCTCCATTTGTTGGCATTTATTGGGGTGAGGTTTATTTATTTATTCTGAATATATATTCTTCTGTCCTCAAAGAGAGATGTAGGTTTCATTTCTGGAAAATAGATATTTGTACATATTTAATCAGAATTTGTTCAGATTAATTTGCATAAAAATGGAATAATGAACTCAGTGCTACACAGATAGTTACATACTTGTAAAATCATTAGGAGCTGAACCGTCTCCAGTTCAATTAAATGTTGTGGATGTTTGGAGTATATTTTTTGTGATGATATGCTAGGAGAACAACCAGCACCAGCTCTTAAATTGCAGTAATAATCTCGTTTGTTCTGGCTAGCTTCTTCAACAAACCATAAAAATGGATTATTTTTCCAAAAAAAATTGAATTCACTTTTTTATTTCTAAATAATTAAAACAAGCCATTTCTGCACAGCAAAACTCTTAAAATATTAGGTGGTGATGATTTTAACCTTCATCTGGGCCTTTATTAGAGTTTGGAAAAGAAAAATGATTCCCCCCCCCACCCCCCCACCCCGCTTTTTCAATGTCTCTCCATACTACTGAGTTATAATTCTGTTCACCCATATTGGAGTTGACAGAAAACTATACCATCATGAAACTGATTATTCCTATTGCTGATCCCTTTTGTGTTCCCAGTCATGGTTAGACACCTGACCTCTCCCCATGATAATGGATCACAAAGCCTAACGCACGTTGTGCACCTTGCAGCTGCCCTTTGGTGGTATTGGTACAAGACGGAAAATATCTGTAGCTTGAATCATGTCAACTGGATTTTTTTTCCTCTGATTCTATGTTGTGTTTTATAGTCATTTATATTGTTTTAATTTTAAATTCTGTTCACCATCCAGAGTCACTTTGGTAAGAGGGCAGCCATATAAATTGAAATAAATAAATAATTATATACCTGCTCAAATGATGTTTGAACAACTTTCTGTGCAAGACCTCAGAAGCTTTGGGGTTCTTGATCTTGGCTTGTCTGGATGCAAGGAAGCAGGAACTCTACACCCATATTTGAGTTGGCACTGTAACCTGCTGGCTTCAACAAATAAAACTTATTTATAAAAAATAAATCCAGTTGACATGATTCAAGCTACAGACAATTCCACCTGGATGACTGAGAACCTTCATAGACATAAGACGGAAAATACAATGTGACCACCAGTGCAGCTAAGAGCAATTTTTAAACTTGTCTTACTCATGGGCTAGGGATGAGATGGTGGCGTGGTGGCTCAGCGGGTAAGACGCCAGGCTTGTTGATCGGAAGATCACAAGTTCGGAGGTTCGAATCCCTAGCCCTGTGTGCGGAGTGAGCTCCTGCTCGCCCCAGCTCTTGCCAACCTAGCAATTCGAAAGCATGCAAATGCAAGTAGATGAATAGGTACCACTTCAGTGGGAAGGTAACAGCATTCCGCGCGTGTCATGCCGGCCACATGACCACGGAAGCGTCTTTGGACAGCGCTGGCTCTTCGGCTAACAAACGGAGATGAGCACCGGCCCCTAGAGTCGGACACGACTGCACAAATGTGTGAGGGGAACCTTTACCTTTACCTTAGGGATGAGATGAAGGCAATTCCATGGGGCACAACAGAAAAATAAGGTTGCCAAGGCACATTCGTGACATAGTCAAGAGCAATTCAATCCTATTTCAATTCAAATCCTAAATTCAATTATAAATTCAATCCTAAAGGAAATCAACCCTGACTGCTCATTGGAAGGACAGATACTGAAGCTGAAGCTCAAATACGTTGGCCACCTAATGCGAAGAGAGGACTCACTGGAAAAGACCCTGATGCTGGGAAAGACTGAAGGCAAAAGGAGAAGGGGACGGCAGAGGATGAGATGGTTAGATAGCATCACTGATGTAACGAACATGAATTTGAGTAAACTCCGGGAGGCAGTGGAGGACAGGAAGGCCTGGTGTGCTATGGTCCATGAGGTCACGAAGAGTCGGACATGACTAAACGACTGAACAACAACAACAAGAGCAAATGGGGCATAGCCTCAGTTCCTAAATAGAATTAACCACTCCAAAGGAAGAAAACACACTTTCTGGACTAGCAGAAGAAGCTAATATCACTGTTAAAAGTTGAATTATTACTCAGTAATCTCTGCATCCAAAATTGTAGGTGATTTCCATATCAATGCTGTGGCTTAATCTAAATCATTATATGAATATATACAGTATTTGCTGAAGGGATCATATTTTGCCTTGAATTTTATTTTACTCGCTATTACAGAAGGAGGATTGCTGGATGCCTATGTCATAGCCAACTTTTCTTCTTCAGCAGTTGACCCTGGTACTGAATATTGAGAACATTGACAAGAAAATGAGCAGGAGATAGCACTTATTCCATTCTTTTTATATTGCCTGTAGTTTACTTATCTCATTGCCTATTTCTCTTTTCAGGATTACACTCAGTTCCTTCCAGATTTCAACAGCATCAGAAATTAAACGGTTATTTCTTCATAGCAGCTGCTGCAAAATAGTTATTGCAAAAATACATTGTGATATGTACTACATTAACCTTTGTTCCTGAAGCTCTGAAGTCTTTAGCTAGAAGATGGGTTAAGTGTTGGCTTTGAGGACTTCTTTGCTTTCTTCTAAACTTCATCTCATCTTGGATAGCTTTGCAGCATTATCTATAGCAAAACTGTGTAGTTGGTATTTGAAATTTTTTGACACTTCGTTCCAGCTTTTACTGCTGCAACTTATAAATATTTAACAGTGTGTGCATTTTCTGATTTATCAATAATTTTAGCAAAGAGGATGCTCCCTTCTACTGATACATAGGCACATGTAACAATTTCTCCCTCTAGATTATTTGCATATTTCTCTATTTCTTCCTTATATACTCTATTCAACAATTTTTCTGCAATATCTGTTCTTTTGAATGAAATGTATCCAGATGTAACTGAACCATGTCAGTGAAATGGGTGTACTCAACCATATGGGATGGAGAGTTTGTTGCATAAACAAACTGAGCAATTCTTTTAATTAATTGCTTTTTGAAGTAATTTGCTGTTTTTATAAGGTTATCTGTGATTTCTGCATGATAGGGTTTCTTCCTTTTGGAGCTAGAGGTGATATAGTAGGTGTTTCTGACATACATTATGTGGCTGGAACACTACTATTAGGTAACATTGAAATAGTAGATGTTAATAATGACAATGAAGGTGGTGCAAGTAGACAACAGGCATAATCATCTCTTTTTGAAGGTGAATTCACCTAAACCAATTAAGTCAACACATTTAACACAATTAAGTAAACCAATTAAGTCAGAAACTACTAATAGACTGTTACAACCACACGGCATCACTGTAGCACACAAACCAACCAAAACCCTTCAGAACATCGTAAGTAACCCAAAAGACCCAGTAGCCCAAGAAGAAAAAACAGGAGTTATCTACAACATACAGTGTAAGGACTGTAACAGCCATTATGTAGGACAGACGGGCAGAAGACTAGCAGAATGCATCCATGAACACCAACTAGCAGTCAGAAGACACGATGAAAACTCCTTAATCTCACAACACATGGACAGACTTAACCATACTTTCAAGTGGGAAACTGAGCATCTTAAACCAAGCCAAATCCAAAAACGCTAGAGAATTCCTGGAAGCTTGGCACTCAGACAAAGCAGCCATCAACAGACTTGATAGCATATAATCAATCAATTTACATACCATTCATAAGAGACAATAGAAAAGCCAGAAGATCAGAACACCTCCTTGCCAGCAATCATCACCCAGATATGCAAAGATTAACACCAGGATTAGCACCAGAGGAACAATCAAACAGCACAATATACCCTAATCAAGGAACTATTAACTCAGTCAATCAACCAGGCAGCAAACAACAGCCCAATCAGGGAACTACTAAGGAGAGAACAACACCTCCACCAACACAGGCAGGACAAGCCAGGGTATATAAACAGAGAGCAAGTTCCACTCCCTTTTCGCACTGAAGATGTTGCCTAGGCTGGCAATGAAACGTCTGCAAGAAAACAACAAGGCTCAGAGAGCACCAAGGACTCCATAAGTCAACACAGTTAGTACCCTTGTGTTGTGTTACTGATTAAAGCTGTATCTTCCTTGTTTTGATTTGATCGAATGCATTGAATTACCTGAATGTAACAACTCCTCTATTTTTGTTCAAACTTGAAATGATTTGAGAAAGTCCACCCAAAAGCTATGGTGAAGAAGACAGTTGTCCTTAAGAGAGAGAGAGCATACAAGAGCCTAAAAATATTTACTTGCCTAAAGTTTCTCCATGTTCTGACATACTTCCTTCAGTGTTTTCAGAAGCAGGAGATATTCTCAGAATGATGCTTCATTCAGGTGACCATTCGCATTTCTTTGCTGTACTGATTTTATTTGGTGTAGCTTACCCACATGTTTAGGAACTTCATTAAAATATTTCTTAGTAGGGTCTCTTTTACTACCTGCTGCCATTATTAGCTTTGACTTAATAGAAGGTACTTCATGGAATCTGCAGCAGGGTCAAGCTGGGGGTGGGGGTGGGGGTGGGGGCAAATGACAAAACATGTCCTGCAACATTGAGACATAAACTCCACCCCTTTGGACTTGTATAGTGATGATACACGAAAGTCTATATGGGGCAAGCCTTGCATTGTGACATCACAATGCACATTTTGTCAATTTGACAAGATCTTGGCGTGCTTCAGAAATCTCTGACAGAAGTTCAGGATCAATAACTTCTGAAATCCTCAGGACTGCAACAATGTGTTCATACATTTCTAAAGTGTCATCTTCTCTTCCTCTCCTCTGTTTCTTGCATTTGTATCCAGAATTTTCCTCCACAGCCAGATCTCTTACATCATCTCAAATTCTCTATTTGTTGATCTTTTATGTCTTTGTGCTATTAGAGAGAGGTTAGTTATCAGATCTTTTAACTTACCTCTCATCTTCACATTATCAGGCCAACTAGAACGTTAAAGTTAAGTTTATACTTATATCTTTGAGCTGGTTTTTCCCCCCAAAATGTTTTATAGTAAGTTTTAACATCTGCATTAAATAAAAAAGCCTGATTTAAATAAAAATGATTATTTTTTAAAAAAATCTATCCTGTCATCGGAGTATACTTTGCAGCTTCTTGCACACTGGGCCAAGGGGCTGTGTACATAAACATGTGTGGAGACAGCAAAAAGCAGCTTATGAAGAAGTCACACCAACATGAAGAAGTCACACCAAGGGGCAGTTGCTTTAATAACTTGGAAAGAGGTGTTTTATATGGTCGTCTATGCATGAGATGAAGCACCTCTCTTGAAGAATTGGCACACCTCTATTGGGTCGTATGCTTAGTGTACTATCTCTTCTACACTTGGGAAAACAACACCTGGTAAGAGAACAGTCTGAGGCAGAAATCTTACTCTTCTCTCTTCTCTCTGATTGATTGATTGATTGATTGATTGATTGATTATATGCTATCAAGTTGGTATTGACTTTTAACTTTAGCAATCCCATAGATGGATTTTCTCCAGGAGGATCTGATTCTAACCTAGTTCTTCAGGTCTTCCACTGCCACGGTAAATGAGTCCATCCATCTTGCCACTGGCCATCACCTTCCCCTCTCTATAATATTCTGTGTAATGTTCTTTCTAGAATGTGTCCCCAAATCTGTTCTCACCATCATCTATCCTGTTTGCAAGTTAGCCTGAAAGCACCTTAAACCAAACTTATGTTTGAACTTGGGAGCACCAATGCCCACCCCACATTAGGTACAATGAGAGGAGATTATTTTCTACAGAAGCTTCCTCTTGGAGGAATTCCTTATTACCAGAAATAAGATCTGTACCCTCACTCTTGATCTTTTAGAAAACTGTTAAAACCTTGGCTTTTCTAAAGAGCCTTCAGGGTGGTGGAGAAAAGAAAGACCAGATGTACTTGAAATGGATTAGGGCATTATCAATATGAACATGTAGTATGAATTTAGGGCAATATCAGTATGATTGTTTTGACAGATAGATTTGATTGCTTAGAAATGCTTATAGGTTGTAGCACTGATGTATGTGTATGTGTGTATATGTATGTGTGTGTGTATAATATCACTGATTCTCTGCTGTATGATGCTTAGAGTCAGAAGGATTGAAGCAATATAAAAACACTTGCAATAAACAAGCAAACAAACAAAGTGGCCCACATTTGATCTAAATGGTAACCATTTGGGAGGTGGGATTGGCAGAGATATGCATTGGCTGGTTTCCCAGAAAATGCTAAGCCAGAATTCCACAAATCTGAATTTATTTTTTATTTATTGATGGAATTTATATACCACCTCAATCTTCATGATTGTAGGCAATTTATAGATATTAAAATAGCAATAAAATAATTTAATAACAAAATTATAAAATTAATATCAAATAATTTGAAAAATACACACACACACACACACACACACACACACACACACACACAAGCATGCCCCTGTGTGGCTCTACAGCCAGTCTCCAAAGGCATTCAGGAAAAGCCAAATTTTTGCTAACTTCAGGAAGGCCATGAGGGTGGGAGCCATCCTTGGGGGGGGGGGGAATGTTTCATAGGAGGGGAGCTATCATCAAGAACACTCAATATTGGGCCCTTCTTGCTGCATCTCCTGGCAGATGGGGACCCTTAGTAGGCTCTCTGTGACCATATGGTTGGCTTGGCAGAGACTATTTTGGGAAAGGCAGTCTCTTTGATATCTAGTGCCCAAGCCATATAGGCTTTAAAGGTAGCAATCCGCACCTCTGCGCTTGAAACACACTGCAACAATGGTGTAACATGTTAGTACAGAAACTGCAGTGAGCATGCAGGACACTGCTTTCTGGATGATTTGAACTTTCCAGGTGGCCTTCAAGTGTAGCCTCCATGTAGAGCAGGGGTCAGCAACCTTTTTGGCACCAGGGACAACTTCCCTTGGAAATTTTTTTCCAAGGACCGGGGGCGGGGTTTGCGGGTGGCAGCTAATTGGACAGACGGGGGCGGGGTATGCAGGCCTGCCGCTCCATGCAGCATTTTTTCCTGGCACCGAGGGCATTTTTGGGGTCCCCGGAACCTGCCCTTTTGAAGGGGCACCCCAGCAGGGCATGGGGCGGACTTTTCCTCCCCCCCACTTTTGCTCCCTGCAGTTTTTTCGGCCCCTACCGGGTAGATCAGATACGCCTCCACTTCCCTGCCACACAGCTGATCAGCGCGGTGATTTTCCACCCCGGGACCCCCCCCCACCGTCACCTTTTGCGGTGATCTGAGGCTTTTTCGCCTCGCGACCACACCTTTTCTTGGCAGAGCACCACTGTCGCGAGGTGAAAAAGCCTCGGATCACCGCAAAAAGTGACAGTTGGGGGGGGCGCCCCGGGGTGGAAAATCTCTGCGCTGATGAGCTGTGCAGCGCTGGAGCGCCGATCAGCTGTGCGGCGGGGAAGCGGAGGCGCACCAGAGCTACCCGGTGGTGGCCAAAAAAACCGTGGGGAGCAAAAGGGGGGAGGAAAAGTCTGCCCTGTGCCCCGCCGGGGTGCCCCTTCAAAAGGGCAAGCTCCGGGGACCCCGAAAATGCCCTGGTGCCGCGAAAAAATGCTGCACTGAGCTGCAGGGAGGCGAAAAGCCTCGCCGCACGCTGCCGCTGCGAGGGAATACTGATTGGCAGGGGTGCTCCTCGGCCCACCTCCGCCCTTCTTTGCCGCGCACTGATAGGTGGGGGTGTTTCCCCTTCCGGGCCCCCACCAATCAGCTGCTCCGGCTCACCCTGTGGCCCACTTCCTAACAGCCCGTGGACCACTAGTGGGCCGCGGACCACAGGTTGCCGACCCCTGATGTAGAGTGAATTACAGTAATCTCATCCTGAGATGATATGGGCATGAATAACTGTTCTCAGAGCATCTTATTCCAGGTAAGGTCACACCTGGTATACTGAGCAAAGCTGGGCAAAAAGCCTCCTGGTCACTATGTCGATGAAGGTTCTCAGTCATCCAGGTGGAACAGTCTGTAGCTTGAATCATGTCAACTCAAAGCTCAGATAGGGCTGAGACTCAGAGTAAACGGAAGAACCTGGTCATTCCTTACATGGCTGGCGTGTCTGAAAAGATAAAACGGATATTTGGCAAACACCACATACCTGTATATTTCAAACCCACCAACACACTGAGACAGAGGCTTGTATACCCCAAAGATCAGACTCCAAAACACAAGAAAAGCAATGTAGTGTATGCAATCCAGTGCAGTGAGGAGTGCTCTGAACTCTACACTGGAGAAACCAAACAACCTTTGTACAGGAGGATGGCCCAACACAGGAGAAGTAACACCACAGGACCAGAGTCAGCAGTTTATCTTCATCTAAAGGAAAAAGGACACTCATTTGAGGACATTAATGTTCACATTTTAGACAGAGAAGATAGGTGGTTTGAGAGGGGGGTCAAGGAGTCCATTTATGCCAACTTGGAAAATCCTTCCTTGAATAGAGGTGGGGGCCTCAGGCACAATCTTTCCCCTATTTTCCTTCCTGCTTTGTCTTCTGTGCCTAGGAAGATTAAGACCATTTCACAAGCTCAACAGCAGCATGGTAATCTTAACGATCCTCCTTTGGATGATAAAGGGACTTAGAAATAAACATCTCAAATAACCATGACCTAGCCCCAGGTGCAAGGTCACACAGCCACCCTAGAAACATATTTAAGGATTCCCTTACTAACTTTGCTCAGACTGAAGAAGCTTCTTGGATAAGGAGCGAAACGTTTCCACTGAGAAAATAGAAATCCAGTTGACATGATTCAAGCTACAGTCCTAGTCACTACTTTCACTTGCTCCTTGAACAGGAACCCTGAATCCAGGAGGATCCCCAGACTGTGAAAGTCCATGCATGGATTTGCCCCCGAATCTCCTGAGAGTGGGAGCAGTTAAATAAAGTAACCAGGAACTGAACACTGTAAGACAGCTTACTGCTCCATTCAAACCCATACCCTGGCCTCTTGCTTTTCTCATAGTAGGCCAATAAATAAATATGGAATAAGTGGAAAGCAATGAAAACAGTCTATATACCAGCTGTGCAATAACTGGTTCATTTTTCCATCCACAGAAACTGCTGCCTGGTCCCCTGACAGTTGCTCCTTTGGAAGAAATGGCTCCATTGCTCTGAAAAGAACGACATCTTTGCTAAGTAGAATCCTCTCTGGCAACAACCTTGTTAAGCTTAGGTGTAAGTTTTCTGGTGCTGTAGAAATATGTTCCTTCCAATCACAACTGCAATGGCTTATTTAAACGGCAGACCACACCATGGTTTGCTAAAGTCATAGTTAGAATCAAAGTGCTGTTTAATTTCAGTTACAATTTTGTTTGTCAATTTCTAGAGGCATATCCTTGTTGCAGGAAAACCAACAAGGAGTCTTGCAGAACATAAGACATTTATTAATATATAAGCTTTTGTCAGGCGCAATAGAGAATTTCCCACATTTTTATGTGCTCTTCCTTTCTCTTTCTTTAAAGGTGCCACAAGATTCTGTTGCTATGGTTTAAATTGTTGCAGCAATTTCTGAAGAGGAAATTAAGGCCTTAACTCAGGGCTTTCCAAAGTGCCGCCGCTGGCGACACACCCGGCGGCGGCGGCGACACGCACGTGCACGGCGACGGTGCGGGGGGGCGTGCGGCGGCACGCACGGCGGCGGCGCGGGGGTGTGTGCGGCGGCGCGCGCACGGTGGTGGCGCGGGAGGGGCGTGCGGCGGCGCGGGGGGCGTGCGGCGGCGCGCGTGTGCATGGCAGCCGCCGTGCACGCGCGCGCCGCCGCTTCTGGGTGGTGTGGCAACACACCACGCTGTGTGTGGCGACACACTTTTGTGTCGCGACACACAGTTTGGAAAGCTCTGCCTTAACTATTCATTCATGTCACACTTGTTGGTTCAAGTATTGGGTAATAACATAAACTATCATTTCACATCTCCAAATTATAGTTATTTTAACCACAATTTGGTGTGATTAAAACTGAGCCAGCTAGCTTACATGATATTGAAAACCTCTCAGAAAATAAGAAATGGAACATTTTTTGTTGTTGGTAATGTAAGAAAGAATACAGAAAGCCTGAGTAGTGAAGGAGAAAAATTCCCCATGACCCAATTTATGAGTGGAGACCACACAATTTGCTTGAGCCAAGTTTATTTGAACAGCGCTGGGGACAGGCCACAAGGTTCTGCCCACTTAAGGAGGGTACAAACAACCTTTATATAGTTGCATAATAAATGCTGACCAGTAATGATGTTAAATGCCAATCATCTTATTTTTGATAAAACGGGTTAGATTTTCTGTTTTATAGTGAGATAAAGTGTCATGGGACCAGGTTACCTGAGGGACCATCTCATCCCCAGAACATCGACCCGCCCCACCCGGTCATGCAGAGAGGGCATGCTACGGACCCCATCAACCAAAGAATTCCATCTAGCGGGGTCCAGGAGGCGGGCCTTCTCTGCAGTAGCACCCGCCCTTTGGAATATCTTGCCTCCCGAGCTGAGGCGGGTTTCCTCGCTCCCGACCTTCTGGAAAAACTTGAAGACCAGGTTCTGCCGCCTTGCTTGGGATGGGAATGCCAACAGTTCCTCCTGGGCCTGGCTGATCCCATGAAGCCCTCCCTAGTATTAACAGCCATCGCCCTTAGATTTTATATTTACTTATTGATGTGATGATTTTGTATTTGTATTTTTAACCTTGTTTTTATTGTG
Organism: Charina bottae; assembly: GCA_023362775.1. Classification (NCBI taxonomy): domain Eukaryota; kingdom Metazoa; phylum Chordata; class Lepidosauria; order Squamata; family Charinaidae; genus Charina; species Charina bottae. The sequence goes on along the minus strand of JALMGJ010000001.1, from coordinate 246,529,098 downwards.
AACCGCCCAGGGTCCCCCGATTGGGGGAGATGGGCGGTAACATAAGTTTAATTAATTAATTAATTAATTAATAAAGTGGAGGTTGGCATGAGTCAGTGTTTGTGGTTAGTTACTTCCTAATTCCCATTTAAAATGATTTAAGATAACTTGTGAGGGAGCATCTGCAAATGCCTAAGCAAGCTATTATTAAGGAGGCTTACTTGAGTTCAGGGGCCTTGGTAGTTTGGAGGTTTTGGTTCAGGGATTTGTTTTACTCCTCCAGTAGAATTTATTCATTTTGAGGAAGGAAAGGGGTGGGCTAAACTCTTCTCAACACTGCTAGCTAACGTTGTTACACTGGGCAGTCTTTCCACACACCAGTTGCCTTTGACTTGTCAGTTGGGAGATAAATGACATATGCCTGGGAGTCAGATTTGACCCTTTGGCCTCCAGTTGTCAACTCCTAATATTGACGGTCCCCAAATAGAAAGGTATCGATTTACTTTTGTACTGGGCTATTACGGTAGTCATTAAAGCAAGAATGCAAAATTAATGTAAATACAATTGTTATAATACTGAGAATATTAACATAGTAATATTAATTGCTAGCAGATGGATTGTAATAGTCTTCTTGTAAGAATATTAATCCTGCTTTCTTTCTATGTATTTTCTAAAAGCAGAACTTCATTTTCATTTAAACTGCTCCGGTATATTATTCAAAAGTCCACAAAGGTAATTTGCAGAAACAAAGATCTAAGGAGAGGACTGAACATAGAAACTGTGTTGTCCTTCTCCCATAAAGTTTGGGATTAGGTAAAAATTAAGCATGAGCCAGTTTGGTGTGGTGACTAAAGGCACCAGGCTAGATACCAGGAGACTGAATTCTAATCCAGCTGGGTGACTTTGGGTCAGTCCCTCTCTGTCAACCCTAGGAAGAAGGCAATGGTAAACCACTTCCAAAAATCATATCAAGAATACTGCAGGGATATGTCCAGCCAGTCGCCAGGAGTCAGATGAGACTCATCTGTCTTTGTTGTATATTCCCTGAGCCTGTGTGAATTCAGAAAAGTGGTCCATGAACTCCATAGGTATGGTCTCCAGTCTAGAGATGAGGGTAAATAATAATAATAATAATAATAATAATAATAATAATAATAATAATACAATGAATAATAATGTTAATCTTCAGCCAAACATCATGTAGCTTTTTAAAAAACCTATAAGAAATGCCCCCCACTATGTGAACACAACCCTTCTTTGAACTACGCAGACGCCTGGAGAATAAAACAGTTTGCCTCTTGAACTTCTCTTTCCTTCTATTGCTTCTTCACTCTAGAGCTTGGATGCCTTCAGAACTGACAAATAGACTCTTTTAACCTCTTTACCATATTCAGTGCTAAAAAATGATAAAAATAGCTCAGTGGTTCGGCTGCCATCTACTGTTGATCAGAGTACATGTATTATTTCAGTAGCAGGGACTGTGTTGCACTTGAATGTAATGCTATTTTTTTTGTCTATTGTACCGTTAGCATCTCAGAATTAAATTGGTCTTCAAAATTTCAGACCCAGCAGATGTAATACAGTTTTGCATTGTGCTAAGTCACCTTTACAACCCGTGGCCCACCAGGCTGAACTGAGGCTCCCCTGTCCTACTTTATTAAAGGAGAATCCTCTATTTGACAGTTTCCTAGGAGGGCTTTCCATTATATATCATTATCTTTTATTATCTGAGGGGGACGCATTCATTTTATTTATTCATTTGTGAAAGAAACGAGAGCTAGAGAAAAAAGAAGAATACTGTGGAGTCCTTGGTGCTCTTTGAGCTTGGTTGTTTGCTTGCAGACATTTCATTACCCAACTAGGTAACATAATCAGTGCTAGTGAGTGTGGGGGGTTGCTCCCTGTTTATATATGGTAGCTTGCCCTGCCAGTGTTGGTGGGGGTATGGTTTTTTTCTTGGTAATTCCTTGATTAGGGTATTGTTTTCTGCTTGATTTTTTCTCTGGTGTTAATCCCTACTTATCTGGGCATTGGCTGCTGGAGAGGATGTGTTCTGGTCTCTTTTGTTTCCTTCTTATATTTTTGTTGTCTCTTTTGAATGATGTGTAAATGTGGTTTATTTCTATGTGTCTATTGATGGCTGATTTGCCTGAATGCCAAGCGTCTAGGAACTCCCTAGCATTTTTGGATTTGGCTCGAATCTACAAATCCTTTAATTTATACTCCACCTGTCCACCAACAAATGGCACTCAAGATGGCTCACAATAAAAATGAAATAAAAACAAATTTAATATGCAGCCAAAGGCATAATTAAAACATCACAAAGAACACATGAATAAAACAAAATCACCTACCAGCTTTACATCCAAAAGACGTACCTGTATAAAACTGCTTTCATCTTCCAGTGGAAGGACCTCAGCAAAACAGGAACCAGCCTGATCTCCTTTGGCAACAAATTCCAAAGTTGAGAGCAGATATGCGCCCTCTGCGTTCTTTATTCATATGAGGAGGATCCGGAAGATGCACGTTGAAGAATGAACACTGCAGCTAGCTTCAGTAGCTTTGAAGCAGGTTTATATTGGTAGTAAGAAAACCAATACCGCTGCCTAGCATTGCTGACATTTGAGCCCCAGTTGTGATAACAAACTAAAACTCTGGGTTTGCCTTCTCTGCCCTGCAGGTAACCCAAAGGATGCCATGCCATAATCTCTCAGACAGGAAAAGAGGATGCCAAAGTAGAGGGCACTTTATTCTTGAAATATGGGCCACCAGTCAGAAGATGTGTATGATGAGTTTACATGCACTGGCTTCCTACACCTATATACAGTATGCACCATAGATGCAGAGGTACGTTGCACTTCTATCTCCTTATCTAAAAGCCTTAAATTTGAAGGTCTCCACGTAACATGCCTTCCTATTGATTCAACTGATCCTCTCAGGGTTTCCATCCCTCCCTTCTCCTCTCAGTTCAGTTCTCTTTCTCTTCTGTCTAGCTCAGTCTCCATAATGGAGAATATTGTAGGAGGAGAGCCATTTTAATCTATGGCAATCAAAAATCAGAAGGAGCCTGGGAGCCTCTTTTCTGGCTAACACATTTTATTAAAAAGCATCAGCTTTTGTGAACTACAGCTTACTCCATGAGATGCGTGGCGTGACTAAACTGATGCAGGATTTAAAACGGGATGATGTGGCAGTGTGTGTCGGGGGGGGGGGGGGCAAGGGAGGAGAAGACTGGGTGGTGATGCAGATGCAGGTTACATGTGAGACAGATGACAAGTAGCTAAACAATTGTAATATGATAAAAACCCACTGCATTAATCTGAGACCTTCTGAGATGGCCTGAAACCTTTATTAGCAAGAGACTGCTGAACTCACATACATCAAAAGGTTTCAGGCCATCTCAGGTCTGAACAAACACAAGGGGTTTTTAACACGTTACACTTGTTAATTGGCAAAATATTTGTAATATTTGTTTTATGTATAACCTGCATCTGCAAAACCACCCTGTCTTCACCTCCTTTCCCACCTCTGCCTCATCCCAGTTTAAATCCTACATCTTTAAATTCTTTCATACAAGCACCAGCCTCAAGAATACTTTCCTACAAAAGTTTATGCTGCTAACTTTAGGGTTTATTTCTACATGCATTCTATCCATTGAACAAAGCTGCCTGCTCACCAACAGTGATCCTCACTAAAATTTCCTACAGCTTTTAATTAGCAACAGTAGACATCTATTTAAACAGAAGAAGAAAATAAGTTGTGGGTCCCATTTAGTTTCCTCCATGTTTAATACTTTTTTTGCTGGGAATGAAATCTATGATTTTTTAAAAGAAGCCTTGTCTGGAGCAGGAAAGTATTCTCACAGCTGGTGCCAATATCTTAGGTTGCTGCTAGAGCCCCAGAGTCCTAGCAGGACCCACCATTGACTAGGGAATTCCATTATGAATTCCTTGGGGAAAAGCTTTGGGACTTTTAATCTCAGGGGAATACATGGCAGGATGAATACTAGCCATTGGAAAAATTCAGCTAACATTTTATTCTTCTCTTTGAAAAAAAATGGAGTGGGACTAGCAGATAGATTTTTAGAAAAAAAAACATATAAAGTAGATGGGGATTCCATTCCATCTTTTTTTTATATTTTAATATCCAGTTTACAGCAAATCTTCCATTATCCAGCAGTGTACTAATATACAAATATGTACAAATATTTCTTCATTCTCATTTTTATCCATAAATAAATAAATAAATAAATAAATAAATAAATAAATAAATAAATAATCTAAACATAAAATTACCTGCAATGCAAGCAGTAGAATAAATTGGATTAAAAAAAATTCCTACCAGGGCTTGCTTCATTTATTTATCCATCCATCCATCCTGGCATTCCAAACAGGCACCTGGATTTGTCATTTTAATTCTCCAGAATAATGTGCCTGCACTGGCATTACCCTGAAGGATTTTGGGATATTAAAATGGTGTTTGCCCGCCATTTTGAGCTATCTGAACTCCTGTTGCTTCCTGTTCCCACTGCTCATGAAAACTGCAGGGGCCCACTGAGAATGTAGGGGGCACTTTGTCTAGGTATTCTCAAAGCTGGAATCAGCCCTAGGTTTTCTGCACGTTTCTTTCCTGCCCTATTGTTTTAATGGTCTTCTTGGCTGTCCTTTTCTGGCTGCCATTCTGTTTTCCTGAACAAGATGACAGAGATGGGAGAGAAAAGAGAAAGGAGGTTCGATGGTTGTGAGATGTCATTGTTCTGCTGAACTTTTTCTGGGTTTGTTCTTGGTGACCGTTTTCTATGTTTTATTGATGCTGTCCTCGGTATTGTTCTTAATGTGTTGTTAGCTGCCCAGAGTCACCCCTGCAAAATCTGTGGCTATATACTGTAGATTGATTGATTGATTGACCTGGCCCAAAGTACAAGTTTCAAAGAATTTCTGAAGGTTAATGATATAGGTACAGTGTGGACCTTTGAGAGGAGGATATTTCAAAGGGATGTACCCCAACCAAGAAATGTTCCTTCCTCATATACCTCTCATAGGATAGGAATCTGGAGCATATACGTCTCAGATGAAGGCCAAAGGCAGGGAGTTTCAATCAATAAGGGATCACCCTGCAGGTATCAAGGAGTCAAGCCATGTAGGCTTTTAAAGGTTAAAACCAGCACTTTGAACTGTATCCAGAAACCTATTAGTAGCCAGTGAAACTCTTGCTACACCTATTCTCTATGGTGATGTGAGCTCTTACTTGCCAACAGAACATTGGCAAGTGGTCTTCCAAAGCAGCCCATGTATTTTTAAAAAATTAAGCATTTTTTAAAAAAAGTATGAACTACTGTATGTAGGATAAAAGACACATAGAATGAAAGAGTAAAGTACAGTTAATAAGATACAAATGCATAAACATGGGACCTAAAATGTCATGGACAGTACAGTTTTTCAATATATCATTAGTTACTCATTGTTATGAAATACGTTATATTGCTTTTTAAAGGAAAAACAAAACATTGCTATTAAAAGCTTAATAACATTTTTTGTATTTCCTTTAAAAAGTAATATAACTAAGATTACCTGGTTAACACTAACTAGATAAACTATATCAGTGGCTCTCAAAATGTAGTCTAGGGACCCCTGGTGTCCCCGAGTCCCTTTCAGGGGGTCTGCAAAGTAAAATAATTGAATATTTTAAAATGTCTCAGTTTTAATTTCTAATACAGGAAATATTGATAGATATAACCGACATAAACCAAAGCTCTTCAGGGTCCTCACTCATTTTTAAGAATGTAAAGGGGTCCTGAGACCGAAATGTTTGAGAACTGCTGAACTGAATAAATCACTAACTAGGGTCACAGACGACGGCAGCCCGTATAAAGTGCACTGCAGAAATCTAGCCTAGAGATAAGGGTATGAGTTATTGTCCCCAAATCCTTCTGCTCCAAACTGTCTCCTCACCTTGGACTCCACCTGCTGGTCCAGTGAACCACAAAGTCATGGACCTCTTCCCCGGGGGAGGGTACAGCTCCATTCAGAGTTAAAGTAGAAGCCAAGAGCAGGCCAGATAAATTTTGGGCAAACAGCAGCTTTGTCTTGGTAGGATTCAGCTTCGGTTTGTTTATTCCTATCCAGTCTCCTACAGCTTCCAAAGACTGGGTCAGTACTTCCACCATATCTCCAGCTTGGCAGGGGGTGAAAATGTACAACTGGGTATCATCAGCATACTGATGATATCTCACCCTGAATCTATAGACAATCTCCAGCAGATTCACGTGGTAGATGTTAAGAAGCAAACAGGAGGGAGATGAGCTTCATGGCACCCTACAACGGAATAGCCAGCAGGTGCCATTCCTGCCATAAAACCATGATTTATAAACTAAGATAGCTGGGTCCCTATACCATACAAAGCCTAAAATAAACAAACCATGTTATATTTTATTGATGTGTAGTGTAATATGTGTGTACATGAACTCATGGAAATAAAGTTTGTTCTGGGAGGTGGCAATTCAAAGTTTTATATTTGTATAATTTTGGGGGCAATTCACCATTTATTAGTTAATAAGCTGTACGTAAATAATGGAAGATACAAGTCTGCCCTCCCACAGCGGTAGACCTGGAACCCTTATGCAGAGGCCCATTGCCATTTAGCTATCTGGATGGCATTTTTAGCTGTGGTAGCTAAATTATTTTATTTATTGTTACTTATTTATGTAGTTATTTGCATGATGACTCACCTAACAATTCCCCCCCCCCTTCTGTAGTGGGAATTTCTTGTCTTTTCAGTGTTTTGCCCATTTGTTTTTTGTTTATTTTTGTTTTCCCCTTGCTCTGCTTTTAGGTTGATTTTAAATTCTTCCTGTTGTGACTTATGTTTCAGCCAGATCTGGTTTGCACTTTTCTATTTTATTCTGATTTATCTTGTGTTTTAACTTCTGTTTCTGATCTGCCTTGAGGCTCCCAAATGGGATATAAATGATTTTATAAATAATGAAGTGCAAGGAGGAAAAAAAATGGAAAAGGCCAGTGCCTTTCATAAAAGGAGCTGATGTAATGAGGTTCGTCCAATACCCAAACCAACACCTATGCCATATTTTCACCCTATGATACGCTGTTTCTCCAGCTAATAAATTCTAAATGCTAGAGTGCTTACAGTGGAGACAAAGATCTATAGATACCCGACAAGTGGAACCAACCAAATGAAATCCCACTCTTCAGCTGTCTGAATACAAGTGGGACATATAAGAGTTAGGTTGGAAAAAAGGACGTGGCTTCATTTTGCTCCTGTTTCTATGGTTAATGCTCCCCCCCCCCCCATAAATAGCTAAGCAACCCTGGTATGCCCATCTTCATATATCCACGAAGCATGGTTTGGCATCATGCACATGCCATTGCCTTGGCATCATTGCTATTTGCTGTTGTTTGTTGTTTGTTGCAGTGATTTTTATTATTTTTTTCCTAAATGCAGTGATATGAAAATGAATGATGAAGAGTTTGGCCTCACTCCCTAAATGCTGCAGAATCAAATAGTGCTATGCTTTAATGTTTAACGGGGGACATCTAATCACTAATAGGGAAGATGGGCAGATATTCTAAAAGGATTGGAAAGTCTTCCCAGCGAGATATGCCTGGCACTAATTTTATGGTCTTTTGGGACCAAAGACATTTTTAATCTCTCAGGCCTTTTAATATATTAATATGTTGATTTTAAATGCATATGCTGCATCAAGACTTTCCAAGTAGGCTGGTGACTGCTTTTGCTGTTCATTTTACTATTTACTAAAATATTAATAATTAATAATTAAATATTAATAATTAATATTTCAATTAAATATTTTAATAAATATATTATTATTACTATTACTATTATTACTTCTTTTGTGCTTTAAACAGGGCTCTACTGTAAAGAGCCCTGGGAAAATCTGGTTTCAAAGGGTGGAATCAATTAAACAAACTGAATAAAAACAACTTCTGCCTTGAAAGCAAAAGTCCTGGAATGCAGATAATCTATATTAGGGTGACTTTTACTCTTTGAGATTAGCAGTAATATACATATGTGGACCTGGGGATGCAGGTATGTATTTTTACCGCATTTCTGGAAAAATATCGTGGGACTTAGGACGGTGGGACCTGATCTCTACTTCCATGTAAAGGGGGAAATCAGTGAGGTAGACCTAGATCTAAACAGGTTTTTCTCATTGCTGAAGTGCTGGCCACCCATCTTTGGCAGAAAACTATACTGGCATGATATCTGCTGTCCTATTACCAATTCCTAACCTCTCTCTATTGCCTTGTTTGCAGTCACTGCCAGCCATCTGACTTTCCTCTACTGTACCTACTTGGAGGTTATCCTTGGACACAGATCAAAGATTTTATTTATTTATTTATTTATTTATTTTCTATCCCGCCTTTATTATTTTTATAAATAACTCAAGGCGGCGAACATACCTAATACTCCTTCCTCCTCCTCTTTTCCCCACAACAACAACCCTGTGAGGTGAGTTGGGCTGAGAGAGAGGGACTGGCCCAAGGTCACCCAGCCAGCTTTCATGTCTCAGGCGGGACTAGAACTCTCAGTCTCCTGGTTTGCTATTGGCTCCTTCCTAGGGCTGAGAGAGAGAGACTGGCCCAAGGTCACCCAGCTGGCTTTCATGCCTCAGGCGGGACTAGAACTCTCAGTCTCCTGGTTTCTAGCCCAGCACTTTAACCACTAGACCAAACTGGCTCTCAAAGTAGTATAAAAGATACTACTATAACCCCAGTCCATCTAAGGGCAACTTAACAATTGACTCACTCACCATCTGGGAATAAGGTGAAACCAGTGCCATGGTGATATAGCAGAAAAAACATGTTGTGAAGCGTCTTTGTATTAAGGTTAAGTGAAAGTGGGGAAAGGCCCTGAATAGCCCATTTGAAATAAATAGGAATAGGAATTTTGTTGTAAACTGCCCAGAGTCCCCCTTGGGGGAGTTGGGCAGTGATAAATTTGATGATAGATAGATAGATAGATAGATAGATAGATAGATAGATGATAGATAGATAGATAGATAGATAGATGATAGATAGATAGATTAATTACAGGGTGATGAATGAGGAAAATGAACACCTTCATGATGTGCAGAATTCTCAGCCATGACCATGGTGGGTAGAGATTTCTGGAAGTTGAAATCCGTAACATCCGGAGAATGCCCAGGCTGGGGAAGATGGGTTAGAATAGGCAAATTTCTCCTCTGCCAGCTGAGGGGAATTTTACTGCTTGCAGGCTCCAGCCACCTGGCAGCTCAATGCTGTCAATGGGCTCTTCTTCACAGCTGCATTAAAGTGCAATCCACCAGTCCTTGAGCTGGCAGAGAAGTATGCGGGCATAGCATTTGTCATCCTGATGGCTGAACTCTGCTTCAGTAATGAGGCCAGTGAGTGCTGTTCTTACAGATTTAATTCAGGACAAGTTAAGGAAAGTGACTGGTGGATTTCCTTGGCTTTGTCCTTAACGGGTGGGAGCACATGCACCCCTCACTCTCCTTAATACAAGCTGGGGCTGGGGAGGCAGTCACTAGATTGGTGGGGCTAGTTGTCTGTCAAATGTCTACGGGTCTTGCATACATGTTTGCATGAGTGCGTTCAAAGGGAACCAAATTAACAGCTTTGGACGTGGGGTTAGCACTACTCTGTATTAGAACTGTTCCAGAATAATGTTATTCTGCAATAGGGCTCTTCTAGAACCGACCTAAGAACCTATTTAAAAGTGGCCTCCAAACAGCTGACAGGTTCAGGTGTGAGTTGCTAAGTGAAGTGGGAAGAAACTCTCTTATTGCATTGAGAAACTGCTCCCTGCACCTGTCAACTGTTTTTCGGGCTAGTTCCTGCAGCAGCCAGCCTGAAAAACAGCTGACATCTCTCTGGAGAGCAGCAGGAAGAGAAGAGATAAGGAGTGGGGGACAAAAAGGGGTATTAGGAATCACCCATTATTCCCATTTTACAGATGGGGAAGTGAGAGTGAGATTGAAAGATAATGCCTTGCTGAGTCCTATGAAAAAGTGGGCACTTGTTCCCATATCCTTCAGATGCCACCTTCATCAACAGAAAGGCAGAGAGTTCTGGTAGCCTGAAAGAGATGGGCTTGCTTCAGGAGACCGATCAAGGAGACCAGCCAGTAAGCACAGGAGAGGAAAGGGCAGGAAGGATCTAGCTCATTGGCCTGAGCGTGGCAGAGAAAAGGAGAGCCTCGCATTGCACTGTGCTCACATATTCTCAGTTGGGGCTTTAACTGGAGCAGAGAAGCATCAGCAGAAGCAACTAAAACTGGCAGAGGAGAAGCACCATGGTTTGCCAGGTTGGGTGCTCTAAGGGGTTGGGATGGGTGGCAGGAAGATCTGGGAGGGGAGAGCTGACACATCTCTGAACCTATGGAGCTGACGTACACCTGTGCTTGCACAAATGGAGATACACACCCAAGGACCTGTTTTTTAAAGTAGGTCTACCTCTCATTCAGAAGAGCACTAAACCAGTGTTTATAAAGAGTTTGCCTAACACCCGGCAAATTGCAGAAATTGCAGATCAGGCATTACATGGTCAGATGGATCATCTTGATGAAGCATCTGAGAGCAAGTACACAGCAAAACTTGGACTGAGAGAAGAGGGACTTGAATGCTGGAACGGCTGAACAGCTACCTTAGTTGAAAGCTGGAGGTGAGGTAAGGGCAATGTCATGAGGACGTGCCGTATAAAACCTATTATAGGGCATCCTCATCAAGTGGTTAGTGGGACATGAGGTTGAGACTACTGAGAGAAGGCCCTGGAGTAAGTATTCAGAGATGGTGCATCATCAGTTTTGGATCCATTCAGCCCAAAGCTCTGTATATCCCACAAGGGCCCTAATCTTCAGACCCTTTAGCTGCACCAAACCAGACCAGACCAGACCAGACCAGACCAAACCAAACCTCTTTCTTCAGATTGCTCTGAATCCAGGGCCCTGCTCTTCCCTCTTCTGCTTTGGATCCTCTAGCCAACTGGATACAACCTAGTTGTGTCTTTTAAATTGGAATCATAGCAAAGACTCTAATGCTCTTCGCACATTCATCATGCTGTATAAATGGCTCTGTATACAGAGCGTCTGATAAAAATAACACAGAATGTTTAAGATACTTCCCTATTATTGATATCACCGAGAGTTCAGTATTCTTATTTCAGGCAAGGTTGTAGCCTTAAATGATAAATTTCCACTTTTAAACTGCGTAATTTTATGCAGTTTGATTTTCCCTTTGAAACTGCATCAATGCTTTTTTTCCCCAAAGGTTTTGTTATCACACTGGCAAACTAAGTAGGGAAGATGTAATAAAACTGAGTGGGCTTTTGATAGATGTTTATATATTGATTGCAGTTTGCCACATTTAAAAGGAATATTGAAGTGGTCTTTTAAAAAGTCTTAGGGTGGATGAGTGGAAACCTTCTTTCTTCTTTGTGTATTCTTACTGAAAGCTAGAAGCATGCTTCACCTAAGCGTAGTGGTGCAAGGGAAATGATGGTCTCCAGCCTAGATGTGCAGAAGGTGAGAGGGAGAAAGAGAGAGAAGAATGAAGAGAAGAGAGGAGAGAGGAGAGAGGAGAGAAGAGAGAAGAGAGAAGAGAGAAGAGAGAAGAGAGAGGAGAGAGGAGAGAGGAGAGAGGAGAGAGGAGAGAGGAGAGAGGAGAGAGGAGAGGAGAGGAGGGGGGCCCCACACTAGAGCTTCACATTAAAGTGCCTTCTAGGTAAATGACATGACACATCTCGTTGGACGTAAATAATGACAGACGGAAACTATCATGAGGTCTGCGAAGCATCAACATGCTGCCATCGTATTTTTTTCTAACCTTGCCTTACTAGCAGCTCCTAGGCTTACCGGCTGAGAGATCATTTAAAAAGCAAATCCTAATGATGCCGCCCACAGTAACAACAGCCAGTAAGATTGGCATCAATTTAGCTTCAGTTTCCAAACTCAGAAGTGCAGACATTGCTGACTCAAAGACACCCTAAACTTGCATCTTTCCCCGTACTCCTCATTTAAAACGAGTCACTTCTGTTGCTGTTGTGGGGGGGGGGGGGTGGAAGGAAAGAAGCATAGTCATTCTTTGTGATTTGCCTGACAGAAAATGTCTTTTGATTGCTTGGGGAGGGTAGAATGAGTGTCCCTGAGTAAACAATGCCTCCAATGCAGACTCTCCTCATTTTCTTCCATGTTCATATTTTCCGTGCATTAAATTGGCCCAGGTTAATAGTAACTACAGGATATTCCAGGTCCCCCTATTGCTGGTTCATATGTTGATAAAAGTATCTCAACATGGCTGCCGTCAGCAAGATGGACTGTCAGAGGCATTCTGCCAAAGCAGCTCAAGCAGGGGGTGTGTGTGTGTGTGTGCGTGTGCGTGTTAGAGAATAGCCTGAATTCAGTTAAATCTGTCTTACAACACTGTGTAAAATAAAAGAGTAACACGTAATGTTTGTTAAGCAAGTGACTTCTTTGCACACACCGCTGAAAACTGGAGCTGATGTGCAGGAACATCATGGCATGATCACTTTGCAAATCAGCAGATGGCTTTGCTTGGGTGCCAGGGGGGCACAAGGGCTTGGAGAGAGACAGCTGACAACATGCAGAAACAAGCAAATCACATCACCTGGCCTTGATTGTAAACATCATTTTCATATACAACAATGAGTTGTCACTCCCCTTTGTAAATCCACCCCTTGTCTGTGTACTGAATTTGCATTCTCTCTGTGTGTGTGAAAAGCATACTTGGAAACCAGCTTCCTTGAATTTTTAAGGGAAAAAAAAAAGATGTTGTTTTTGAAAAAAGACAGTTTCTTTTGTTTCATAATGCACTAGTACTAATGAATAATCTGTGATTCTCAAAGAAAATATGTGACACTGTGGTATCAGGTAGCATAGTGTTTAGGTTTTATATCCCTTGGCATTTTTGAAAAATGTACTGTTTGGTCTTTAAATTTAAACTTAATAGATAGCTAATTTAAGATCTTGTTCCATATGCAGAGATGTAAATGCAAGACATCCATTTTTTTTAAAAAAATGTTCCATTTATTCTTGTTAGCTTAATTATTGCAAGGAAACGGCAAGCAAATTTTTTTTACCAGTGTCTGATTTCTGAAAATGGTTATTAAATATTAAATGGATGCATAATTCAGGCAATTAAGAAAGTAATCACACAAAGTAATGTAATGGAAGTTAATTATTACTGCATAAGCAAATAGTTCATTAATGCTAGTAGTTGCTATGGCTGCATTCTTAATACATGCAAACATGAGGCATAAATCCTCTGGGTGTTGAAAGAGAAGTAGTAGGAAATGTGGGAACTGCAGAAAAAGGGCTGCTAATAAAAAACATAAGCAAATAAGGTCAGGCTGACCCTTCACTTCTCTAAATAAGAATAATCATGGCTTTTTAAAAAAGACAAGAAAAAGTGTTTTCAGGCCCATGCTGGCCAACCTACGTGCCTTTCATCTTTAATAATTTGCCATTGCAATTCACAGCTTGAAAATAAGGAAGAGTTTAAGATACTTAGCTCCTCAAAAACATCCTGCTTGTTGTGTATTATTTTAAAGGACTGCACTGCCTTCAGGTGATTAAATTTAGGCCATCCATGTCATAACCGTCATTTTGAATTCTTCACCCACAAACCAGCCCCTGCCTCTCTTTGGTCTGGTGTGTCATGTTTTAGGATTTTCCCAAAGTGAAATGGCTTTTCTTCACACTTAAAATTTCTTGTATGCTGGAGACCACTTCCATTCCCAAACTGTACAAGCAGCAGCCATGTTTCCAGTTCATACCAGCCTGGAGGATTTATTTATTTAATTTTTTTATCCCGCCTTTATTATTTTTATAAATAACTCAAGACGGCGAACATACCTCATACTCCTTCCTCCTCCTATTTTCCCCACAACAACAACCCTGTGAGGTGGGTTGGGCTGAGAGAGAGGGACTGGCCCAAGGTCACCCAGCCGGCTTTCATGCCTCAGGCGGGACTAGAACTCTCAAAGTCTCCTGGTTTGCTACTGGCTCCTTCCTAGGGCTGAGAGAGAGGGACTGGCCCAAGGTCACCCAGCCGGCTTTCATGCCTCAGGCGGGACTAGAACTCTCAGTCTCCTGGTTTCTAGCCCAGAACCTTAACCACTAGACCAAACTTAACCACTAGACCAAACTGGCTCTCTTTAGTTGGAAGGGATTTCAGAAGAAAAGATTACATGTGATGACAGCACATTAGCAACTGGGAGAAAGTTAGAATGGTGAGAGGTCATTAGGGTGCCCCTTGTTAGCAGTGAGGTCTTAGCGTCTTTCCATGTTGCTAAGCAACTAATGTCAGTTCTGCATCTTTCTCCACTTCAGTGCCTTAGGCTGGGAAACAGGTGGGTAGGCCCCAGGAGGAGGTGGATATTGTCCCTAGAAGGGACCTTGACACAGCCGTTTTGGTGGAGAAAAGTGAATTATATAAAAGAAGACATGATGCTGTTTTGGTCAGACACAGGGTCTGACTTCTCTTTTGTTTGTTTGTTTGTTTGTTTGTTTATTTATATGTCAACTTTTATTACCGCACCATCTCCCCCAAGGGGGACTCTGGGCGGTTCACAATACAATACTTTTGATAGCTCATAAAGTCTCTTGCCTTGATTTGAGAGCCAAACATGATGGGGACCTTTCTCACAAGGAGGGCTGTTTGCATGGGCACTTAATTCCATAAAATGGTGGCAATCAACACATTGCCATCTGGGTTCAGGTTTAGAATAGCAGCAGCCTCTATTCATGAAGCATGCCAAAATGAGGTGTGTGTGTGTGTGTGTGGGTGGGTGGGGAGTTCCCTGACAGGTATCTGCATTTCCTTCAGTAGCCAAAGAAAGCAAAGCCCTATTATATGGGTGCCACCCATCTGACCGCAGAAGAGGCCCTGAGCAGAAGAACATTGTTTTTTTGTGAGAAGGTCTGATACACTTTTGGATTGTGGCTGCTATCATTCTTGCCCATAGTTACGCTAGATGAAGATACTGAAAATCTGTGACCCAGTGTTGGAAGTACTAGCTTAAACTTTGATCGAGTCTGTGCACATCAGACTGTCGTTTGTGTTTCTTTGGCTTAGCCTACTGTGCAAAAGGAGCCAATTGTGGTTGTTTTAACCCAGCCCAGGCTGAAAGCAGTGTGGATAATCTCTTGATGGACAAGAGCCAACCTCAGTATTGTTAGGGTTTCTCAACCTCGGCAACTTTAAGACAGGACTTCAACTCCCAGAATTCCCCAGCCAGCACTGGGGAGTTGACGTCCACATATCTTAAAGTTGCTGAGGTTGAGAAACACTGGCATAGAGGAAAACAGAGTGGAGGTATGCAGGAACCATTGGCAGGTAAAAGAGACAGCAAATGGCATTTCAGCCCTGGGAAAGGAGGAAGCTTGAGAAAGAGACTCAGAATAACCCCACCTTGATTCTGTATGGTATAAGAGGGGTGGAAAGATACTCTGGTAGGCCTTCAAGATTCTGTTTTATACCCTACAGCAATAAAACAGAGTTCCACTAGTCCTGTGGTGTGTGTTTTCTAACCTGGCCTCCCTCGAAGGTCTGACAGGAGGGCGGAAGATCACAAAGTGGGTAGGACATTATACAGGTGAATGAGACTGAGGTGTTTTTGTGATGATTTGGGATGGGATTGCTCAACTTTTTAACTCTGATATGTCTATTTCAGGGCTTACACAATACTCTTCAGTTGTTTCCCTCGTAAACATGGTTTGAATCTGTGCTGTCCCTTTTCAACAGTCATGTTGTCCTTCCCTGGCTTAGTGCAATGTACAAATATTGGATCGTTATAGCAACAATCGTGTTGCTATTTCTCAGAAGTTTCATAAGGAACAAAGGATGTCAAAGAGATGCTCCAGTCAACAAGAATGATTGTGGTACCAAATCTGTTTCTTTTACAAATGCAACTACCATAATAACTCAGGATACAGAATTCTTGAGTTGGTTGCCTATTAGCACGGAGTCAGTTGTAATATACTATTAAGCTATGCTGGGAGTTCCAAAAATCAAGACCTTAGGATTGTTCGACAAATACACTAGTAGAAAACTGACCCATATTGTCAAGGCTCTGATCCTTTGCCCAATTAATCAGTACTTCTGACACAAACCAGTTTAGAAGTCTTTATTGAGCAGTGATTCCAAAGCAAGTTAAAGAATAGAGTAACTACAGTTTTACAAGTAACAGTATAAATACAAGCATCCCCCCCCACTTCAACAAATTCCTCTAAGTCTGTGTCTCCTCTCATCTCACGCCTCTTGATCGTTGCGCTTAATGGTCCATGGTGCTGAATCAACATCGGCTTCCTACTTCCTGCACGTCTGCCGTCATTCTCCGGCTGGCGTCATGTCAGGATGGCACCAAGGCAAGGTGCCATTTGTGACATTCTGCCCCCCCGAAAACCAACTCCCCCCCTTAGTTCGGTTTTTTGGGGAATCTGTTATGAAAGTCTTTTATTAATTGAGGCGCTCTAACGTTGCAGCTGCATACACACTCATTCTGTGAATTAGGGAAATCTTTCCACTGCATCAGGTACTGCAGTTTCCCTTTGTGTTTTCTAGAGTCTAATATTTCCTGCACCTCAAAGTGACTTTCCCCATCTATCATTATTGGCGCCGGCACCTTTTGCTTTGGGTGCCAGCGTTCTGCTTCCTTAACTGGCTTCAATAGTCTACAGTGAAACACGGAGTGGATTTTTTCAAGGTTCTTTGGTAGTTGTAGCCACATCGTGACCTCACTGATCACTTTAGTGATAGGAAAGGGCCCTATAAATTTTGGACCTAGCTTTTTGGAGGGTTGTGAGCACTTTAAGAATTTCATGGATAAATACACTTTGTCCCCCACATTCAGTTTCCATTCAGGATCTCTCTTGCGATCAGCGTATTCTTTGTATGTCTCCCTTGTGTGTTCTAATGCCCTCTGTATTGCCGGCCACCCCTCGGCTATGTGTTTCGCCCATTCATCCAATGGGACTGTTATAGCATTGGGCTTAGGTAATTCTGGGAATGCTACAAAATCTTGGCCATTCACTATCTTAAACGGGGTGGATCCGATGCTTTGATGTACTGAATTGTTGAAAGCTGCTTCTGCGAATGGAAGCAGGTCTACCCAGTTGTCCTACTGGTAATTTACATAGTATCTAAGGTATTGTTCTAATACTTGGTTGGATCATTCACATCCTCCATTCGTGGCTGGGGGGTGACTTGAACTCAGACCCTGTTCCACCCCCATCAGTTTTAAAAAAGCTCTCCAAAATTTGGAAGTGAACTGGACCCCGCGATCACTAATAACTCACTCAGGGGCCCCGTGATGCTGGTATACATGCAGTATAAACAGTTTGGCAAGCTGCCCCACTGTTGGAATGCTGGCGCAGGGCAGAAAGTGAGCCTGCTTGGAAAATAAATCAGTTACCACCCAAATCACTGTCTCTCCAGTAAATCTACAATAAAATCCATGGATATTTGTTTCCAAGGTTGCGTGGGGTTGGCTACCCCTTGCAATAGTCCCCTAGGTTCCCCCCCCCCCATGCGTTTGGCCATGGCACATGTCGGTAAATTGGCCACATAGCTTTCCACATCCTTGCGAAGGGTTGGCCACCAAAACTGCCTCCTTAGAAGATGCATGGTTTTCAAGAACCTGAAATGGCTGGCTGATTTTGCATTGTGGCACCTTTCTAAAATCTTCTTCCTCATGGGGTCCGGGATGTACAGCCTGTCTCCCTGCCACCAAAATCCTTGCTTCTCTACCAGGTTGCTTTTGTTGGCTTGTAGCCAGGCATCAGTTTCCTATGCCTCACTCAGTTCACCCTGCACACCCTCTGCTGCATCTAAGTTAGCT
Source organism: Charina bottae (assembly GCA_023362775.1). NCBI lineage: Eukaryota > Metazoa > Chordata > Lepidosauria > Squamata > Charinaidae > Charina > Charina bottae. Next base: position 246,511,246 of record JALMGJ010000001.1, on the reverse strand, counting down.
CCCACATTACCACATCCCGTACCTTTCCTGGGTCCATTCCAATCCCTCTGCCTGAAACTCCGTATCCTAAATAATCTAGTTGTTCCCTGTGAAATTCACACTTTGATAGCTTGGCATATAATTGGTTTTGTGACAGTCGTTTCAGTACTTCCCTTACCAAGCCCACATGTTCTTCCATTGTCTCCATGAATATTAGAATATCATCGAGGTACACGAGTGCTCCTCGATACAATAAATCATGTAAAATTTTGCATGAAGAGCCACGGTGCTGCTACAGATCCTCAGAAGGGAGCCAACTTGGGAGTCAAGTGGTGCGTGTGTTTGGATATGAACGACATCATCATACCCCCCCCTTGCATCATTGCCTCACCCACTGCAGTCCTTTGCCCCCACCCCCCCCATGTTAAATGTCAGCTCCCAGCCTCTGAAAAGTTGTACACCTCTGTTTTCAGGTGATGGCTTGTTTAACTCCATGTCTTTTCTACAACACAGATTCTGCAGATCACAAATACATAGATTGATTTTAAATGTGCTCTGATAATGGTGATATACATTACAATTCAAGTCTGACTCCTAGTGGTTGATATGGACACATCCATACAGTTTTCTTGGCATGATGTGGAAGTGGTGTGCCATTGCAAATTCCTAGCTTATGGGCATAGATTTCCCAGATGGTATCCTATCCACGTTCTAACCAGAGCCAATGCTACTTGGTGCGAGAGCCAGTTCTCAGAAGTGACAAGCAAACAACCTGCAACTAGACTATAGTGTTACCAAAACTAGAGACAGATGGAGACCATTTCTTCTGCCCTAAATAGAATGGTTTCCAGTATATTACCATCGTGCAAGTAGGAGAAAGAATTCAGACCTTGATTATGCTATCAATAGGGCTTGCATATGATACACTGCTGTCACTAGAATTCTTTAATAGCTGCATTCGCTTTTCTACAATAAATCTACTTATTAAAGCATCCGTGGTCTATTTGTGCCAGTTCCCAGTTGAGAAGCTAGGCTGGCTCAGGGTTGCCACCTAGCTAGACAATGGTGATGTAGCATGATGTATCTCTAGTAGATCACTAGATTCCATCTCAACCTTCTCTGCCCTATTCTTCCCCCAGCCAGATAACCGAGGCATTAAAAACATTCAACATAATCATAATTCATTTCCCCTATAGTTGGAGTGGTTATACCACATTTCTGCTGAAATAATGAGATCTGTTAATTATACGAACCGGTGTAATATCTAGTGAGTTCTTGAAAGCAGAAAATGACAAATTCAGCTATGATAAGGGTGGGGAGGTGGGGAGGGGAAGCATCTTCAGAAAGTTCTTTCAAGTAGCTTGCCCTGGAATGCTTACTAATCTCTAGCCTTGGCCATATAAAGCATATTTTTATCAGACTTTCTAAAGCCACATTCGATGTTCCATTAGCAGCATGCAGTAGGCCCCCGTGTCCTCTGCATTACACTAATTGTTTAAGCTTGACAGGTTATTACTTCAGTCAGAGGGATAATGTAGGTTAGAAAAAGTAGGGCACAAACACAATTTTCTGTTTCTCCAAAAGCAATTATAAATAGATGAGAAGCCATAAAAATATTACACGTGGGAACTGATTTCCAGTGCCAATGAAACGGATGTTGTGGAAGTAAAACAAAGAGCAAGACAGGTTCAGAGCTGACAAATTGCAACTGGAGATTGCAATTAGAAATATATTCAGCAGAAAAATGGACTGGCGCACCGCAAAATCAGGAGGATTCTCACTAGACATTGGCCCAGTACAATATATTTCCAACAGTGGCTTTACACCAAAATTCTGAACATATTTCCTCACCTTTCTCACTATTAAAAAAAATGAGGACTGCTGCAGCCGGAAAGCTGCAGTTTTTTAATGGTTTCTTCAGACCGAGTGTTAGCCCGGCTGTGCCCAGCCTTTTGGGGTCAGTGGGCACATGTGATATTTTGCATGCAGGTTGTGGGTGCTCAAATAAAATACCTGCCATGGGGACCTGCCCATTCACAAATGGCTGCTGTAGGGGGCGGGGCAAACTTCAACATATCTGTTTATTGGAAGGCAAAATGGTATGGTGACTCTCCATTCAATGTTTGGATTGAATTCAATGTGGTGGCTATCAACCCCAGGAAAACAGCACTGATTGGAAGACTGATGACATTTCCACTGGGCTGATCTTAAGGTGGTTCTGCATTTGCTGAATGCATGGGCAAGGTTGCGGGGGGATGTAATTGAGCTGCTATGATCAAGGGATCTTAATTCCAGTTCAGATAGGATTGTAGCCAAAGTATTTTTACCCTTTCCAATGGAACAGGGCATTGAACAGAGGTCAGTGCCTCAATGCTGTTTAGAGTGTTGTGTCTGTAGATTGCTGCTTTTCATATTTTTTCAGGTATTATAGGCTGCTTTGGATAAATAAATACAAAAATTACCAATCAGTTAGCTTTATGTTTCTTTTTCTTTCTCAAATAACAGAAGTGTTATTTTTTTTAAAAAAAGGAAACCTGTACAAGATCAATTTCAAAACTGAATCCCCCTTTTTCCCCATATTATATTCAAAGATGTAAACACAAGTGGCACTGCATCAGAAAGGCAGTCTGTCAGTACAGTAGATTAATTTCCATAATGCCAAAATTAGTTTTGGAGAACAAGCTGCTTACATCTTCTGTAACCTGTGCTTTCTTGGCTAAGAATTCCACTTTTTTTCCTAACAGGGTCAAGATGCTTCTTCAAACTACCTTCATTTGTCTGCAGTTGGTCCTGGTGCTGTGATTTATATCATCTGAGACATAGACAGCTTTTTTGGAAATCACTTTCTGAAATATACCACTAAGATTGCTTATATTCAGCACTGGTTGTCATGCAAGGCACTTCCCATGCTTGGACCCACGGTTATTCTAGGGCAGTGCTTTCCAATCTGCCGCCGTTGGCGACACACCAACGGCGGCAGCAGCGGTGGTGGCACGGGGGCGGGGGCGTGCACAGTGGCGCGCACGGCAGTGGCATGCACAGCGGCGGTGGCAGCGGCCTCCGCTAAAATGCGGAAGCGCTGATGGTGCGCCACTGCCATACACGCCTCCACCGCCACTTCCGGGTTGTGTGGCAACACACCAAACCGTGTGTTGCGACACACTAAAGTGTCGCAACACACAGTTTGGAAAGCTGTGTTCTAGGGCTATATTTGGCAGCATTAGTGGTTTCCAGAGTGAAACAAACAAACAAAAAAACAAACACAGACTAGTAGCAAGATTTAATTGGCATTAGGTGAAATGTCTTAGTAACCATTCCAGGTCAGACATAAGACAGTTCATCAGTTGGTAAGGTTAAGAGAATGAATCAGAGGTAGGGTCATCCACAGGAGCAGTGAACAACATCAAAATGGTGGGTGCAACTGGGAGATCACACACAAGTAAAATGGGGAGGCTTCATTTGCCTGAACACACCTGCCATTTTGATGTCATTGTCCTTCATGGACACGCCTCTACTTCCTTCATGGATGATGTCTTTGACACCTCACTCATACCTTGTAATAGGGTAAAATAGTTAAAAAGCTGGATCTTTGAGCTGAAAATACTGGGGAAAAGAGAAAGGAACAGTTTAGTTTGGAGTTTGAGATGAGAAACCCACTTCAGAAACTAAGTGAGGGATCTTCATGGCCTATTTGTTTTTGGGGTGTAGTCTAGGGCAGCCTTTGCCAATCTGGTGCCCTCCAGATTTAGGAACCAACTCCCAAAGCTTTTCTGTCAGCATGGCCATTGCTTACAATATGACAATATCTAGCAAGAGCCTTTAGCCAAATAACTATTAATTCAGAGTAAAAGCTTTGCCATAGGAGAGCTGTGCTTTCAGTGTAACCACCGTATATCTGCTGGATCCTAATTTCATTCAGCTGTTGACACTGGAGAGTAGGATTATAGTGTAAACTGTGTTGGAGCCAAGGATGCTTGGAAGATCACTTCCAAGTAAGTTGATGTGTGTGTAATAAAGTGTGTGAAAAAAGTGTGTGAAAAAAAACAGAACTCAGTATAAATGTTTCCTTAGGTCAGAATCTTAGAGTCAGGCCCTAACAGACTAATGTACTGGCTATGCCATATTGTTGTTTTAAAAGAATTTGGATCAGAAGATATTTTGTGCTAGCTGGAGACAAGAATTTGGATCACAGGAGACTGTAATGCCAGCAAGTCTGGCTTTGCAAGGTGTTCTATTTGTTTTCTTAAGTATCGGCTGGGTTCAGAGGTCAGTTGCCATGGTGACTAATTGTCCTGACCTATATGTAAAAAGGTATATATTAGCATACCTCTTGTTTTGTAAAACTGTTCTTTTGTTCTCTGTTCTGCCTTTAGCCTTTGTGAATCATGCTGAGGCTCTCTCTGTGTGTGTGAGGAGAGAAATTTGTAGTTATGTTTTATATTAATATATATATAATGTTTGCTGAAAAAGTTTTTGTGTCTTTATTGATCTCTCAATTGCTAAAATGTTTCTGAAGCTGTTTTTTTAGCTCTGAAACAAGCATAACACTAACATGCCAGACCAAATAATAATGATGATTAGACAAAGATTGGCAAGCTTGTTACTTGTGGGCTTAATTACATTCATATTAGAATAATTTTGAGCCAAATATTAATATTTTGAGTCAAAGTGGTCTCTTTGGCTCCAGTTTAAAGAACATGTTTGTAATATAACTATATTTTGCAAGCTAATATTTAGTCTTGAATGCCCAAGAGGAATGCCACCTATTTTCAGAGAAAAAAACCCCTCTTTATATTCCATGATGAATTTATGGAGTTGGGCACAGTGTCACAGGTTCTTTTGTACCCAGGGTTGTTTATTTAGACTCAACCAAGAAGTTCCCCAATGAAACACTGCACACGAAAAACTTTGGTCTCCCCTTATATGTTGGGGGGTTATTTTACTTATTAACAACTATTCACAGTAGAAAAGTGCTCTTGTTACCTATGTGTCTAATAATACAATTCTGGTTCCTACTAAACTAACCTATATTCCTTACCAACTTAGACTATTTAACTGTACCTATTCTTATCTAATACATGTAAGAGACTAACTACGCTATCACTATTCCTATATAACTATAACTAACACTATTTGATACTACTACCTCTGCTACTCCAACTAGCACAAGGTTCCTTTAAGAGGACAGCTTTCTCACTTGCCCCTCTTCAGACGTTGGCTTTTGCTTATCTGTTTCTTCAGACCTTCCACATTTCTTTGGAAAAACAAACTTCTCTTGGTTGCTGCTTGTCTCTGCTCTGGCTGCCAGCTGCAAACTCCAACAATACACCAGCTCTTTTTGCACATTCTGTTCTCTCCCTAACCTCCTCCTTGCTCTCTCCTCCTCCCAGCTGTTCTTAACGACACCCTTTTTCACAAACTCAATGCCATCCTTACGCTGAGGAATGTTTGAAGTAGAGGGGGAGGAAGACGAACACAGGTGCCTGTACTCTGCTTCAAGCCTGTCCTTCCACACACAGACAAGTTAAACTGGGAATCATTTTGATCAGCTGTACAACACTGACTGAAAGAAAAACCTAAAAGTCACAGGGGCAAGTGGGTTTGACTTTGAACGTTTATATGCCATTACTTAGTGGAGAACAGATTCTCAGACCTGGGAAAAATGAGTATGTTCCAGGCAAAGCTAACCAGTCTGAAGCTCCATTGATTTAAATAGGATACATAGAGATTCATATGGCACTATTTCTATACCTACGTTAACCTTATGGGACAAAGCAACATTATTGTCACCAATGTTGTGTGTGTATGGGGGTGGGTGGGTGGATAAAGTGTGCCTAGCTTAGTGTGTGTGTGACAAAGGTAAGATTGAATGGGCTATCAGTCTTTAATCACTGTTTTATGTCTTCCATCTCTCCTTCTCTCTCTCTCTTTTGCCATTTAGAATGTTATTATTCAAGGCATATAACTTACTACAACTTACAATTGAGTACAAAGCAAAATTCTCCATTTTTCATATACATTATCATATATTTCACCAAACTCTTCTCGTGTTTAGGAGTAAACTTTCTGGGAACCCTCAGTTCAAATGAAAACACCTGCCTGGCAGGATTTTTGAGTCTGGGAGTATCTGTTTAGCAATACTGTATTCTTAGGATTTCATGGTGCTTTATTTGCAATAACAAAACAGCAACATTGATGTTAGGGCATCCCTCAGGGAAGCGCAGATGAAATGTTTTGTTTTTCCTTGACACTTTGTAAGAAATTTTGTTTCATGGAATATTTTTTAACTTGTTTTGTATTGATTTTCGTAACGAAGAAGCTGTAACTTATATAGACAATATGAGACTTACTTGAAACCCCAAAGGATGTCTATGAAAGATTTAGGATTGAGACTGGTGGTCTCTGATTTACCAATAAGACAGACCTTTCTCTGCTGGTGTGTATGTGCATGTGTGCATGCGCGCGCACGCACACACACACCCCTGATAATGCTTCCATTAATCTCTGGATGGCCTCTGTGGGCATTATGGACTTGTTTCAGAGGCTTTCAGAGTCAGTTGGAAGAATCTCAGAGATTTCTAATGCCTTTTTGAATCCAATCTCTTGTAACAAATTCATAGGAGAAAGAAAAACAAACAACATCCCTCAGAATGTAAACCCCAAATATCAGATAATGGAAACGGAGGATTACACGTTCCACAATATAGATCAGTACCCATAATATCACCAACTTAGCAAAAATACTGCAAAGCACCTACAAAAATACCATGACACTCTCTTCCCAGAGAGAGAAACTGGCAAGGTTCCAAGGCAAGAATGAGAGAAAGAGATCATGCTAGATTGTGGGTGCCATTTTTATAGTAATGTTTATTGACACTGAATGGATGAAAAGTTTGTTTAGCAAGAGCTGTGTTGCTATTAACTTCCAGGAGGTTCCAGACTACTGTAGGTGGGAGCCCTTCCTAGACAGGAAACTTTGGCGACACAGTTTAAAGGTATTTAATGATGTCTTAGCCCTGGAATCTTAATGAATAGCAAAAGTCTCTTAAGGATCATCATAATGATAATATATTAAACCAGAGTTTTCCAAACTCTTCGCGTTGGTGATACACACTAACGGCGGCAGCGGCGCAGCCTGGGGTGTCCTGGTGTGTTGCATGCAAACCCGGAAGTGCTGATGGGGGGAACCGTAAGGAGCAGCACCCCCGCCATAAATCCCCTTCTGAAGTTTGCAAACGAGTTGCTGCGTCTTGGGATTGGTGAAGCCTGGAGGTTGTAGCATGTACAGTTCTTCATCTATCTCTCCATGTAGAAATGCAGTTTTTACATCTAGGTGTTCAGCACTCATGTTCCTGGAAGCTGCTAGACTCAGGAGCATTCTGATTGTGGTATGTGTTACAACAGGAGCAAAACATTCATCATAATTAAGTCCATATTTTTGTGAATAGCCTTTTGTGACTAGTCTAGCTTTGTATCTTTGTACTTCTCCATTTTCATCTTGTTTGACTTTGAAAACCCATTTGCATCCTATGGCTTTCTTGCCTTTTGGTAGTTTTGTCAAAGTCCATGTTTTTTTCTTGTGTAGAGCTTCTAGCTCTTCTTGTGCTGCTTTCTTCCACTTGCTTGCTTCATCTGGTGGCATTAGCTGCACTTCATTCCATGATGCAGGTTCTTTTGGTAACGACGGCCTTGCGAGGTAGGTGAGTCTCTCGGCTGGAACTCCTTTGTTGGGTCGTGATGGGCGTCTTGGAGCAGGTTCAGGAGTGGCACTTGGTGGTTCAACCCCTTCTGCATCCTTGGCCTTGACATCTGACTCTGGTGGAGTTTCTGCCTGAGCTTCTATCTCCCTCTGGGTCGGTGTGGTGGTTGTGTCTTTGGATGTTGGGCTAAACATCTCAAGCTGGTAACTGCCGCTGTTGGTTTCTGCACAGTCATTGTCAGCATGACTATGGTAGCCTTTCTCTCGTTCATCAAAGTACACCACTCTGCATGTGCTTACTTTTCCTGTTTTCGGGTTCAGGATTCTGTATCCCTTGCTTCCTGGAGCGTACCCAATCATGATGCCTTATTGAGCTCTGGGGTCTAGTTTGGATCTCTTTTCTTTTGGTATGTGTGCATAAGCTTTGGATCCAAACACTCTCAGATGCTTTACACTTGGTTTGCGTTCATGCCATAGCTCAAAAGATGTTACTTCATTGGCTTTGGTTGGCAGTCTATTCTGTAAGTATGTTGCTGTTAAAACAGCATCTGCCCAGTATTTGTCAGGCAGATCTGCTTCTAAAAGCATACATCTTACCATGTCCATTAGTGAGCGATTTTTCCTTTCTGCAACTCCATTTTGTTCAGGTGTGTATGGAGTGGTTAGTCTGTGTTCTATGCCTAGCTGTGTTAGGTATGTTTGCATGGTTTGTGAAATAAACTCACCTCCTCAATCGCTCTGGAGGGCTTGAGGAGTTCTGCTGAACCTGTTGGTCACCATGGCTACATATGCTTTCAGCATGTCCGCTGTTTGGGATTTCTCCTTCATTAGGTAGGTCACACAATATCTGGAAAAATAATCTATAAGGCTTAAAACATATTTACTTCTGCCCGCTGATGCTTGAAGAAGTCCACACAAATCAGTATGGATAAGTTCGAGTGGCTTAGTTGCCTGCCTTTTCCTTTGTTTGAGTATGGTTGGTCTTGTTGCTTTTCCTTTGATGCATATCAAACATTTTGATTGGCATTTATCATGGTTGCTTATTTCAAAATCTCTTACCATGCCTTCAGTTTTCATTCTTAAAATTGCGTTAAAATCACGGTGCACAAAATGTCTGTGCCAGGTGGTGGCACTGCTGTCCTCCTTTTGCTGCTGATAGGCGAGGCTGACATCTGGTGGTGGTAGTTCGCAGTGCACCTGGTAAACGCCATCCTTTTGAAAACCTGTAACATAAATCTTTTCTCCACTGGTGACTTTATATTGTCCATTAGCATTAAAAATCACATCAAAGCCTTTGTTATTCAATGTTGAAACACTCAGTAAATTGTCTTCTAAGTCTGGTACATAGTAAACATCTGTTTCCACGAGATCTTTGTGTTCATTTCCATTGATGCATCACAATGGCACACTTCCTTTCCTTGAATCAAAATTGAACTGCCATCTGCTAATATTATGCTTCCTTCTGTGTTTTCACTTAGCTCACAAAAGTCACATTTATTCCCACATAGATGCCCGCTGGTCCCCGAATCAATTACCCATCGTCTAGGACTTTCATTGGTATCAGCTCTGTAAGCAGTATGTAAAGCCTTCTCATGCTTAAAATTTTTCTCTTTGGAAAAAAACTTTCTTGTCAATCTTGGCAGAGGGGGGAGCACCCTCCCCTTTCTCCATTGTTTAGAGACAGGAAAAAAAATTATGAACTTAGCTTTTTAAATGTGCAAGCTGCTTCCCTTTTTGTGGCTGTAAGGCCAACAAATTTTTTTTACAAGAGATCAGTACTGCACTGGTTTGTACTGGTTTGTACTGGTCTTGTACTGGGCCTGTAACCCTTGATGGAGTTTTGAAGGTTAATAAAAGAACTCCAAGCGGCTAACAACAATCTTGCAGAGTAGAAGCGTGAACCAGCAGGGACTTGCACGTTAAGCTTAATTATGTACAGAAATAAATTCAGTCTTCACACATTAGTTAGATGAAGAAACATAGAGATAGCTTACATTTATTCAGTAGATCTGGATAGAAGTAGATTCATTGTAGATCTGTGTGCAAGTGAGATGTAATGGACAAGAACTGCATTGTGTAGTGCCTCCTGCTTGCAGGTGTGCCCAAAGAGTAATGGAGTTTGTTAATCCCCCAAACTCCAGAAGAAGAAGGAAGTGGAAATCAGGTGACCCATGTGACATCCCACAAGCACAATAGAGATGCGTTTACTAGAAAGCACCCCCCTTATGCTTATGAGACAATGCTGAGTTGACCTCTGATGATTCCAACAAACATAACACAATCCTTTCAGTCTCTAGGTGACCTAGGACCTGAGATTTTAGAGAGAGGAATTCAATTCTATCCCCTCCCCCCCTGCCCTTTAGCATTGGAAAACTCAAAAAAGGGTGTAGAAAGAGGCACAATGCTTAGAGCCGAGGCTAAAATGTACCAGTGTCAGAGCCTACCATAATGCAGAGGGGAGGACATGCCATTTGGTAGGTGCCATTGAACTGAACACCTGCTTCTGCCTTCTCCGGAAGGGCTAATCGACCTTTCTCAAAAATTGCAGCTGTTTGGGAGTCTGATGCAACTGCTCCTAAGGAACCTTCAGTGTGAATTGGCTCCGTAGCACACTATCAACCAGAGCAGGTCTTTTTTTAGGGCAGGTATTTGTGCAGTAGGACACTCCCATGTGCAACCATGTGATAACATCGGCCCGCCCCACCCGTGCTTGCAGAGAGGGCATGCTTCGGACCCCCTCAACAAGAGAACTCCATCTAGCGGGGTCCAGGAGGCGTGCCTTCTCTGCGATAGCGCCCGCCTTATGGAATATCTTGCCCCCGGAGGTGAGACTGGCCCCTTCACTCCTGGCCTTTCGGAAGGCCCTTAAGACCTGGCTCTGCCGCCTGGCCTGGGACGACGGAGGCGGTAGTGCCTCCTGGGGTTGGCTGGCCCCATAGCACCATGATCTATTCTACGGTTCCCAATCCATCTTGGATTTTATTTATTTTATATTGGTTGTGTTTTTTAGATAGTTTGTATTTTGTATAGCTTTTATATTTTAATTGTTGTAACCCTCCCAGAGTCCCTTGCATGGGAGATGGGCGGGGAATAAATTGAACAAACAAACAAACAAACAAATAAACCTACTTAGTCCTTTATTCTGCAACTTCCAGACCAGTCCCAAGTTGGCCCCACATAGAGTGCAGTACTGTAAGCCTGGCTGGAGGTATCCCTGTGCAGGAATGGATGCAACTTTTTGATCAACCTTAGGTGGTGGCAGGTGTTCCTCACCATCTGGGCCTCCAGAGCCCAAGCTGTGGGTCAGTTAAGTGCAACCAGTGGTATGCTGGAGCCAGTTCGTGGAAATGTCCCTCCATAAAGCAACATATTACATTTCCAGCAATTAAAATTAAGCCCTTCAGTGGCCCTCAGCCATGGCAGTTGTGTTGATCTGTGATTTTCTGTGTCTTATAATTTCACTCAGTTCTGAAAGCTTTGAACATACTTGGTTTCTCTCCTGTTTGAAAACAATTACTGTTGACGGCATATTCACTGATCCTTTAGGATGCCCTTGGTTCTTTACCATTTTCCTTCCCCCAAAAAGAATCACACCATTTAAGTATATGTAATATTAGAAACAATGCCTCCAAATGGCTGAAAGGAATGTCAAATAGCATTTATTATTAGCAAGTCATTCCACAGAAATGATTCCAACTTGCTTTGATTTAGTGACATGGCTTGTAGTTAAAAGCTTTCAGCAAGGCCACACACATACCAACAATGACTGGTGATTTGGATAATTAGTAGAAATGGCTGAGCCTTGTCTCTTTACAGGGAGGTTAGCAGTGACATGCAATTAAAAATGAGCAGTAAAGGTAATATCCTCCAGCAAAGGAGATCGTTACCTTGTCGTGGTGCTGGAGCTTGAGCACCTCAATGAAACCATGAGCTAAACCGTGAAGGGACACCCAAGACGGGAAGGTCGTGGCAGAGAGGTCAGACTAAATACGATCCCTGGGGAAGGTAATGGCAACCCACCCCAGTATTCTTGCCATGAAAACTAAATGGATCAGTACAACCAAAGATATGTCGGTATACCATCGGAAGATGGGACTCCCAGGTCGGAAGATGGTCAAAATGCTACTGGGGAGGAACAGAGGATACGTTCAACTAGCCCCAGATGTGATGACGCAGCTAGCTCAAAGCCGAAAGGACGGCTAGCGGCCGACGGTGCTGGTGGTGAACGACGAATCCGATGTTCTAAAGATCAACACACCATAGGAACCTGGAATGTAAGATCTATGAGCCAGGGCAAATTGGATGTGGTTATTGGTGAGATGTCAAGATTAAATATAGACATTTTAGGTGTCAGTGAACTGAAATGGACTGGGATGGGCCACTTCACATCAGATGACCACCAGATCTACTACTGTGGACAAGAGGACCACAGAAGAAATGGAGTAGCCTTCATAATTAATAATAAAGTGGCTAAAGCAGTGCTTGGATACAATCCAAAAAACGATAGAATGATCTCAATTCGAATTCAGGGTAAGCCATTTAACATCACAGTGATCCAAATATATGCCCCAACCACAGATGCTGAAGAAGCAGAAGTAGATCAGTTCTATGAGGATCTGCAGCACCTACTAGATAATACACCAAAAAGAGATGTTATTTTCATTACAGGAGACTGGAATGCTAAGGTGGGTAGTCAGACGACACCTGGAATTACAGGCAAGCATGGTCTGGGAGAACAAAATGAAGCAGGACATAGGCTGATAGAATTTTGCCAAGACAACTCACTGTGCATAACAAACACTCTCTTCCAACAACCTAAAAGACGACTTTATACATGGACTTCACCAGATGGTCGACACCGAAATCAGATTGACTACATCCTTTGCAGCCAAAGGTGGCGGACATCTATACAGTCGGTAAAAACAAGACCTGGAGCTGACTGTAGTTCAGATCACGAACTTCTTATTGCAAAATTTAGAATCAGACTAAAGAGAATAGGGAAGACCCACAGATCAGTTAGATATGAGCTTACTAATATTCCTAAGGAATATGCAGTGGAGGTGAAGAATAGATTTAAGGGACTAGATTTAGTAGATAGGGTCCCAGAAGAACTATGGACAGAAGTTCGCAACATTGTTCAGGAGGCGGCAACAAAAAACGTCCCAAAGAAAAAGAAAACCAAGAAGGCAAGATGGCTGTCTGCTGAAACACTGGAAGTAGCCCAAGAAAGAAGGAAAGCAAAAGGCAACAGTGATAGGGGGAGATATGCCCAATTAAATGCAAAATTCCAGAGGTTAGCCAGAAGAGATAAGGAATTATTTTTAAACAAGCAATGTGCGGAAGTGGAAGAAGACAATAGAATAGGAAGGACAAGAGACCTCTTCCAGAAAATTAGAAACATCGGAGGTAAATTCCAGGCAAAAATGGGTATGATCAAAAACAAAGATGGTAAGGACCTAACAGAAGCAGAAGAGATCAAGAAAAGGTGGCAAGAATATACGGAAGATCTGTATAGGAAGGATAATAATATTGGAGATAGCTTTGACGGTGTGGTCAGTGAGTTAGAGCCAGACATCCTGAAGAGTGAGGTTGAATGGGCCTTAAGAAGCATTGCTAATAACAAGGCAGCAGGAGACGATGGTATCCCAGCTGAACTGTTTAAAATCTTGCAAGATGATGCTGTCAAGGTGATGCATGCCATATGCCAGCAAATTTGGAAAACACAAGAATGGCCGTCAGATTGGAAAAAATCAACTTATATCCCCATACCAAAAAAGGGAAGCACTAAAGAATGTTCAAACTATCGAACAGTGGCACTTATTTCACATGCCAGTAAGGTAATGCTCAAGATCTTGCAAGGTAGACTGCAGCAATTCATGGAGCGAGAATTGCCAGATGTACAAGCTGGGTTTAGAAAAGGCAGAGGAACTAGAGACCAAATTGCCAATATCCGCTGGATAATGGAGAAAGCCAGGGAATTTCAGAAAAACATCTATTTCTGTTTTATTGACTATTCTAAAGCCTTTGACTGTGTGGATCATAACAAATTGTGGCAAGTTCTTGGTGGTATGGGGATACCAAGTCATCTTGTCTGCCTCCTAAGGAATCTGTATAACGACCAAGTAGCAACGGTAAGAACAGAGCACGGAACAACGGACTGGTTTAAGATTGGGAAAGGAGTACGGCAGGGTTGTATACTCTCACCCTACCTATTCAACCTGTACGCAGAACACATCATGCGACATGCTGGGCTTGAGGAATCCAAGGCTGGAGTTAAAATCGCTGGAAGAAACATTAACAATCTCAGATATGCAGATGATACCACTTTGATGGCTGAAAGCGAGGAGGAGTTGAGGAGCCTTATGACGAAGGTGAAAGAAGAAAGTGCAAAAGCTGGGTTGCAGTTAAACCTCAAAAAAACCAAGATTATGGCAACCAGCTTGATTGATGACTGGCAAATAGAGGGAGAAAAAGTGGAGGCAGTGACACACTTTGTATTTCTAGGCTCAAAGATTACTGCAGATGCTGACTGCAGCCAGGAAATCAGAAGACGTCTACTTCTTGGGAGGAGAGCAATGACAAATCTCGATAAAATAGTTAAGAGCAGAGACATCACACTGACAACAAAGGTCCGCATAGTTAAAGCAATGGTATTCCCTGTAGTAACCTATGGCTGTGAGAGCTGGACCATAAGGAAGGCTGAGCGAAGGAAGATAGATGCTTTTGAACTGTGGTGTTGGAGGAAAATTCTGAGAGTGCCTTGGACTGCAAGAAGATCAAACCAGTCCATACTCCAGGAAATAAAGCCAGACTGCTCACTTGAGGGAATGATATTAAAGGCAAAACTGAAGTACTTTGGCCACATCATGAGAAGACAGGATACCCTGGAGAAGAAGCTGATGCTGGGAAAGGTGGAAGGCAAAAGGAAGAGGGGCCGACCAAGGGCAAGATGGATGGATGATATTCTGGAGGTGACAGACTCGACCATGGGGGAGCTGGGGATGGTGACGGCCGACAGGAAGCTCTGGCGTGGGCTGGTCCATGAAGTCACGAAGAGTCGGAAGCGACTGAACGAATAAACAACAAAAAGGTAATATCAAGAAGATAAAATTAAGGCAGTGGATCAGGTTGAGGACAATCAACAAATAGCTATTTAAAAAAGGAAAAAGGGGATGGCAACATTTGTTTTACTGGAATAGTGAAATTCACAAGCCACTTTGGGTCCATGACTTCTATTTATTGTCATTTCCTTCACTGGGACTTGTCTTTCTTTCCACACACTTGAGCTGATTCAGTACAATTTTTTCCAAAGGTGGATCTCTTCTGTAGGGTATGCAGCAACCTGCAAATCTGTATCAATGGACACCACGGTGGTGGGTTGCATGAAGAGCCATGGTGCTGCTACAGATCCTCAGAAGGTAGCCAACTTGGGAGTCAAGTGGTGCGTGTGTTTGGATGCAGCTGTCCATGGACAAAAGCAGCCTTTTCCTATTGATACGGTTCTAGGGATCTATGTGATGAATTTCCAGGGCCTGTGAGTTTTGGAGTCATTGTCTTTTAATAGTCCGCCTTAGTTTTATATACCCCAATAAGTCAGAGGAAATCCATATGGATAGGGTAGTAAAGGTAAAGAGAGCCAGTTTGGTCTAGTGGTTAAGGTGCTGGGCTAGAAACCAGGAGACTGAGAGTTCTAGTCCCGCCTTAGGCATGAAAGCCGGCTGGGTGACCTTGGGCTGTCACTCTCTCTCAGCCCTAGGAAGGAGCCAATGGGAAACCAGGAGACTGAGAGTTCTAGTCCCGCCTTAGGCATGAAAGCCGGCTGGGTGACCTTGGGCTGTCACTCTCTCTCAGCCCTAGGAAGGAGCCAATGGGAAACCAGGAGACTGAGAGTTCTAGTCCCGCCTTAGGCATGAAAGCTGGCTGGGTGACCTTGGGCTGTCACACTCTCTCAGCCCTAGGAAGGAGCCAATGGGAAACCAGGAGACTGAGAGTTCTAGTCCCGCCTTAGGCATGAAAGCTGGCTGGGTGACCTTGGGCTGTCACTCTCTCTCAGCCCTAGGAAGGAGTCAATGGGAAACCAGGAGACTGAGAGTTCTAGTCCCGCCTTAGGCATGAAAGGCGGCTGGGTGACCTTGGGCCAGTCACTCCCTCTCAGCCCAACTCACCTCACTGGGTGGTGGTTGTGGGGAAAATAGGAGGAGGAAGGAGTATTAGGGATGTTTGCCGTCTTGAGTTATTTATAAAAATAATAAGGGCGGGATAGAAAATAAATAAATAAATAAATAAATAAATACTTCTTCAAAATAATTAGTCTTCTCCTGGGAGACTTTCTTGACTTCCACATCTAGGCTACAGCTGTGGTATTTCCTGGAGATCTCCCATCCAAGTACTAACCAGGACTAACTGAGCCCAGACAAAGATGGCCCTGCACTGCCTTCTCAATATGCCATTTTTCAGGAAAAGCAGTAACTCATTGGTAGAGCAGATAATTTTCCTATAGAGAAATGTATGAGGTTTATCCTCCAGCATCTCCAGGTAGGGTGAATACCCTTTTGCTGAAGGGCCTGATACCTATCTTGCATGTATAGAGTCTCAGTTCTCAGACCTTTGGCGAAAGTTTCTTTGGTAGTAAGAATGGGAGAGAACCCTCTGTCTGAGGTTCAGGAGAGCTGCTGTTAACTCCAATAATCCTCATAGTGCTAGATGGGCCAGCCAGTGGACTCTGTACAGCTTCTTCCAATATTTTGAAGCCAATGGATGTGCATGTCATTGTTGTTTATTGCAGAAGCTGAATTTGCACATTGACTTTATGTAGGTACTAAGCACCTGGACAGTACTGTGGATGGTTCTAATGAATTTTGTCACCATTCACTTGGCAGACCTAAGTTACATGATAAGCTTTTGCTGAAAAACCTTGTTTGCTGTAGAACTTGTCGTGGAGCAAAGAATATGGTCATATGAGCTGTCCCGGAAAAGATTCTTGGAAAAGAAGTTGACATTTTAATCATTATATTCATCTCTCACTTAAAGATAGGCTTGTTGTTGCTTATGCTTGTTCTATTATTGCGCAGTTCATGGTTGAGAACTTTTTGGAACTCATCACATAATTCCCGAGGACACAATTACAAAGCTCATGCAGTGTATTAAGATTCTTTCAAGTTCCTGTTGACCAGATGCCTTTAACAATCAATAAGTATTAGTAATGCTTCAGAAGCAGATGGTATCTTTTCAAGACAGTCTCATCATCTCTGACTGCCATATTGACTGCTTGACTAACTCTCTCTTGAATTCATTTCTAGAATACTGCCTTGCTTAAAGGAAAAGGATTTCAGTGTGGCAAGGACTTCAACAGTTTGGCAGACCATGGAAAGGCATCGTTGGCAATAAGGAATCATGTTTTGTCCTATAGTGAAATGTATTTCCTAAGCTATTTCAAATGACCCTCAGGAATAGGTTGTTCTGATTCTGATAAAATTGGCAGGAGCACCACACAAATTAGAATAGGTCAAGTTTTCTCAGATACAGAGAAAAAAGTGCAAAGACTTTGGAGCTAGCCCCTTTAAATTCTGATGCTCATGCTGATGACGGAAGTGCCTGTAACTTTGCCTTTTGGGACAGAATTAGACTACATTTGTGAGCATATATCAGTAAAAATAAATCTTACCAGATTTCAAAAAGGGAGGTAGATGGAAGTACACATGTGGGTTGCTAAAATAATCAAGGAACTACCAAGGAGAGTACAACACCCCCTCCAACACAGGCAGGACAAGCCAGGGTATATAAACAGAGAGCAAGTCCCACTCCCTTTTCGCACTGAAGATGTTGCCTAGCCTGGCAATGAAACGTTCTTAAAATATTTTCTTTTTTCTTTTTTGGTGGTTCTGTGAAATGAACCAGGGGTTTCTAAGAGACATTCACTTTCTTGATTAGCAATACTTGACAGTTACAGCTGTTTCCATTTCTCCCTATTCCCACCTCCCAGTCTCCATTATGGTATCTATCATCCATCCATCCATCCATCCATCCATCCATCCATCCATCCATCCATCCATCTATCTACAAGTACCAGGTCTACTTTCTATAACATCAGAAGTTGACTCATTCACAAAGCCTTGCAGTAGAATCTTGATGCTTTGTGGGGGCTCTATTTTATTCTGCAAAGCCATATTATTAGGCAATTGGGCTCTGAATTCAGGTTTCAGCCAAATCCAACACAAAGTCCTCATAATTCTTCATGCTGCATATTTATAATATCACATCTTGACTCTTTGTGGTCCATGACAACATGGCATCTGAGTTCTCAGTGCAATTCAGTTTCCCACTGGCAACTTTTCAAGCTTTCACCATGATATCATCTAATGTTTTCCAGTGCTTACAGTCATGAGTAAACAGGAAAACTTGTTTTCAGATTCTAATCTATGACCTCTAACCTATACTTCAATATTACAGAACAAAGCCAGAGAAGAAGGTAACAAATTAGTTTTATCATGTGCTTCATGTCAGTGACGTTTTTAGTTAAGAGAGGCAAAAATACACTCCTCGTTCCCAGACTGTAGTCTAGAAAACAAAGTAGCTCATGTGAAAATAGATATTAGTTACTGAGGTGATATATAGTCATTATAATCACTGCAGTTTTTATAACAATATTTGATACAGTAATTATCCCCAACAAAAGTTGCTTGCCCAGGCCAAATGCACACTAATCTGTTACTGTTGCTTTGCGTGGTTTTCAGCAGAAGTGGTGAGCAAATTTATAAAACAAGGTAGTTTATGCAGATCACTTAAAACTCCTTTAACCTTGGGATTAAGATCCATTATGGTATAATCCTACCATGGCCAATGCACATTGGACCCAGTGATACTCCATCCACGAACCTATTCCCGGTTTGCTCTGGCCTGTCCAGATACCAGAATATTTTAAAATCAAAAGCTGACAAACCTAATCCCTGATGAAAATATTGGTCAAAATAATCAAGTGCATGCCCCCAAGTGGAATATTAGCCACATTTTAGTTTGATTCCATTTATAGAAACAACTGCAGGACTTATCTTGAGCTCTATTAAGAACAGTACAATGGAGCTTGGCTATTTGAGTCATCTACAAATGTAGAAAGTTGGTTTTTGTTGTTGTTGTTCAGTCGTTTAGTCGTGTCCGACTCTTTGTGACCTCATGGACCATAGCACGCCAGGCCTTCCTGTCCTCCACTGTCTCTCGGAGTTTACTCAAATTCATGTTCATTACATCGGTGATGCTATCTAACCATCTCATCCTCTGCCGTCCCCTTCTCCTTTTTCCTTCAGTCTTTCCCAGCATCAGGGTCTTTTCCAGTGAGTCCTCTCTTCGCATTAGGTGGCCAAAGTATTTGAGCTTCAGTTTCAGCATCTGTCCTTCCAATGAGCAGCCAGGGTTGATTTCCTTTAGGATTGACTGGTTTGACCTCCTTGCAGTCCAAGAGACTCTCAAGAGTCTTCTCCAGCACCACAGTTCGAAAGCATCAATTCTTTGGCGCTCAGCCTTCCTTATGGTCCAACTCTCACAGCCATACATTACTACTGGGAAAACCATAGCTTTAACTATACGGACCTTTGTCGGCAAGGTGATGTCTCTGCTTTTTAATATGCTGTCTAGGTTTGCCATAGCTTTCCTCCCAAGGAGCAAGCGTCTTTTAATTTCATGGCTGCAGTCACCGTCTGCGGTGATCTTTATATCTTTATATCTTTATATCTTTCCCTTTCTCCCTTGCCTTTTGCTTCCCTATACCTAGAGGGCACTCACTGGTTTTTTTCCTTGTGATGTTGCCATCATCTGATCTACAGGCCATTCCTGAGGCAGCCTTAAGTTGCCCTTAACCTGTACCAGTGTTTTCTCCCTTTTCCCAACACAGGTTTTGTGACAGATACAATGTGACGTGCTTCAGTGGCCAGTCCATCAGTGGCAAGTAACCACTAGTGGGTGGGATTGGTGCCTCACCTATTGGCTATTTTAGGCTGTTGCAGGCATGCCTCCTTCCCTTTGGTCCCTGTGCTCTATCTTCCAGGCCCAGGTAGCTGGAGTTCAAATTAATTCTTTCAAATCAGTATCAGCCCTTCAAGGTAGACCAGACTAGGAAACCAAAATTATGAAGGCTAATACTACTTTTATTATACAGTTAGAGTAACAGAATCTTGCAAGTCAATGTACTTTCCCCCTCCCTCCCTTTATCTTCGTGAGAACTAGGGAGGGTCTTGTCTGAGATGCTTTTTCAAATTACATTTCTGCCCTGGACTCAGATTTCTCTTATCTGACTGTTGTCCTGGTTGCGGCTCTTCCTCCTGTTCCTCAAGGTTATTCTTACTGCCCATTCATCATCATTGGCGATCACTCGTAGCCGAGTAAGATTGTCTTCCAAAGGTAAAATTTTAACGGTGGATCCATAAGTGGCTATAAAGGCCAATTCTGGATCCGCACAACCTCCCACAATGAGGACATAGGTTTCCGGGTGGGAGACGGTCATGATGAGGGTTTGCCTGACGTGCCTTCCTTTTAGCTCTTTTCTCCTTTTCGCCCTGTACTCGTGCTTCTTCAAAGTCCATAGCGCCATTAATAAAGGATGACCTCCAATTGAAACGCTCATGAGTTAGGGCTTCCCAGTTCTCAATGCTGATATTACATTTTTTAGAATTAGCTTTGAGAGTATCTTTGAATCTCTTTTGCTGTCCACCAATATTCCATTTTCCATTCTTAAGTTGGGAGTAAAGGAGCTGCTTTGGAAGACGATGGTCAGGCATTCGAACAACATGACCGGTCCAGCGAAGTTGATGTTGGATGATCATTGTTTCAATGCTTGTGGTTTTCGCTTCTTCTAATACGCTAACATTAGTCCGCCTATCTTCCCAAGTAATTTGCAGAATTTTTCGGAGGCAGCGTTGATGGAATCTTTCAAGAAGTTGGAGGTGGCGTTTGTAGAGGGTCCATGTTTCACAGGCGTACAGAAGGGTTGGTAGTACAATGGCTTTGTAAACAAGCATTTTGGTCTCCCTGCGAATGTCCCGATCCTCAAACACTCTACGCTTCATTTGGGAGAAAGCTACACTCGCAGAGCTCAGGCGATGCTGAATTTCAGCGTCGATGTCGGCTTTTGTAGATAGATGGCTGCCGAGATAAGAAAAGTGATCGACATTTTCTAGTGACACACCTTTAAGCTGGATTGATGGCGCTGCAGAGGGATTGGTTCGAACTTGCTGGTAAAGCACTTTGGTTTTTTTAATGTTAATCGAGAGGCCGAGTTTTTCATATGCTTCTGCAAAGATGTTTAGGATAGTTTGAAGATCTTCCTCGGAGTGTGCACAGACTACGTTATCATCAGCATATTGAAGTTCTATAACAGAAGTTGCAATTACCTTATTTTTTGCTTTCAGCCTACTAAGATTAAAAAGCTTTCCATCTGTTCGATATATAATTTCTACACCAGTAGGAAGTTTCTCTTCAACTAGGTGTATAATCATAGCGATGAAGATAGCGAATAAGGTTGGAGCAATAACACATCCCTGTTTAACGCCGGATTCCACTTTAAATGGATCGCTTTGAGAGCCATTGTTATTCAGGATTGTTGCCATCATGTCGTCATGGAGTAACCACAAGATGTTCACAAATTTATCAGGGCATCCAATTTTCAGAAGGATGGTCCAGAGAGCAGTACGATTTACAGTATCAAAAGCTTTAGTCAGATCAATAAACACCATGTACAGAGGGCGGTTTTGCTCCTTGCATTTTTCTTGAAGCTGTCGTGCAGTGAAGATCATATCCACTGTTCCCCTGGAAGGGCGGAAGCCATTTTGCGTTTCAGGGAGGATGTCTTCTGATACAGATAGGAGACGGTTTGCAATTATCTTTGCCAGGATTTTGCCTGCTGTGGCTAGAAGGGAGATGCCTCGATAGTTTCCACAGCCTGTTCTATCACCCTTTTTAAAGAGAGTGATAATTATGGCATCCCTAAAGTCTGCTGGAATCTCCTCCCTCATCCAGATTTTTTCGATGAGCTTATGAAGTTGCTGTGTAAGTTCAGGCCCGCCTTCTTTAAAGACTTCAGCAGGAATCCCATCAGGTCCACTAGCTTTGTTATTTTTCATTTGTTTAGTGGCTTTGCTGACTTCCTCCAAACTAGGGGGTACTGCAAGCTCATTTCTTATTTGTTTTTGTGGGATTTGCAAGAAGACTTCATCAGCCACAGTAGAGTGACGATTAAGGAGATTGTAGTA
This sequence comes from Charina bottae, assembly GCA_023362775.1. Classification (NCBI taxonomy): domain Eukaryota; kingdom Metazoa; phylum Chordata; class Lepidosauria; order Squamata; family Charinaidae; genus Charina; species Charina bottae. The sequence continues at coordinate 246,489,331 of JALMGJ010000001.1, read as the reverse complement.
ATGCTCTTTCCAGCGCAGTGCAATAGACTCTTTGTCCTTTAGAAGTTTAGCACCATCTACTGAGCGTAAGGGATTTGTACCATGGTTTGTTGGTCCATAGATGGCCTTTATGGCATTAAAAAAGCCCCGTGCATCATGAGCATCTGCAAAACGTTGGGTTTCTTGGGCTTTTTTTATCCACCATATGTTCTTAAATTCTCTAGTTCTTCTTTGGACTTCTGCCTTTGCACTGGCGTAGATTTTTTTCTTAACGGCACAGTTAATATCTTTTTGCCATATCTGGAAGGCTTTCCTTTTCTTGTCAATAATATGTTCAATCTCACTATCGTTCTCATCAAACCAGTCCTGATGTCTCTTAGTCTGGTATCCGATAGTTTGTTCACAGGCTGAAATAATAGAAGTCTTCAATTTAGTCCAGTGTTCCTCAACATTTTCAGGAAGTTCCATAGGCAGATGTTCCTTGAGAGTTGATTGAAAGCAAGCTCGTTTAATAGGATCTTGAAGGGCCAGTGTATTCATTTTACGCCTTGGTTTTCTTCCTTGGAGCCTACGATGAGGGACAATCTTTATGGCCATTGTGGATCGAATTAATCGATGGTCTGTCCAGCAGTCATCGGAGCTCGTCATGGCTCTGGTGAGAAGTACATCACGGCGATCTCTAGCACGGACAATTACATAATCTAAAAGATGCCAGTGCTTCGACCGTGGGTGCTTCCATGATGTTTTAAATTTATTTTTCTGGCGAAAGAGTGTGTTAGTAATGACAAGGTTATGCTCTGCACATTTAGTCAGAAGTAAGATTCCATTCGTGTTGCTGTTGTCAACTCCTTCTTTCCCAATGATCCCCGGCCACAAATCAAAGTCACGCCCAACTCTTGCATTGAAATCGCCCAGGAGGATAATTTTATCCTCCTTTGGTATCTCTGATAAGATGGTGTCCAGCTGGGTATAAAATTTTTCCTTGATATCCTCATCTGCATCTAGTGTTGGTGCGTAAGCACTTAGGATAGTTGCCTGCCCATTACAATCATTACAATCATGCTTTCCCCCTGCCCTGCCAGGCCTCCAAACCAATTATTAATTCTATAGTAGCATTCTTTTAGATCAGTGCTAAATCCATTTCTAAAAGGAGCTTGATTCTGAGCTAACATCAGCTAATGTATGGCTTCCTTTGAATGCACGTGAGCAAAAACACCTGGGCAAAACCAGAGCGAGTTTTGACAGGTCCAGCTATCTGTCCAAACTTTCCTCCTCTCCCATCCCTACCTCCATCCTTATCCCATGCTATGGAGAGTGATTTCATGTTTCCATGCTGGCTGGTGATGTTTGATCAGAGGGGAGGGAAACAAAGGACAATCCGTGTCCTTAGCATGTCTGTATGTGAGAAATAAGAACTGTACTTGTTGGCATTGGACCTGTAGTAGGACAGAGATTGCCAGTCAGGGCAGCAAATATTATGTCGGTATAATTTTCCATTGGCTCAAAAACTGGTGATAGCAGTTTAACTGGGTTGTGAGGAACAGCCCTTAATACCATATTCACTAGAACTGACTTTTTTCACTGTACTTTCTAATTAGTTTCAGATCATCTGGTTGTGACCTCAGCATGCTTTTTTCCCTGTTTCTTTTCATAGCTGCTTTTCAGGAAAAATGGCTTCTATACCTTCTAATGCCATGTGAGTTTGGATATTTTTTTTAGTGACTCTGTCACCAAGGCGGCAAACAAAGGGAGGAAACCTCTTTGTGGGTTACTCTTTTCCTTAAGAGGGACTGAGATCAAACAGTCTCTTCAGCGGCCACTGAAGTGAGGCATTTGAAAGAGCCCTTGTATGCATCACTGTTTGTTTAACTTGGTCCTTTCTCTTTGATCTCATGTTAACATACCTCAATGGCAGGTAATGATTGATAATGGTGTATTGTAAAGTTCAGGTAATAAATACTGCTTTGCTCATAATAATGCTGAATAATGTACTTTTTATGACCCAGTTTGATGGAAAATTTCCTTGTCAGCTCTGCCTAATTGTCCAAACAAAACCACCCATTACTTGAAGAAATGCATGTCTAACTTAGACATATTAATTAGGGTCATGACTGAACTGCGCAGAGGAATATGGTGACACTTCTGTTATCTTTAAACGTAATCTTGGGACAGCAGTCCTAATGCTAAGCTAAGGTTTAATGGGCAAACATTGTTTACACTGTGTGTGTGTGTGTGTGTGTGTGTGTGTGTGTGTGTGGTCATATATTAGAATTTATCCAATGTGACAGAAAGATGAGGTCAGGATAGTATCATCTTCAAGGTCTCCGAAACCCTAAAAAGTGTATTTTAAGAAGCTGATACACAATTTGTGGGTGGGGGAGTCCACTTATTTTATATAAGCATCTGCTTATGCGGTGGCAGTCATTTCCCCTTCCCCTTCATGGGTTTATCAAGACTATTCATCTTGTGCATCTGTTCAATGGGAGAAAAAGTTATGAGTACCATGTTGGATTTCTTGCTCTTCTACTGCACTGATATCTCATCAATATATAGGGATACCTTCTGTTATGGACAAAAACTGAATAAGATATGTCTGTAACTGTATATAAATATTATGTAAATGGAAAATTAAGACAAAATGGACAGAAAAGTGCTATAGAGGGAGGGAATTATATATAACAGGATTTTGAAAAGTAATCCTCAGGAAGAAAGACTATGTTTTACCTGCTGGCTTTAACTGGTCCCCTGTATGTGTTGGAGAGTGAAACTGTACCTTCCCTTCCCACCACTGATCATGCCTTTTGACCAGGGGACACCATAATGAACATATGGATCCATCCACATAAACAAATATATAAATATATGCCCCAGTTGAATGTTATATCCATGCATGGAGATCTAGTGGTAGGAAGATAAGTATGCAGATTGAGGATGGGGGGCAAAAAAAGCGCACTCTTTCTCTTTGGAAATTAATCTAAAGAAACATACTCTGATATATCCATGAATGCTATGGAATAGTAATATTCTCCAGATATGAAGTTTAGGCGAGGCATTTTGTAGTTCATCATAAGGACCCAGAGAAGGACAAGTCGAAAATGGAGACGATACAAGTGTAATCTTATGGTTTCTAATAAAATTAATAAATATAATAATAATTAACAGATAATGAAAACAAGGTGCCCTTATAATTATTTAAATCCAGTACTTCCGTTAAAAAAGGTAAAGGTTCCCCCTGCACATTTGTGCAGTCGTGTCCGACTCTAGGGGCCGGTGCTCATCTCCGTTTCTTAGCCGAAGAGCCAGCGTTGTCCGAAGACGCTTCCACAGTCATGTGGCTGCATGACGCACGCGGAACGCTGTTACCTTCCCACTGAAGTGGTACCTATTCATCTACTTGCATTTGCATGCTTTCTTTTTTTTTTTTTTAATAAATTTTTATTAAATTTTAAGATACATATTAAAATGTAGAACAAGAAATAAAGAAAGAAATACAAAGTAAGAAAAAAGTAAAAGAAAAGTGAAGTTAAGAAAAATAATATACAAAAGAAGTATAGAAAAAAGATGGCCTCCAATCTGTCTTTGGTCTTTAAGTACAATATTTGCTTTAAATGTTGGTCTTTCATACAATACACAGGAACTTTTCTTTGTCATATACATTTCAATTTATGTAGTCCAATCTTCTAATCTTCATGTAGATTTCATCTTTCTATCAATTCTCCATTAGTCCATCTGTAATTTCCATTCCTTGAGGTAATATCAATTAAAATATTCTTTACTGCATCAAATTCCATTTTTACATCCATGTTCATATCCTTAATAAAATCCAATTAGTCTTAAAACATATATATAGCAAATAAAAGCCTTATTTTATCTCTACGGTAATTTGTATTTTATTCTAACTCTAGTAAAATAAAATATATTCTATTCATACATATCCATAAAAACAACCTTAATTTAAACTTAATCTATATTTAAATTATAATTATACCATAATCTACATCCTCCTACATATTTACCTATTTAACAAATTTTTATATCTATTTATTCCCCTAATCTCAATAGTATTCGTACTAATAATTATAAAAATAAGTCATCCTATAATAATATTAATTCTAATTCAAACTTAACATCCCATCATTCATATATCTCCCTAAATTTTTTTCTATTTTCCAAGTACTCTATAACAACAATTTATATTTGTATCACTGATTTTATAACCTTTTATCTATGATTAAAATATCATATTTTTATACATCCATACAGTTTCAAATATTAATTTTTAACATTTAATATTCCCAACAGTTATATTACTAATAATTAATACTTTTACAAACTCAATATCCAGTTAAAATCCATGGTTTCAATACCTTTATTATCCCACCTAATGTTAAATCTCTTATTCAAGTTATACCAAAGTCATAATGTGTAACCTTTTTTGTTCTGTATCTCTTGTAGCATGTCAGAACCCACGTTTCACAATATCTATCAAATTGCATATTCAGCCTTTGTCCTAACCACAACTGTCCCAATATGTTTGTGCCAAAGTTATATTGTTTTATTGTCTGTCTCATATCGGGTGTAAGAATGATTTTTGGAATCAATGTGTTTGAAATTCCCCCTTCTTGCCCTTCTTCTAACTCAAAGTTTTTTTCTTCTGCTTCCATTTCTATTTTTTGTTCTTTTTGTTCCTGATCTTGCAAAAATAAAATTAAAATTTCCAGTGATTTTTCAATATCCGAGAGGGCTTCACAAATCTCCACCTTAAATTCTTGAATTGCTTGAGTTACTGCTGCGGTTACTGTTGAGAAACCCATTCTTCTCCACCCCCTCTTGTTTTCAGGCTTCAACAGTTCTAGCCAAAACAAATAAATGGTCAGCTGATCTATTCATGGAAAATTCCCTGCATAGTCCATTAAGCAAAAAGTTTTTTTTTTAAAAAAAAATAAAGGAAGATGAAAAGTTTCAATAATCAAAAATAGGCAAGAAGGTAATACCTCAAACAGTTCATAAAAAGAGAAAGAGAAACTAAATTTCTACCATTATAAAAAGAAAAAGAAAAAGAAAAAGAAAAATCCAGTTCAGATGTTAATCCAACAAAGTATATTCACAAACTATTTAATATCAACTCTTATACTTCCAACTGGGATTGAGTCTTCTGGTAAATTAGAAAGATAAAAAGTAAAAAATAAAAAATGTAAGCATTATTATACTTCAGACATAAAATCCATTATATTTCCATCTTAATTGTTATAGCAAAGAAAGTACAAAATTGCCAACATTTTGTGCAATGTCCAAAGAAAGACCCTAGATGGTAAAACAGTCCAATTTAAATGAAAAAATAAAATAAAGTGATCTAAAAGTCAGCTTTAGCTCTAACTTACGATTCCCTGTAAGAGCTTGGTGCTTCTCTCCGGTCGCTTCACTGTCTCCAACCCCTGCTCTCTCCGTAGCAAAAAACCACAGAAAAAAAGCAGGAGGGGGCAGTTTCAACGACCCCGTGAGTAATCTTCTGCTTCTCCCCTCTCCAGGGAGAACTTCAGTGGTCCTGTAATTTCCATAGACCACCGCAAAGCAGGGAAAAGTTAGCCAGGCTTAAAGAAACCCGACTTGTCGAGCTGGCAGCTGACTCGGAGTGCCGCATTTGCATGCTTTCGACTTGCTAGGTTGGCAAGAGCTGGGGCTAGTGCGGGAGCTCACTGTCACACGGGGCTAGGGATTCGAACTTGCGATCAGAGATTGACAAGCCTGGCGTCTTACCCGCTGAGCCACCACGCCCCTAGTACTTCCGTTACATGTATTTAAATCTTACATTTCCCTTGTGAAAACAGCACTCATAAGAATCCTAGAAAACAACACCGAATCATCCAACTTTTAAAGAAAATGGATGCATTCAAAGTATAGTAACAAAGGTGTGGCTCAGACATCCCTTTCTCTGTCACATGTTACCAGTGATATCCTGAATCATAGCTTCCTGTCAAATATTTTAATATCAAATGGATTTATCCTGTTTAATAATATACTGCAAGAAGCCATCCAGTAAGTTGATTATTCAGTTCTGCTCCTCCATACCCCCTAAAATCTTGGCCCTGCCTTCCCCCCCCCCCCCCTAAAGCTGAGAACCTAATTTCTCCCCTTTCCATTTCCAGGAGGGACTGGGAAAAGTCCTCCTCTGATTGGTGATCCCCTCCATGACTACAGTGGGACCATACTGGGCTAAGTGGATCAGGAATCTGATCCGGTCATAAGCAACTTCCTGTATTCCTGGGTGGGGATGACTTGAGCAGCGTACTTGTCAACAGGGTTTCACAGATGCACAAAAGATACTTTCTGGGAACCAGGAAAAATATAAAACATGTCATGACACAGCATGTAAGTTTTAAAGAGTCAGAAATCACAGTGAAACACATGCACACACGCACACAGTCTAGAGTTATTTGAATGTGCTCCATCCTCTCCATTTTTTTCAAACTGGGTGGGAAAATGCAAAATCTATAGAAATATAATACATCTTTGCATTATAGGAGCCAATGGCAAGCCAGGAGACTGAGAGTTCTAGTTCCGCCTTAGGCATGAAAGCCGGCTGGGTGACCTTGGGCCAGTCCCTCTCTCTCAGCCCAATTCACCTCACAGGGTTGTTGTTGTGGGGCAAATAGGAGGAGGAAGGAGTATTAGGTATGTTCGCCGCCTTGACTTTTTTGTAAAAAATAATAAAGGCGGGATAGAAAATAAATAAATAAATAAATTTCTATATTGTTGCCAAAAAGCACAACATAGACCTGTCTTTGTAGTCATCAACCTTGTAGTCAAGCTTGCTTTAGTCTTCATTATGGGTCTGCTTTAGATACACTAAATCTGACATTAAAATGTGTCCTGCATGTAATTCGAACAATTGCTTAAGATGCAGATCACAACTGTTGTGAAGAGAAGGGGTTTAATCATTTTGCTGCTGCAGTTCTGTCAATAATGGCTCCTTTGAAGCTCTGAGTTGCGTTTACAGAGAGATTTCTCATCATAATACCCATCTTCATATGGGGAGCTGAGAGTGGGGGAGAGTGATTTGTATAAGTCCACTTCATGTGTTAAGCAGGCTCTTCTTGGATTGCAACTCTTTTGCAGAGCCCTTATGTTGTACTGGCTCTTCAGTAGTGAGTAACCTAGCAGATTATCCCACAGCAAGTATAAACAGACACATACCCTCCAGCTGCTTGTGGCTATAGCTCCCATCAGCCACAGCCACAATATGAATTGCAAGAGATTATGGGAGTCATGATGCAAATTCCCTGAGGGTCACCAGATTAATCTGCCCCCTTGATTAAAATATTGTATCAGATATTGAGGGGTTTCATACTAGAAAAACACTTGAATTACTGTTCTCTTACTTGTTTTGATATATTTTACATTGCCTAAAGTTGCTTGGATGATTGAGGCAGCTTACACAATGGGAAAAAAACCCCGCACCAAATAAGTAGATAAATAATGTGACATTAGGACCAAAAACAAAGAGATGTACTACACCTTAAAAATGAATGTGACGGCAGGAGTGCCAAAAGTGCAGCATGGGTCCTGTCAGCACCCCATTTATGACCTCTTGAGTCCCCCACAGTGGGCAGGGCCTAAAATTGACTCTTTTTCATTTTGCGGCTTATGAGGCATTTGGGGGGAATGTAATGGGAATTATTTAAAAGCCCCGTCACCCTTGAAGAATCCTGATCCCTCGGTGGCCCCAAGTTGGGCACCAGCCTTTCCTACTGCTGGGGTGAGGTCCTTGGCTTGCTGCAGAAAGCCCTTTGCGGCCCTTGAATCAATAGGAGTCATGCAATCTGCATTACTGCATGCGCCTATCTTTAATTAATTAATTAATTAATTAATTAATTCAGGCACCACCCAACTCCTACTGCCTCTGGGCGGTTCACAATACAATGCCATAACAGCCAGTACAAACCCAAACACGATGGCATCCTGGCATGATATATAGACAAAAACAAAAATACAGAGGTAGGCTAATCTAACATAGTTAATGTTATGCTTATTCCAGCATATTCCAGTAGCTTGGAATCCTACTGGAATTCCACCCTTCCAGCTTTTTCCAAACTGGGGCTCTCAATCAGATACTTCGATCAGCATGGCTGTCTTGGCTGAAGATGATGGGATTGTAATCCAACAAACCAGTTGAGGAAGCCTAGTTTAAAAAAAAACAAAAACAAATGTGTTCTTCACAGCTTATTCTGGCAGAGTTGTGGGAGGAGGGGAACCACTGATGTGAATTTCAGACTGGACTCCTAAGTTTCATCCCAAAGGAACAGAGAAACTGTCTTGTCAGATCATCCAGTGGTTTATTTGTCTGATCTACCATTCTCTCTCTGAGGGCAGCCAGCATTTTAACTCCCTCATGGAATAACACCATGATCTCCTCCTGATTTCTTAGCACTTCCATCATCTGGAACTGGAAACCTTGCTGGTATTTACTCCTTTGTTATCCAACCCCGATGAGCAGGATGGAAATCTGATTTTCCTTTTCTCAGACTTTCATCTTTACCTATGGATATTATGATGGCAGCTATGAGCACAGACAGATTTTAAAAATGGAAAATTATAGGGAGGTTTATCTCTAGCTCTTAGTGTTGGTAGAGAAATGGATGGAAACAAAACCTCCACACACCCTTGGTTTGAGGATGGCTAATCTCCATCATGTCCTGTTTCTGAGCTTTTTCCAAGCTCATTGCTAGCAAGAGTATGCTGAAAAATAATATAAAACCAGATAACATTATTTTAACTTGTTTTAACTGCCCAGAGTTGGGGCGGTCAGGATAGGGTTGGGGGAGTTGGGCGGTCATATAAATTTAAATAATAAATAAATAAACTTGTGTTTTATTTGGGATATTTATGCATGGCTTTCAAGAAAGTTTTCAGAGTAGCTTAGATTGTTAAGAAGTGGCTTTCAAACATGTTCTAGGGTTTGACTGTGGAGGCAACAGTCCCAGCTTTAGTTTTGCTGATTTAATCTATTTTTGTATTATTTATCATCATTGTTTATTATTAGAGTCTATTGCCCACAGTCCATTAAGACTGAGGCAATAGATAAATTGCACAAACAACAAACTTTTTAGTTCATAGTAGGGCAATCTGTTTATAAGGACCAACAAAAACAGCATAAAGTAGTGCTAACTTTCAAGTTCTCCAGAACTGTTATCAGGCAGGATGTTACAGAAGGCAGGGCATGGAAAAGAAGCAAGAAAGTCTAAAAATTTCAACAGATGTTTCAGTGGTGAGATCTGTATTTCAAAGTGAGGCTCAAGATGGTAATTATAGACTGAATGCATTAAAGGTAAAGGTTCCCCCCACACATTTGTGCAGTCGTGTCCGACTCTAGGGGCCGGTGCTCATCTCCGTTTGTTAGCCGAAGAGCCAGCGTTGTCCGAAGATGCTTCCCCGGTCATGTGGCTGCATGACGCGCGCGGAACGCTGTTACCTACCCACCGAAGTGGTACCTATTCATCTACTTGCATTTGCATGCTTTCGAATTGCTAGGTTGGCAAGAGCTGGAGCTAGTGCGGGAGCTCAGTCCGTCATGCGGGGCTAGGGATTCGAACCTCCGAACTTGCAATCTTCCGATCGACAAGCCTGGCGTCTTACCTGCTGAGACACCACGCCCCTTAACCGATGCATTAACCAATGATAAATGTTGTTAGTTTTACCTAACATCCAGGGAACAAAGAAAAAGAGACCAATGTTCTCCTCTCAGTTCTGAAAACATAAAAACAGAACAGAAATAGCTTCAGAGACTATGAGTTCCAAGTAAGAGTCATCTAGAATTCTAGACAAATTTGAAATGTGGTATATCTTCTATATCTTTCTCTACTACCTTACAAATAGAGGCTCAGGACTCTTATTTTACTCCTCCCGCCCCCAAAACTCTGAAAAAATCTTATTGCCATAAAACAGTGATCAGTGATTTGCTGCTGATTTTCACCAGTGTGATAGAGTGGTGCTCAGAAGGCCGCGCAATTGGCCAATGAAGTATGTGTTATTCCTATTCTGAAAGTACCTGTCTTATGTGAGGAATATTGAATCTGCGACGAGCCATTTCTTAGCAGCATTTTCTTATTGCAGACATAAACCTTAAACAGCCTTCATATCAGATAATGTTTGCTGGGGGTGATGGTGGTGGTGGTGGTGCAGAATCAGACATCTTCAGCATATGTCACAAGCACCTTGATCTACAGATTTGTTTGCAAGAGTGCACAGAATATGGATAATGGTTGATTAAAAATCAGAATACATCAACACTCTGGTGACTTTGTGTCTGCGTCTCTCTGTGTATGTATATATACACATACACACATAGAAATAGGGTGCACATATGCACACATGGATGGGGTGCCTGGGCTCTGCTGACTTCAACCCCCATATGTCCCATAATCCTACTGTATCCTGGCTATAATTCTTGAGGAGAGCTGTCTTTGTTTTATTTCTCATGTACCTATAACTAGACACAGTACAAAATAACGCAGTACTGCATCAAAAATTAATTCAGTAACTCACATTCCAGTCCAAATTAAAAGCATAACTAAAATCCAAAGCTTCGGTAATCTGAACAGCCCATAACATTAAAAACAATCATTAAAACCTATCTTGAAATAATACTACATTTCTGCATAAAATTAGTACTTAAATCAGCTTCGCAGAGCTCCATAAAAAAGAAATGTTTTCAATGCCTTCTTAAATTTTGATAGATCAGGCTCCAGAGGACTGGCCCTAGTTGGGAAAAAGCTTTCAGAAGTAAGGGGGCTACTTTAGTATGATGAATACCAGCTGATTCTGGCTAGATGATCAGGTCAAGCTCACACGTGTGAGCTACAAGCCGATTTAAAGTCTGATGAGTTAACTGGATCGATGAATTAGCTTCTTTAACCTTTTCAGTGTCTGAAGCTCTTGAAATGGAACTTTCCAACATTCACTAAAAATAAATAATATACATTTCTCAGTTGACTCTTAGGAATTTCTGTTCCAAACCTCTCAATGGCCATCATTCTTCTCCAGGAGCTTTATCATTGATGGTCAAATAAGTATAAAGGTAAAAATGGAGAAAGAATTTTAGGTCATGGCACTTTGACTGTAGGACTCTTTCCCCAAGTTAATTCTCCTTGAGCTTATGCTGTTATTGAGATTCCAGCCTAAAAAAAAAAAAAGAATGTGCAAAACATTCTTGAGATGCCTTTGGGTTGCTAATTGTCCCACGTTGTTAGTGGTTAGTTTTTATATTTTTCTTTTACTAAGTAGTATGCATGCCCCCATTCTGCCACCTGTTTTGATGCAGGTCACAATATAATGTAAACATAATAATTTCCAGTGAGTCTTTAAAATGTATTCCCACTAGGACAAAGAGGGCACTGCTGAATGAAGAGACATCTGTATTCCCCACATCTGTATTCTCCTCTGCAATAGCCCTTTCCCGTTCCCAAGGGGCTGCTTATGCGGGTCTTTTTCACTTGGGCAGTGTCGAGAGAAAGCGCGAGCTCTTCACCCCAGCTGGGTGGGTATCTGCCTGTCCTCTCCCGCCTGATGCTTCGATATTCAGAAGAACCAAGGTTCTTTGCCCAAAAGGCTTTGTTCTTGTTATCTAGTCAGAAGAGCGTTTTGGCCATTTGCATTTTGGAATTGCTGACCTGCTCAAGCATGCTTTCTGCGTGTGGCTGGATATGTGTCGTTGCATCACGTGACTGCTGTTCTTTAGCTGATGTTGGACCTTCTCCAGCAAATATGGATTATGTTAAAGTCGGCTGTGAGTTGACGAGGATATGTTAATAACTCCCCAACGGGCATCTTTGTGCTCTCCGGCAGGGAGAGGCAGGCAGTGTACGGCAGGAGCTAGTGTTTGGCAGGTCCATCATTCCGTCATTAAAGGCCACATTATTACTTCCAACTCTGCTCGCATGACAATTGCTTGCCGAACTCACTTCTCCCTATAATGATGAACACAAAAGAGATTGCACTTAGGCTGCTGTGTGTTTTCCTCGGGATGAGCATTTATGATAGCAGCGTTCTTTTCAGATGATAAGATCTGGGGATTTTTTTCCCCCCTGAAAGGATAAATCTGCTCCACAAACACTGCTGAAATGATCAGAGCAGATGAAGAGCAAAACCTGCTCCAAGGAGATCAGAACACATTACTGCCAAATCTGTAATATGCATGAATATACCCCCAGGAGGTTCCATTTTGTTTTAGCTGTCATTGTTTTATAGAGTTTTAATTGATGTGAGCCACCAGGCAAGGGGGGCAGTCTACAAAGACATTAAAGGCAAGACATTTATTTTTATTATTGATTTAAATGGTGGATTCATATCCCACCTTTCCTTCACGAACTCTAGACGGTATATGTAGCACTCTCCCCTATTTTAATCCACAGCAACCTTGTGGGCTAGCCTAGGCTGGCCCAAAGTCACAAGTTTCCATGGCTGAAGGTGCTGGAAGCTGGATCTTCCCAGTCCTTAACCACTACACCACACTGGCACTCACAGAAGTGGTTAGTTTGCCATTGACACCCTTCAGGATGATATTTATTTATTTATTTATTTATTTATTTATTTATTTATTTATTTATTTATTTATTTATTTGATTTCTCACCGCCCAACTCCCTCAAGGGACTCTGGGCGGTTTACAAATCATCAAAATCACGAATATTAAACATTAAAACATTAAAATAACCATTTAAAATACCATAAATATAATAAAATTAAAATGGTGATGTGTTCTTTCAACCTTGGAAGGGCTATTGGGCTATCGTACTATATTAGCCATCCCCAGGGGTTTCCGCTCTTCTTTCCGCCCCAGGCCTGTTGGCAAAGCCAAGTTTTAAGTTGTTTCCTGAAGCCCAGGAGCGAGGTGGACTGTCTTAACTCTGGGGGAAGGATATTCCACAGGGCAGGCGCTACTGCAGAGAAGGCACGCTTCCGTGACCTCGTAAGATGGAATTCTTTAACTGATGGGGTCCGTAGCATGCCCTCCCTGCATGACCGGATAGGATGGGCCGATGTAATGGGGGTAAGACGGTCCGTTAGGTAACCTGGTCCCATGCCATGAAGGGCTTTAAAGGTCATAACCAACACCTTGAATTGTACCCGGAAGCAAACTGGAACGCAGTGCAGCTCGCGTAATAATGGTGTCACATGAGTCCGATATGGGACTTCTAAGATGGTTCGCGCGGCCGCATTCTGGATCAGCTGGAGCTTCCGGATACTCTTCAAGGGTAGCCCCATGTAGAGTGCATTACAGTAGTCTATATGTGAGATAACCAGGGCATGAGTGACTGTTCGAAGGACCTCTCGCTCCAGGAAAGGTCGCAACTGGCGCACAACACGAAGTTGTGCAAAGGCCCTCCTGGCCACGACTGCCACCTGCTCTTCGAGCAGGAGTCGTGAGTCCAGGAGGACCCCCAAGTTACGTACTGGGTCTGCCTGGGGCAGTGCTACCCCATCCAGGACTAGAGATGACAACTTCCTAGATATCGAGGAGCCGTTAATCCACAGCCACTCCGTCTTACTAGGGTTCAGTAGAAGCCTGTTTTTCCCCATCCAGGCCCCTACAGCCCCCAGGCACTTGGACAGGGTAGAAACTGCATCACTGTGTTTTTAAACAATATTCCTTTTTCCATGCACGAGTTTACAACGTTAAGCTCTGCTCCGTTCACTGGTTCTAACAAACCACTGAATGATCTTCAGGAAGAAAGTCAAGACAGATAGCAAAGGCTGCGTAGTCCATCACAGGCTGTTCCTCCCTCGCTTTTCCCCTGCTGCTCTTTCTGTGGCCAGCATGGCTTTGAACTTTGAGTGTGTCAATTCTGGAGCAACATAGAAATACATTATGTACTTTTAACTGGGGTTCTTCAGCGTACTGATGATATCTCACCCCATGGAGACAGATGATCTCACCCAGCGGTTTCATGTAGATGTTAAAAAGGAGTGGAGAGAGTAGCGAGCCCTGCGGGACCCCACAAAAGAGGGCTCGTGGGCCGGATCTCTCGCTCCCAATCAACACCGACTGGGACCAGCCCCGGAGGAAGGAGGCGAACCAGCGCAATACAATGCCGCCTGCCCCCAACTCCCTGAGCCGCTCCAGAAGGATACCATGGTCGACGGTATCGAAAGCCGCTGAGAGGTCAAGAAGAGCGAGAATGGATGCACTACCTCCATCTCGCTCCCGCCAAAGATCATCTATAAGCGCAACCAATGCAGTTTCAGTCCCATGACCAGGCCTGAAACCTGACTGGAAGGGGTCCAGATAATCCGTTTCCTCCAGAATCCTCTGAAGCTGCAACGCCACCACCTTCTCAACCACCTTCCCCAAAAAGGGGAGATGGGAGACTGGACGAAAGTTATCCAGTACAGTAGGATCCAGCGATGGTTTCTTGAGGAGAGGGCATACCAGCGCTTCCTTAAAAGCTGCCGGAAACACCCCCTCCCCTAACGATGTATTGACCATCGTCTGGACCCAGCTGCGAGTCACCTCCCAGGCTGCTTTCACCAGCCAGGAGGGACATGGATCTAATTGACAAGTGGTGGCATTAACAGTTCGGAGAACTCTGTCCACTTCCTCGGGTCCGACAGGCTCAAACCATTCCCAGTTAACAAAGTAAGTACGTTCCCTGGGTATCTCACCAGACTGTCACACACTCGGAGTCCAACCCAGAGCAAATCCGAGCGATTTTATCCACTAAATGCCGAGAAAATTCTTCCGCACGGCCCTGGAGATGAATTTCTACCTCCCATTTCCCCAGAAGGGATTGGGTAAGTTTGAACAGGGCCGCCGGGCAGCATTCCGCAGACGCAATAAGAACAGAGAAATATTGCCGTTTCGCCGCTCTTACCGCCACAAGGTAGGCCTTAATAGCGGCTGTAGCATGTGTTCGGTCGGATTCAGTCTTTGTCTTCCTCCAGTGGTGCTCTAGGTGTCTCTTAATCCTCTTCAAAGTCCTCAGCTCCTCCGTAAACCAGGGGGAGCTTCGGGCCCGATTGGACAAGAGAGGCCGCATAGGCGCGATCCTGTCCAAGGCCCCCGCCGCCTCTCTATTCCAGGCGGCCGCCAGGGCCTTCGCTAGACTGTGCAGCAGATCTTCGGGTATAACCCCCAGCTCCCTCTGGAACCCTACCGGGTCCATCAGTCGCCGGGGGTGGACCAATCAAATAGGTCCCACCTCCCTGAGGAGGGGAGTGGCATAGGAAAATCTCAGGGTCACCAGGGCGTGATCTGACCATGGCAACGGGGAAAGATGTAACTCTCCCCTCAGATCACTTTGCCACTGCTCCGACAAGAAAATTAAATCCGGGGTGAGGCCACTATCTCGAGTCGGGTCCTGGATAATCTGAGACAGGCCCATGGTCGCCATGGTGGCCATGAACTCCCGAGCCGCTTCTGAGGCCCATCCCAAGGAGGGCAGATTGAAGTCCCCCAGGACCAAAAGCCTGGGGAACTCAACCGCCACCCCCGAGATGGCCTCCAGCAGCTCAGGCAGGGAGGTTGCCATGCAGCAGGGCGGCTGGTACAATAGCAACACTCCCAACTGTTCACGAGAACCCAACTTGAATAACAAGGTCTCACACCCGGTAACTTGCGGAGCAGGGCCCCTGACGGCCACTAGAGATTCCCTGATGACAACAGCCACTCCTCCTCCCCTGCCCCGAGGTCTCGGCTGGTGCCAAACCCGAAACCCGGCCGGGCATATTTCAGAGAGAGGAACACCTCCCTCCGAGCTCAGCCAGGTTTCGGTAATACATGCCAGGTCTGCCCCCTCCTCTAAAATCAGATCATGAATGAGGGGGGCCTTGTTATTTATTGACCTGGCATTGCATAGCAGCAGCCGGAAATCGGGACAACCACGCGTCTGCTGACCAGGGCCTAGGTATGAGCGTGGAGGGCCGGAACACGCCACCGGTAATAAGCACCGGGGGCGTCTTCCCCTACGATGGCCCGCCCTCCGACTCCCGTCATAATATCCCCTGCCCATCACCACTTCAATGGCCTGTCCTGCCCTGTAGCCCCCAGAGTCTCTAAGTCCATTAGCCTCCACTCCTGGACTCACAAATACTCCAGATGATAACGGGTATCCCTCCATCATTCACCACTCATTTGTACCCAATCAGTAGAGTGATGAAGAGCCCCCCAGTATACCAGCTCAAGCTCTCGACACTGGAGGAGCCCAATCACCACTCTCCCATTCAATCACTCATTCATTCCCTGCGCCCCCCAGACTTCTCTCACTAGTCAAGAGGGGCGCTCCATACACTACTCCTCACCCCCTGACTCTCACTCAGGGAATGAGTGTTCTAACTCTCTTCACACACACTCATACCCCCTCTCATGTCTCTCACACCTGAGAGGGGATAACAGTCACACCAGAGGGATACCAATGGCTTATAATATATAAGGGCGGTCAGATTTTGGACTTCCTAACCTAGCCTAGAGCCTCAGGGCTTCCTGTTGTCTCCCATCCTTATACAACTTTGAGTCTACTTCATTTCTAAGTAGAAATAACATTTGGGCATGGAAAAGTGTAAATGTAACTTGTAAACTGTAAAGACAAAATGCAAACATGATCTCTGTTTCAGTATTGATCTCTCTAAGCCTGAAGAACCCCAGTTAAAAGTACACAATGTATTTCTATGTTGCTCCAGAATTGACACACTCAAAGTTCAAAGCCATGCTGGCCACAGAAAGAGCAGCAGGGGAAAAGCGAGGGAGGAACAGCCTGTGATGGACTACGCAGCCTTTGCTATCTGTCTTGACTTTCTTCCTGAAGATCATTCAGTGGTTTGTTAGAACCAGTGAATGGAGCAGAGCTTAACGTTGTAAACTCGTGCATGGAAAAAGGAATATTGTTTAAAAACACAGCCTGTGAGCATGTTAGAGAGATTCAGGTTCTTATTCCTATACTTTTAGCCCACCCAAGCATAAAGAAACACATGCTTAAATATTGCAGGTACAAAAAATAAGTACAAAAGAGTACTTACATTTATTTTGTCCAGGTACAGCCATTTCAGTAGAAAATTGGTTTCAGTTCTTCTTTCTGTTCTCTAAACTGCATACCTCTGGCCCTGTTTGCTGCCAGAGGCTGCGTGGAGAAAGGGGGCTTGAGGCCTAGGCATGGCCTCTCCATGGAGGAGCTAAGGCACGTGCGTCCTACCCCATCGGTGGAAGAATCAGAGAGAGAGAAGTGGAAGTGGGAGGGGCAACAAGCAGCTTCCTCTAGCACAGAGTTTGCAATGGGTGATTGCCTCCTAGAGCAATCACCCATATGCTAATGAGGCATGCTTGATTTGCCAGATTCCAACACTTCCTTGGGAGAAAAACCACAGATTTATCCCAGTTTGAGAGCTGGTCTCAATTTCATTACATTTGGGCAGAGGGGCAGAGGGCTGGAAGACCCATATCCATCGCACATTCTCTTATTAGTAGGAAGAACTGGCTGATGAAGAGAAAGGACGGCCATGTTGGAGTATGAAATCTGACCAATCACATATCATGCACAGTAGATTCTGTCTTAGATTATAAATAAAAGAAAAACTAGTGGGCTCCATCTGTCATCACATGAGCAGACTTCTGCTTGTAGAGGGAGTTTCCCTTTCCATTCCTCCTTTCGAGGAATCCCTAAAACCTGACCACCAATCTGCAATTAATCTGTAATTATTTGTTGACCCTCTGAAGTCCCCTCTAACTTATCCACTGGATTTTGATTTCTTGTCTTTTTGAGGAGGAAAGACACAAAAACTGTAGAAGAAACCTAAAGAACAAAATAGTAACTCATCCAGTTTTGTCCTTGCTTCCCAGAATTGGATGTAAACATATAAGTCACCTGGTTTGTGTCATGATGTCACCACAAATAGTTTGTCATTTGCACCCCTTGTCCCCCTGCAGATATCTGTGAGCATCACTTAGTTCTGTAACTTTTTAATAGAAATCATAAATCTTGACTAAGTGGGAAACAAAGGAAAGGAAAAGAGCAATAAAGAGATGAGAAAGTCTCCTTAAATAAGGAGCAAAAGCAATATTTAGCATGCTGCTGTTTTGAGAATCAACAACTGTCCTTGGCAGATCCCCTCCTGATTTTTCTATGTACAATCTCTCTGGGTCTCTGCTACCCTACCTACCCCACCTACATACCTCCTGTCCCTTCTCTCTTTAAAAAAGGTAGATCATTTAAATTTAAACTGATTCCTAGTGGCTTCCGGTAGTAATGCGGGAATAGTATGGAAATAAGACATCATTGTTTTAGAGCTACTTACGGCAAACTGTTGGTCTCCAGATTTTGGGAGCAGAACATTTACAACATTATTTGGGAATTGGACATAAATTCCCTGGGCTGAGGGCTGAGGGGGGAAGAAATAAGCTACTTGTACTCAAGCTGGTTTCGTTTTTGGAGAACCTCTTGTCAAATTCACAAATTGAGGGTATATAATGTATTGCATTCACACCTGCAGGCCCCAGGCTTAGATCTTCGTTAAAATATTTATACTGCAATTCTCAGTGGGATCATGGAATGAAACTGAGTCAAAGAGCAAGATTGCCAAGGGGAATCTGAAACTTTTGCAACCATATTCTCATTCAGGGAAGAAAAAATGGCCCACAATTTTCTGAGCTCTTAAAAATATATTTCTGGTGTTTTAATACTGTGCCTCTTAATGCTGCATAAAACCTTTGTTTCCCACAGGTTTATTGTGCTGGTATATTAGATTTCCTGCTGTCTGAGCAGGAAGATTATGGTAGCTTACATCTAAGTATACTTCAGGGAGACATTTTGTTTTTCTCTATAAATAGTCTTCTAAAACACAATAGGATAACTCTGAATGTTTATATGGCCTTATACATCTCTCTCCCTTTCCTGTGCTGAGGGTGTAGGGGACAGGGTGGCAAAGCTGGAGGAAAGGTTTTGAGAATCCTCGTTATTAAAAGGCAGCTGGAGCCTGGTTGGTTATTTATCTTTCTATCATGAGGAAGTTTATGGCATCTCCCACGCACAGGAGTCCTCCTGCTTTTCAGCTGCAGTAAAATGGATCTTCGTACAGATAATGCCACAATCATTTAAATCAAAGCGTGGTGATTAGGCATCAGGAATCTCAGTATCCTTCAGTGGGCCGTGGGCTTATGCAGGGTCCGTTCTGTTTGTAAAATCCAAGACTTGACTTCTCATTGTTTAAAAGAAGGCTTCGGGGTAGTATTTTTTATTTATGTCCAGGAGCTCAAGGAGGCACACGTAGCACTGCTTCCTCCTACGTTTCCCCACAACAACCCTGTGAGGTAGGTTGGACTGAGAGAGAGGGACTGGCCAAGAGTCATCTGTGCCTGTGGGTGGACTAGAACCTGGGTCACCCTCTTCCGAGTCTACCACCTTAGCTTCTGCCCCATCCCGTCTCTCTGATGATCTGCTGTATCTAAAATGACTTGTGTTTAAATATTGCATTGTCTTGCCAAGCCCCCCAGTAACGGGCACACCCTCTCCTGCTAGAATTCAAGGGAAACAGGAGAGAATAGATTCGCCAGGCTTGTAACAAAGGTGTTGGGGTTACAGTTCCGGGGGAAGGCTGAGGTAGGTCGCTGATTGGTCATCAAAATGCACCCCCTTCCCTTCCATAAGTTCTTTGAATGTGTGAGCTCTGCAGAGCTTGTAAAGCAAAACCAAGCCCATCCCTTTTCTCTTTCCCCCCGGAAGCCACTTACTCACATCCATATGTGAGCAGGCCATTTCGTTCTTCTTCGAAAACGCTAGCCTAAGCAAGGGCTCCGTCCCTTGTAATGAAAGATGATCATCTCCAAAGGGCTAAAATTCTGTCGGATTCCCGGGCCCTGCGAATCACTCCTGGCTTCTGATGGAACAGGACGTAGAGGTAATCTGCAATTTGCCAGGGACATTGTTAGCCCGCTTTGCCTCCAGGGTGGGATTGCAGGCAGGCCTCCAGCAGATGCGAGCTGAGAAATACAGGCACATTAGGTATACAGAAAGCCCCTGCTATTACCCGGGTGGATCTGGTGCCCAATCCCCCAGTGACCCCGGGGAGGTGTTAGGTCAGTTGAGTTACATTAAGTGGCAAGTGATAAATTCAAGATGACAATTCCAAAACAGCCATGTTTCTTCTAGTAATTAATTCCAGTGGTGCCTGCGGCCATCGCACTTCCTTGCCACCGGTGCTGAGCAGCTAATGAGAAAACATTACAGCAAGGATTAAAGACCTGTACAATCTAGCGGGATGATCTAACAATTTATTAACACTGGCGGAGGGGGATAAATGAAGTCTATCAAGCAGATTCAGGTTTAACATGCAAAGATGAATCTGTGGTGTTGTTTCCTTTCCCCACCTCACTAACCCCCTTGCGCTGAAGGCTGGCAGCTACTCTGAATTTCTTTATTCTGGCTGTTGGCAAAAACAGAAGGATATGCATCAAAAAAGATATGTGTATTTTGGAAGCCTTTGTTCTTAGAGCTCATGTCTGCATCGGCGAATTCTTCCATGACAGGCTGCAAAGTCTTTTATTGTTCACTCTTGGTGTCATAGCCATCCCTTTGCTTTTAAAAAAAGATTCTGCACGTACTCAGCGACATTGTTTCTCTAAGTTAAGAGGGTGTCAAATAAGGTGTATACATTCTGACTACTTCTAGCCCATCCTAATTTATCCTACACATAAATACATTACATCTGTATATTCCACATTAGTCTTGAATAATTTGAAGATCAGCTATTCCTGTTTCTGTATTTATAAACACTCCAGTGGATTAGCATTCCCAAGTGATCCTTCAGAATTAGTTGAAGGGATGAGTAGGTGTGTAATTTTTTGCTAATCTTTATCAAATGAGATTGTGAATATACTATCCATCTTGAGTGATGTATGTTGGAATTATCAGGGGTGAACTCAGCATTGTCTCATAAGCATAAGGGGGGTCCTTCTAGTAAACGCATCTCTATTGTGCTTGTAACATGGGTCACCTGATTTCCACTTCCTTTCTCCTTCTTGAGTTTGCGGATTAACAATCTCCATTACTCTTTGGGCACACCTGCAAGCAGGAGGTGCTGCAGAATGCAGCTCTTGTCCTTTCATCTCGCTTGCACACAGGCATTTCCATTTCCATAACGATTGTCTACAAAGGACCAGTGATGATTAAGTGTTTTCTACTATGAATCTACTTGTATCCAGTTCTACTGAATAAATATAAGCTATCTCTATTTTTTTCTTCATCTAACTACTGTGTGACCACTGAATTTATTTCTGAACGTAATTAAGCTTAATGTGCAAGTCCTTTTTGGTTCACGCTTCTACTTTGCAAGATTGTTGTTAGCTGCTTGGAGTTCTTTTATTAACCTTCAAAACTCCATCAATGTAGACTACCTTGAGTCATGCTACTTAAGTGTCATAGTTAGTGATACACACTTAATGAGTCTTCCACATTTCCCCAAACTCCAATATTCTGCAGCTTTCTGCCCCAGATCTGCACACTTCTGGTTGGAGAGAAAGTTGGGTAGGTAGTGGGTTACTAGGCCCTTGTGCATGATGCTGTCTCTGTTCCTATTGGTTCCTTCTTCTCAACTTTCTTTCTTCCCTTCTCCATGGTGTCTCTCTTCCCCATCTCCTCTGTTGGGGATGTGTGTTGGAAATGTGTTTGTTGGGATGTGGTCTTCAAGGCTTAAGAGACCAATTTTATCCCTTAATACCTGCAAAATTTTGCTTTCTCACTCACTCACTCACTCTCATGACATTACTTGCTTTTCTTCTAGCAGCCCCCAGGTAGGTTAAAAGGCGAGTATGTCCTCCAGTACAAGACAATATCTGTAGCTCAGGGTTGAAATGTGGAGTCCTTGGTGCTCTCTGAGCTTGGTTGTTTGCTTGCAGATGTTTCATCACTCAACTAGGTAACATCATCAGTGCGAGCGAGTGTGGGGTTTGCTGCCTGTTTATATACAGTGGCTTGCCCTGCCAGTGTTGGTGAGCATGTGGTTTCTTCCTTGGTGGTGCCTTGATTAGGGTATTGTTTTCTGTCTCACAGAAAATAATCAAGCTCAGAGAGGACCAAGAACTCCAAAGTATCAAATTATTCAGTATTGTGAAAATCAAAGCAGAGTAAAGACTGCTTCAGATGTTATTTACCCTATTGTTTAAAGAAATGTAAAGAAAGAACAAGCTTCCATACACTGCCTTCATCCCCAACATCTAGCTGACAGTATCATGAACCTTTATTTATTGAATTATCTTTGATAATTATTCAATAATTTAAACTGGAGTTTCATGTTCAAAGTAATGGAAAGTATGGATTTATTCATAAAAGCAGTTAAATCAATTTACACAATCCAAAAAGCAAAAATTATAGTAAATGATGAAATTACGCAAGAATGCAATATTGAAAAAGGAACAAGACAAGGATGCCCACTATCACCATTGCTATTTATATTGGTTTTAGAAGTCCTTTTAGAAGTCCTTAATGAAGTTATCAGAGAGGATAGAAAAATAGAAGGAATAAAGATTAAACAGGAAAGCTTTAAATTAAGGGCCTTTGCAGATGACTTAGTCATAATACTACAAAACCCTCTAGATTCAATTGATTATTTGATGAAAAGGCTACAAGAATTCAGAAGATTAGCGGGCTTTAAAATAAATAAACAAAAAACAAAAATGATAAACATAAATATGACTCAAAAAAATCAAGAAATATTGGAAAATAAAACAGGTTTTAAAAGAGTAAAGAGGACCAAATACTTAGGAGTAATAGTAACAAAGAAAAATAATGACTTGTTTCAAAATAACTATATGAAAATATGGACTGATATAAAAGAAGACTTGATAAGATGGGGAAAATTACACCTATCCTTGATGGGAAGAATCTCCACAATAAAAACGAACGTACTACCTAGAATGTTATTCCCATTTCAAACAATACCAATACTTATTACAGAAAATACTTTCAAACTGTGGCAAAAAGATTTATCAAAATTTATTTGGCAAGGGAAAAAACCAAGAATAAAATATAAATTATTACAAGATGCAAAAGAAAGAGGAGGGCTTGGATTACTGGACTTAAAACTATATTATGAGGCATGTTGCCTTACGTGGCTAAAAGACTGGATTACATTAGAAAATTATAAATCGTTACAACTTGAAGGCCATGAACTAAAATTCGGTTGGCACGCATTTTTTTGGTATGACAAAGTCAGAGCAAACAAAGCATTTAATAATCATTATATTAGAAGAGCAATCATAAAAATATGGGATAAATATAAAGCCAGATTAATGCCAAACATTCCACATTGGCTATCACCCCAAGAAGCTTTTGCCAGAAGGGAAAGTCAAGAAAGACCTAGATGGTTAAGATATAAAGATTTATTAAAATATGAAGGTAATAAATTTGTAATGAAGACAAGAGAAGAATTAGAAACAGAAGGATATCGTTGTAACTGGTTTATCTATCTACAATTAAAGGAACAATATAAATATGATAAAAAGAACCATAAATTTATAAAGGAAGCATCTTGGTTGGAAAACCAGTTATGTTTGAACAATGACCATATGATTACAAAACTATACAAAATGTTAGTACTATTAAAATTAGAAGATGAACAAATTAAAGAGTGTATGATTAAATGGGCTAGAAATTTTGGGTACAATATTATGTATGATCAATGGGAAAAAATGTGGTCTAAAGGTTTAAAATTTACCCTGAACTATAATTTGAAAGAAAACTTCTATGAAATGATGTATCACTGGTATTTAACTCCAGATAAATTGGCAAGAATGTTCAAAAATACATCAAACATTTGCTGGAAATGCAGAAAGGAAAGAGGAACATTTTACCATCTATGGTGGACCTGTAAAAAGGCTAAAAAAATTCTGGGAATCAATACATAAAGTTATCCAAAAAATTTTGAAAATGGATATAATTAGCAAACCAGAACTATACCTATTAGGACTAATGGATGAAGAACTAGAAAAAAACCATGGAAAACTCTTACTGCATTTGATTACAGCTGCAAGGATTATCTACGCCCAGCGATGGAAAGAAGAACACACCCCGACAATAGAAGAGTGGATAATAAAGGTACTGGACCTAGCCCAAATGGCAAAACTAACAGAAATGCTAAAAGACAATAATATGGATGATTTCCAAAAAGAATGGCAACCTTTTCTTGATTATATTGTGATAACACAAAAAAAACAATATTATGAATATAGGGTTTAATGAATGAATATATAAATGTTTAAGTAAAGAGAAATAGAGGTATATAATTATAATATATAATTAAATAGAAATAGGGATAAGTCAGAGAGACCTTAGACAAGTAGTTAAGATATCTTATTTATAAATTTATAGTCACAGCTAAGATAGCAGGAAACCACATTTTAATGTTATGATGTAAATTTTTGTTCTTTCTTTCTTTCTTTCTTTCTTTCTTTCTTTCTTTCTTTCTTTCTTTCTAATGTCTGTTTAGTGTTAAATGTTATATAAGTGTAAGTTTGTGAATGTTGTATTTGATATGTTGAATTTGTTATATGTTCAATTGGTTTTAAATATAAGTTGAAATAAATATTATTTTAAAAAATGAACCTTTATTTATTGAATACTTTAAAAAAATCAGGGAGGCTTCTTGAATGCTTGGGAAGATTCTTGGAGCTACGCCCCACATTAGAGGCTTCTCTAGCTGAGCTTAGGTCAGTAAACCCTTCTTAAGAATTGCAAGCACATTGAAGCATGGTTGCATGATGACCTGGTGCTGGTTTTCCAAACCATATTTTTGCATTTAAAAAAATGAACCTCCAATCCTACATCACAAGCTCCATGTTGGTCACAATAAGGATGGGGACTTCCAGTCTGAAATTTATTTATTTATTTATATTTATTTTCTATCCCTTTATTATTTTTACAAATAACTCAAGGCGGCGAACATACCTAATACTCCCTCCTCCTCCTATTTCCCCCACAACAACAACCCTGTGAGGTGAGTTGGGCTGAGAGAGAATGACTGGCCCAAGGTCACCCAGCCGGCTTTCATGCCTAAGGCGGGACTAGAACTCTCAGTCTCCTGGTTTGCTATTGGCTCCTTCCTAGGGCTGAGAGAGAGAGGGACTGGCCCACGGTCACCCGGCCGGCTTTCATGCCTAAGGCAGGACTAGAACTCTCAGTCTCCTGGTTTCTAGCCCGTTGCCTTAACCACTAGACCAAACTGGCTCTGAAATGCTGAAGTGATGGATTATGTCGGTAGATTTCTCCCAAGCTAAATGGTAATCTCCTTATATTTTGACTGCCTTACTGCTTAATTGGTAAACCCAAAACCTTTCTGGTCTAAAATACTTGCCAGGGGTGTCTCTTACTTGACTTATTGTGTGTCTAAAACTGAAAGGAGAGAGAAAACAAAAGTTTCTCCCTTTGAGGGAAGGCAGTCTGCTGAGTAGGCAGCAGACTAGAGGAAACTCTTGTCTTAAGTTCAGTCTGGATCCAAAAATACAAGAAAACCACTGTTTTAATAGTTCTTTTCCATGATATATAAACTTTTAGAATGACTGAATTTATGCAGATAAAAATCTTTGTGGTTTAGAAATGTGAGGATTTGTATGAGAGTATAATCAAAAGCAACCAGCCTGATAGTAGATTACTCCATTACCAAAACAAGAAGCAGATGGAAGCTGACTGTCCTGCCCAAAACAGAGTGGCTTTTCTAGCACTTTGCATCACATGGGTGGTAGAATGAGGGACAAAAAAATTGATTTCACCTTAAATAGATCTTGCATTTGATATACACTATCACTTGAATTCTTTCATTATATTATTCCATTATACTAAGGGGACAAGTATCAGATCTAGAGGCTGCCCAAAATAATGAGTTGAACCAGGTGATGAACCAAATGGCACAGCAGGTATGTGTTGTGTATGGCACAAATCTAGTAAATGCCAGCTGCTACATAGCTTCCTAGAACTATTTTATTTCAATCTCGAGGGGCCTTGTCAAATAAATATGGTAGAGCTTCAGAGAGGTTGAAGACCTTCATCATTCAATGTAAATTGTACATCTCCTTCAGGATGAGGAGTTATTTTATTTATTTATTTATTATTTTCTATCCCGCTTTTATTATTTTTATAAATAACTGAAGGCGGCGAACATATCTAATACTCCTTCCTCCTCCTATTTTCCCCACAACAACAACCCTGTGAGGTGAGTTGGACTCTTGACCGGCAAGCTGCAAATGGGGAATCCATCTTCTAGAAAACAACAACTCCATTCTTGGTAATTATGCTAATTTAGGCTGACCATATATCCTTGAGACAAAAACGGGACATTGGGATGGCAAAACAGGACAGGGTCTTATTTATTTTATTTATTAATCAAATTTATCACTGCCCATCTCTACCGCAGCAGACTCTGGGCAGTTTACAATAAGTATTAAAAATTAAAAAAGCTTATGCCACCATGCCGGCCTCGGAACCCTGCCCCCCAGTCCACGCGATTGGCTCCCGCCTGCAGACCCCACCCCCACGATTGGCTCCCGCCTGCAAACCCCACCCCCTGGTCCACGCGATTGGCTCCTGCCTGCAAACCCCGCCCCCTGGTCCACGTGACCTTTAATGACATCAAAATTCATGGTATCTAAAGCTTATTTAGCGTCAGCGGGCTGCTGTAAGTTGACATAGGTGTAGCCTAGTGAGCGCCGGGTAATCATGTCCCTGCAGACGCGGATGGAGAGGAGGGGCCCAGTGGGGCTGAACTTCTCGTAGAGCATGGCCTCGGTGACATTGGAGTGCAGGTCACCCACGTAGAGTGAAGCCATCGGGTAGCTGGGGGCGCTGGGGTTCATGCTGGTGGGGGGACGGGGAGGGGGAAGAGGCGGCTGGGTAGATTCGCGAGCGCCGAGGCCGCGACGGGCCAGTGGGTTCTAAACTCAACAGCTTGGCGGCAGCGGTTGTGCTTGAGTTCTCTGGGCTGCTGGCAGGAGGAGGAGCAGATGGTCCTGCTGCTGCTGGCAGCTCTTCTTGCTGCTGCAAGAAGATGGAGATGAAGATGGATGGAGTGGTTTGGGCAGCTCTCCTCTTGGCTAGCTGGGTCCGGCAGTTTGCTTCACTTCACCGGGTTATTTTATACTAAACCGGCCAGTTACAGGTGGGGGCGGGTGGTAAGGCGAGGGATTTTTTAAAAATATTTTTTCAGATTTTAATATTTTTTTTTATTTTTAAAGGTTTTTTTTATTCTAGCAGCAAATGGTGCGGCAGACCTGGTGTGTCCGGGGAAGGCCGGAGCACACACACTGTGCACACAGCACCATCATCGCCTGGGGGACAAGGGGCGGGGATGGAGGGGATGGAGGCCCACCACTGACCCATCCCCCTCGGGCTTGGCTGAGGGAGGGAGGAGAGTCGCTGCTGCTGCTGCCACCGCCGAACAGGAAAAGCAGGAGCTGCCTGTGCTGGGGGCTTCAGCCACACCACTCCGCCCCTTGACGGCAAGGGGCAAAGTGGTGCGGCTGAAGCACCCCAGCGCGGCCGGCTCCTGCCGAGGATGGAGGCCCACCACTTCCCCGGCACTCTCAGGCTTGGCCGAGGGAGAGAGGAGAGTCGTTGCTGCCGCCGCCACCACCACCAATGAGCAGGAGAAGCAGGAGGCAGGTGGCAGCGCAGTGCGATGAGGTTGTGACAGCTCCCGGGAGAGCAGTGGTGGGGAGAGGGACGGTTCCCTGCAGAGGCGCTCGTGGAGGGGCCGCTGCCGGTGGGGGAAGCAGCTCCTTGGGCCCCTCACGGGGAAAGGCAGCACCATGGCTCCACCAGGCCCACCTCTCCCTCCTCCGCCAAGGTGCCTGACTAACTCCTCCAGACATGATTCAGGCTGCAGCCCAGCAGGCGTACGCATCCCAGCCCTGCGGACCCCGCAGCAGCCGGCGCAGTGTCTCTGCCCCACCTCTCATGCAGTGCCACTGAGCCCCTCGCAGATCGCCACCCCACCGCTTGGCTTGGCCACCATCCCGCCTCCCCGGCACTGACGTCGGTGAGGCGAGACCTGGAGCATCTTGCAGGCAGGATTCTGAGGCAGGATCTCAGCCTTTTAAAGTTGGAATCTCGTGCCGTTTGTGGTTGGGACCCAATTGGCCGAGCAGCGTGCTGATTGGTAGGGGGGCTTCTTGTTCCAGGCTGCCTCCAATCAGCAGCTCTGGTTCTCATTATCTACCACACCCAACTAAACTCTTAGCACCTGTGGTATGAGTCACACACTGACACATCATCCCTACAACAATGGCTGCTAATTGGGTGACTTCCAGAATAATTCCCCTCTCACCTAGATATCAAGCCTCTGTAGTATAATTTATCTAACTGTAAATTCTTGGGTATATACAAACCCCAACACCCCTCCAATTTACAATAGATATTACATTTCACTTATACAGAATAGAAGACATACACATTTTGGATACACACATCCTATGTCTATCTATACTTAGAGGCTTTGTCATCACATCTGCTACATTACATTCAGATGGACAATATTGCAAATTAATCAGAGACTCTTTTACAGCATTCCTAACATTGTGATACTTGATATCAACATGTTTGCTCCTCCCTCTGATCCTATCAGTCTTTGCAATCTGTATACATGCTTCACTGTCATCATATACACATATAGGCTCATCAATTGCTATATTAACATCCATTAACAATTGCCTATACCATATTAACTCTGAACATAGGTCAGATAGTGCAGCGTACTCCGCCTCTGCAGTTGATACTGCGACAGAACTCTGTTTCTGAGATCTCCACCCCACCAAGGTGTCACCAAACATAATTATCAATCCTGCCATTGATTTTCTATCATGTACATCATTACCCCAATCACTATCTACATAGCATTTCAATTCCAATGGCTTACAAGGTTTTATCAATAAACATTTATCAATAGCCCCTTTAAGATACCTAAACACTCGTTTAATACCTTTCCAATGCCTCTGGGTAGGTTGTGTAACATATCTACTCAGTACATTTACCGCATGCCCGATATCGGGACGCGACCATTGTGCTAAATACAATAAACTTCCAATTATTGACTGAAAGTGTTCTTGATTACATGAAGTTTGGTCATCATCTCCAGTCTCTGTCTTAACAAAATCAGTTGTCATTGGGGTAGGAACCTCCTTGCAATGTTCCATATTGTTCTCTCTTAGCAGTTGTTCAATTTTCTTCCGCTGCTCTAGAATGAATCAACCTTCTGAATACCTACGCCTAGGTAATTTCTAATCTCTCTAAAATCTTTAACATCAAATTGTTGCTTCAGTTTTTCAGTAAATTCAATTATCCTGCTTTGATCTTTAGCTATAAGACACAAATCATCTACAAAAATCAAAAGCAACACTTGTTCATCATTATCACATTGCTTTACATACAGACATGGGTCAGCTATGCTACACTTGAACCCCATTCTTTGTAATTCCGCCCAGGGTCCCTCCTTGTGGGGGTGATGGGCGGGATATAAATGTAATAAATAAATAAATAAATAAATAAATAAATAAATAAATAAATAAATAAAATAAATTCCTCATCTAATCTTAGATTCCAGCAACGTGCCGATTACCTGAGTCCATACAACGCTTTCTGCAACTTGTACACTCTTCCTGCAACGTTAGACTCATATCCTGGAGCCCCAGCCATATAGATTTCTTCCCTCAAATCAGCATGCAGATATGCTGTGGTGATATCATAATGGTTCACTACACAATTCCCAGCTGCTGCCATTGCTAAGGCAAACCTAAATGTCTCCCCTCTTAGCGTTGGTGCAAAAACCTCATCATAAGTCTGATTCTTAACCTGGGAAAACCCTTGTGCTACAAGCCTAGCTTTATACTGAATATCACCATTGACTAAGGTCTTCTTCTTATAAACCCACCTACAACCTACTGCCCTATGCCCCTCAGGCAGCCTGGTAGATTTAAACACCTTATGGGAATTAATGGCATTCATTTCCACATCCATAGCAGCTTTCCATTTATTCTGCTCTTGTGGTGGCAACTCCAATACCTCTTTATAACTACAAGGCTCATAATTAATAAAACACACTTTAACATCACCTGGTGTGTAACGTTGAGGTGGTATGCCCTTGTTAACTCTTTCAGATCTGCGCAATACAGTAGCCTCCTGCATCATTGGCACACTAGGGGTTACTTCCTCTTCCTTCTTAATCACATCAGTAGACTCTCGCCGCTCTGCTGGCTCGAACTGTCTCTGACTAGGAAGAAAAACATAGGCAGTGCACCCAAACACCTTCAAATGAGCTAATGATGGCTTCTTGCCATACAAAATATAATATGGAGTTTGCTTTACAGACACACTCCACAACCTGTTAATTAAATAATTAGCAGTCAATATAGCCTCTCCCCAGTATCCTCTAGATAGCCCTGAGTCAGCTAAAAGTGAATCCTTTACTGTCTGTAATGCCAAATTCCTGCGTTCCACCACGCCATTCTCAGCTGAACTATGCGGATTGGTTCTCCTATGCGCAATGCCCCTCCTACTGAGCCATTGCTGAAAACTGCCACTCATAAACTCAGTGCCCCTGTCAGTTTGCAAACTACACACCTTTCTGCTATATCTACGTTCCACAAACTGCACCCAATTTCTGAACTTATCAAATGTTTGGCTTTTCGCTTTCAATAGGTAACAGAACCCAAATCTGGTGAAATCATCCACAATAACTAAAACATATTTAGCACCACCTATTGTGGCTGGTAATGGGCCAATTAGGTCAGCGTGAACTAATTCAAAACATTTATGTGACTTCCTATCACTAAATTTGCTTACAGGATACACCTTTGACTTTGCAACCTTACATGCCGTGCAATCCAGATAAGCTTGGCACGGTTTCAAATCCATTCCAGAACTTGCTTCAGACATCTTTTCAACCACTTTGAAACTTGGATGCCCCAACCATCTATGCCATAGATGTTCACATGAATCAAGTGTTGGTTTGTTAATCATGGCTACATCATGGTCTCTGCATGTCATCATTACATATAAATGGTTCTGTAAAACACCCTTACCACAGACATGATTATCCTTCAAAACAATGCATTCACCCTTACCAATCTTCACATCATATCCCTGTTTGTCTAACTGAGAAACACTTATGATGTTATACTCTAAGTCTGGTACACATAGCATAGATAATTCAGTGTTTAAACTTGGTACATACACAAACCCTTTGCCGGTAACAGATGCAACACTTCCATTTGCAAGACTAACATGATCCCGTTCAGCCTGCATAAAACTTTTAAACATTTGCCTATCATTGGCGATGTGCTGGCTGGCTCCGCTGTCAAGAAGCCACGGCCCCTTTAACTCCCTACAGAAGTAATTACCGACAGCTGTTCAGCACTTCGTTGCTTGGAAATCCCCGGCTTGGCTTTCAGCTTCTGTTTCTTTTTCTTATCACAGTCTTTAAACAAATGTTTATCAGACTTACAGCAAAAACAGCGTCTCACATATAAAACATTCTCAGAGTTACATTCCTTCACAGATAAACTGTTTTGCTGTGACTTAATTAAGTTAGAACTTTGTTTTCTTCTTTGTTCCTCTTCCAGAAGACGCCCAGTTAAATAATTTACGGTCAAATCACTCTCAGATAAAGACCCGAAACTGGTGGCTAAATTATCCCATGTTTCATTCAGAGAACTGAGAATTACATAAACCTTATGTGCTTCTGAGAATTGCATATCCCTCTGAGCTAATTCGAGGAACAAGCCAGTCATATAATGCAAGTGTTCACGGATATTCCCACCTTCCAGCAACCTAGCATGATAAAACCTCCGTGTTAACAAAACTTTGCATAACGGTGTGCTTCTAAGATAAACATTCTTTAAAGCTTCCCAACACTTACTGGCTAACTGACAAGTTCTAACATAACATAATTGGCTATCCTCCAAACATAAAATTATGCTTGCCAATGCTTTCTCGTCCTGTAGAACAACATCTTCATCATCCAAGTATGGGTCAGTGCAAAGTACAATCTTCCAAAGCCCTTCACGGTGAAGATACATTTCCATTTTGTATGCCCACGACAGATAATTAGATGCATTCAGTCTTTCCAGAGGGAATCCACCTCCAACTGTTGGCTGCATCTTGACTGTGCTCATCTTTCCTCAGCCCCTCCTGGGCAGACACCGATGATAAATTGCACAGACCTTATCAGAACGTCCTTCAGCTGCAAACAAGCCTAGGAAAAAACACACAGCCAGGCACGTAACCTGGAAAAGTTCCAAAATCGCTCCAAATAGCCAAACGACTCCTGGATAGGCTTCCAAAGTCCTACAGCTGTGCCAGCATACCAGCTGCACACGATCCACTGCCAGTCCAAAGCCTGTTGCCTCTGGGCCCATAACCTGTCAGAGTGCGTGGGTGGAGTGGCCTGATCCTTCTTCCTAGACACCAGTGATCCACGTACTGTGCAGTAAATAGAGACTCAAACAGAGATTATATAAAATAGCCTATTTACTTTATATACATACGTATTTACAGATCACTTCCACACGGGTAACAAATGATACAGCGATGAAGTTACAGCAGATGAGAAGAAACGAGAAGAAAGAAAACCAGGATTCTTCTGCTTATATATACAAACTGACCAATCACACTATAGGTCACTCTCATTATCTACTACACCCAACTAAACTCTTAGCACCTGTGGTATGAGTCACACACTGACACATCATCCCTACAACAATGGCTGCTAATTGGGTGACTTGCAGAATAATTCCCCTCTCACCTAGATATCAAGCCTCTGCAGTATAATTTATCTAACTGTAAATTCTTGGGTATATACAAACCCCAACATTGCCCTTCTAGACTTTTGCATCCTGAATCAACCAGGAAGTACCAGACATGTGAAACAAGGCAGCATTTTGCAAGTGCCTGGCATAGATTCATCAAGCCTGCTTGCTGAGAAATGACATAGTACCCCATTCCAGAATTTGGTGAGGGGGAGCATCTGATAATTAAGCAGGTCTCAGACTTACAATGATCAGCACCAACACTTGATCCTACCTGTTACTCTTCATACTCAAACTTGTTTTGTAATACATCTGCAAACTCTGATATATTCTGGAGCCAGAGGCAGTTTTACAGACTCTACAAATACAAACAAATTTACTATGCCTCAGATAATAGGCCACCAATATGGGCAGAAATTAAAGCATTCTGAGCCAGTTCCTGAACATAGTGTCTCCCTTCATTTCCTCATTTTTGACTGTGAAAAAACTTTGCAATTCTATTGAACTTCTCCATGTACCCATGGTACTGGGGACAGATTGGCTTCATATCTAGAAGCCACATATCCATTGAGATCAAGATAGCATTACATTTTTCTCCCAGGAAAGCCAAAATGCTTGCAGGGACTAAAGTTTCTTCTTCCTCTTCCTCCTCCTCCTCCTCTCATGGCTCAGCAGAAAACTTCCCTGTTTACCAACCGAAGAGTAAAACTTCCCTGTTTTACTGGCCAAATGCTCCAATTATGCTGAAGAGAAACACATCTTGCCCCCCCCCGAACCCCAGATCCTATACTTGTGTTATAAACTGCCAGGAGCTCAAATTCTTGATAAATGTCAATGTTCCAGGTCACTGGAAGAACTGGACTGGTTAAAGAAATTTATTGGTGACAACTTGCCGTATTCAGCACTCTGAATCTGCTGTCAAGTCACCAATGTTCTTTGTCAAGGAGAAAGATGGTTCTCTTTGAGTGGTCCATGATTTCAGACTTTGAATTTTGCAACCATTAGGGAACACTACCCCTTCCTCTCATTTCTGAACTGTTGGAATGTTTGAGAAAAAAAACGTGTTTTTACCAAGTTGGATCTTGAAGGGGTATGATGCTACAATCTAATTCATATGAAGGAAGGGCATGAGCATTTATTTGCAATGTCATGTATTACGGAAAGTTTAATTCTACAGAGTAATGCCCTATGGTTGAGTGAACGCTCCTTTGATCTTTATGAGATTTATTAATAATACTTTACATGACATTTTGGACTCTTATTTGATTCTATATTTAGATGATTTTTTGATCTATTTCTTCTGAAGACCCAATTACCCAATTACTGAGCAGGTACAGACTATACTTGAACAACTTTCCCAACACAATTTGAAAGTAAGACTGAGAAATGTTGTTTTGATTTGCCTATCTTGGATTATCTAGTGTGCCATATATATCTCTGAGGGTATCCAAATGGGCCTTGCCAAAGTGGACTGTTTTCTATTTTGGCACCCTCTAAGCAGAGCTTTGTGGGATTTTGTAACATTTATCAGCACTTCATAACTTAATTTGCAGCTTGCACAAAATTTTAATCCATGTTACTCAGAAAATGGGGGGGGGGCGCATTTAAATGGGATTCTGATGCACAGCTCTTCTGTTTACTGATAAAATAAACTTTCACCTCCCAGCCCCTCCATCAGTCAGACTTCACTCACCGCTTTGTTGTTCAAATGATCTTCTGATTTTGGGGGAGAGTGACCTTTCTGCAGGTGGCTGAATATTTTGTCCTGTCCATTTTTTCTAGATAGCTGCTACCTGGTGAAATAAACTATAATGTTTTTACAAGGAACTATTTGTGATTAAACATGATTATCAATACTGGCACCACCTTACCTTCTGTTCAAACAGGCAAGAAATCTGGACAAATATAGATTCATGTAAATTCAAAATCTGCTAGAAATGTAGTAATTTGATATAAAAATGCTCAAAATTTGTGGTGAAAAAAGATATAAGTGATCCAGGAGGATACTTTTTAATATTGGTAATTGTTTCAATAAACATATTGCATTTATTAATTATTTTGGTCCTATTAAGGATTTTCCAGCTATATTACATGGATGTTTTGAACATCTTTTTACCTTAGTTGGTTGGGGAATTTAAACAAGTTTTAGCTTCCTTATTAGATTGGAGTATATCCCACCTAAATCTAATTGCCCTTTTTACTTTATCTTTTTCCTGTTTTCTTTCTTTTGAGTATATTAAAGCAAGAAAAAATAATATGGATATTCATTTGAAATTGTTTGAAGAGAAAATGGCATAAATTCTCACATTAATAACACTGATTCTGCCAATAACTATGTTTCAGTACATTGGAGAGTGATAGCCATTAATTGGAAAATGTATGGCCAAATTTTTCTTTCTGAAAAATGGTACAAGAATTACTTTAACTATTCCTGCCAAATATTTTGCATTAATAGAGCATAATGGTAATTATAACCAAAGTGATTTTTGTAACATTCATTATTCCTTCAGCATGCATATTACTGGTATTCTTACCATATACATAGGTATTTTAAACTATTTTGAAAAGTAATATAAATATATTGCCCTTTTCACTACACTAAAGTTTAGCTTGTGCAATTAAAGAGATGCAGGTTTTAGTATACAACTGAAAGCATTGTTTTCTGGTCTTCTAGTCTAAAAAATGACATGAAACAATAAGATATCTAATGGTTTTGAACTGAATTCAATGAATAGTACAATAGAAAGGCTGAATTTTAATAATGTAAATAGCAGTATTATTCTAAAGACTCATAAAAATATTTAAAAAAAACATTTAATGTTTTTTAATCATGATGATTAAAATGATATGAGCAGTAGTTTATAAAATAAAACTTGTTTTTAAGTATTGATTTTTAAACAATTCATCATTCTGTTTGCAAAACAAAGTTATTATTTTTCTTGCAACTGCTCCTTTTCTGAATCAAGAAAGGTAATTGCCCTGTTATAAAAATTAACAGACTCCCTATTTATGTTTCTTATGATATTCATGTGTAGTAATATTTTATCCAGAATTTAGAACTATAGAGAAATTTGAGGTAACCCTGATGGTAATTCTCCAATGCATTTACTAGGCCCATATTTACTGGAGCATACATGTATCAATAAAACAAAACTTATCAAGAATATCTAGAGACAAATGGTTGGGGTCCAAATGGACAAGGAAGTTAACATGTTCCAACAGAAAGCCTGCATCTCTTAGCTTTCTGTCCTTACAGTGGGGGAAAAGAAAGGGAGGAAGGAGGCATTCTATTATTTCTGCAAGATGCAGATGGAAAGGGAGAATGAGAATATCAGTGTTGCAATCAGGGAAAAACATTGCAGAGACAAAGAAAGGGAAAAAAGAGGGAATCCCTTGCTTGCTATCACTATTCCTAATGCCCCTAGGACAGAGCTTTCCAAACTTTTCATGTTGGTGATACACTTTTTAGACATGCATCATTTTGCAACACACTCTTACAGCAGGGCACAAGGCAGGCACTAGGACCTGCGCGGAATCACAGCAGGTTTGGAGGCAGCAAGGCACAAGGCAGGCACTAGGACCTGCACGGAATCCTGGCAGGGCTCGGAGGCAACAGCAGCCGCGACACACCCAGACACTGCAGCCAACACACTAATGTGTTCCGCCACACAGTTTGGAAAGCTCTGCCCTAGGATAAAAAGCACAAAACAATCAATACTTTAGGAGCTTTATTTTAAAAAAATCCAAAAAGCATGATACTGATATATACATTCAAAATATAGTATATATTCTTATAATAACTAGTCCAGGTCTCTGCAATGTAAGGGTGAGGAACTCAAAATCACAATAATAGAAGCAAACTTAAATGTTATATCAAACTATGAGAGGTTACAAGTATATTAAATAAGCAATGAAAGTCAAGCATGCTTTGAGAGAAAAGAAGAGCTGCTTCAGAATATGAACTTGCACAAAAAAAAAGACAAAGAGACAATAAGGATTTTGAGAAACATATCCCTAAAGCCAATGATGTAAAAAGCGTTAAGTACATTAGATGCCGGAAAGTGACTAGGGAGACAGTTGATCCACTAAATGATATGGAAGGTAGAGAATAAGATGGAGAATGGAAGGTTAATGGAGAATAAGAAGATTTCCAAAGAAGTGGAATGAATTATTTAATCTGTCTCCATTGCAAAATATATTAAGCAGACGTTCATTCCTTGTCAGGAAAAAAGTCTGAGGAGTTGAAGCGAAAAGTGATAACAAGATTTCAAATTCTAGGACTTCCGTCTAAGGCAGTGCTTTCCAAACTGCCACCGTTGGCGACACACCAACGGCAGCAGCGGCGGCGGCGCGGGGGTGGGGGCATGCACAGCGGCGGCGCAGGGGGGCATGTGGCGGCAGTGTGCACGGCAGCGGTGGCAACAGCGGCGGCCTCCGCTAAAATGTGGAAGCGTTGATGGCGCGCCGCTGCCGTCGTTGCTGCCACCGCCGCCGTGCACACTGCTGCCGCTGCGCACGCCACTGCACCACCGCCGTGCATGCCCCCGCTGCCACTTCCGGGTTGTGTTGCGACACAGTAAACTGTGTGTCGCGACACACTAAAGTGTTGCGACACACAGTTTGGAAAGCTATGGTCTAAGGAAACCTTTTTGTAAAAAATTGGAGATCTTTACCTTGGGGGGAAAAAACAAATAAAAGGAAGTACCCTAGCAGAGAATAAGACGACAGGAAATAATATTAGAGTGGAAGTTATCCATATAACAGGTACATCTCTTATTTCTTTCTAAATATTGTCTGGAGGACAAATAGTGATTGCCTTCAGGCCTAAGGTTTTCAGAAGCATTGGTAGCTGATGTCATATGCGAAGGGCTAAGCCCTATAGAGGGAACTTGTTGTTGTTGTTCAGTCGTTTACTACCCACTGGCATTAGATCAAAAGCTGAATGCAACATGGAGGTGGGACATGAGCCCCCAAACTCAAATATGTTTAAGATGATGCAGTACTCAGACCTACACTGCTCAGGCTTACTTTCAAATTGTGTTGGGAAAGTTGTTCAAGTATAGTCTGTACCTGCTCAGTGTGGGTAATTGGGTCAATTTTCCTTCAAATAATTTACCCCAGAATTCATTTCCACTTAGTTTCCCCTAATTAATTTCCCTCTGCTCATGCGCAGAACAACCCCCATTATTCAATCAGGCCAGATCTGTCTCCCAGTTGTAATAATGTTCCCTTTAGATTGAGCAGAGTAGTTTCAAAATGGGCTGAAGGGTCTTCAAGTAGTCATTTACTAGAGATGAGTGAGCCCCTTGCCACCATTCCTGAGATCTCCATGGTCTGGTAAAGTGGAGACACTCTTGTGACTCCCCATAGCAAGTGGAGTAGGCAAGGAGTATTTGCTAGTACACTAGAGCCATCACCAGAGCTCCATTTCCTTAGTTCTGGCTTGCCACATAATTCCACTGCAAATTATTGAGAACAGGGAAGTGTAATGGTTTTTGAGCAAAAAATCTGCAAAATGTCCTTTTAATGTAGCAGCAGGATAATATCGCAATAAAAATCTCTTTGCAAAATGGCCATTGTGAACTGCTCATTAAATATATAATGTTAATACAGCTGTAGCTGGAATACTAATAAGGAAAATTCTTATGATGGATATGGCATATTACTTTTTTAATAATAGAAATTAAATCAACAATGTATCTTGGGGTCTCAGATTAGTCAAATCCTAGGCAAACGCTGCTCAGATGTATTCTGTTACTTGTGAATGGACATGTAAATGGTTTTAATGGTACTATATTGTTGGGGAAAAGTGTGGGGCAATTTCAAAGAGGAAAGTATTCTGAAGCAGCACTTGGAAGAGAAGGACAAGTCAAGAAAAAGAATGAAAGGAATTCAATATGACATCATTAGTGAAATTTCTATTATAAGAAAATAGCTGCATGATTAGGAACTCCCAGTCATAAACATATAACACTCTTGTGCCTTTAGCTATCAGCTTGGTATGAATGAATGCAGTTTAATCTACATACACACATACACACACATATAAAATGTTCATGGAAAAATTAAAAGAATTTAGTACACTAGCAGGTTTAAAGATTAATAATCAGAAGATGAAGATGATAACAAAAACATGAAAATAGAGGATCAAACAGAATTGATAAAGAAAATGGGTTTTAAGATTGAGAAAAAAGTAAAATATCTGAGTATCATTATGACAAATATGAATTGTATGTTATTTCAAAATAATTATGTTAAGACATGGAATGAAAGATACATTAAGATGGGAGAAACTACAATTGTCTTTGTTGGGGAGAATTTCTATGATAAAAATGAATGTTTTGCCTAGAATGATATTTTTGTTTCAGACAGTACCGGTTTTGGCAACTGATACACCATTTAAACCATAGCTTTCCAAACTGTGTGTCGGGACACATTAGTGTGTCGGCTGCAGTGTCTGGGTGTGTCGCGGCTGCTGCTGCCTCCGAGCCCTGCCAGGATTCCATGCAGGTCCTAGTGCCTGCCTTGTGCCCTGCTGCCTCCAAACCTGCTGTGATTCCGCGCAGGTCCTAGTGCCTGCCTTGTGCCCTGCTGTAAGAGTGTGTCGCGAAATAATGCATGTCTAAAAAGTGTGTCACCAACATGAAAAGTTTGGAAAGCTCTGATTTAAACAATAGCAAAAGGATATATCTAAGTTTGTATGGCAAGGGAAAAAACATGAGTTAAATATATGGTGTTACAAGATCCAAAGGGAAGAGGAGGATTGGGTTTACCTAATTTGAAATTGTATTTTGCAGCTTTCTGTTTTGTCTGGATGAAAGAGTGGATGTTGCTGAGAAATAGAAGACTTTTAGAGTTTCAAGGACATGACTTGAGATTTGGGTGGCATGGATATTTGTGGTACACTAAAGTCAAGGTTAATGTAGATTTTAAAAATAACTATGTTAGATGTGCCATATTGAGAATATGGAATATATACAAATCCAGGTTGTGCCCGAAAACAGCTTTGTGGCTCTCAGCATAAGAAGCATTTTATAGACGAAAAATAATAGGCAAACACAAATGGTTAACATACTGTGAAATACTAGAATTCTGTCAAAGGGAATACAAAATAAAATCAAGAGAGCAACTGATGGCAGAGTTGTCAATGATTTTCCTATTTCTAGTTATCAGAAAGATTCAAAGTAGACAAAAGAATTTATGGTATTGAATATTCTAAGCATGACTTTGAAATGGAATTGTGTACAAATGGTGACCATGTGACTGCTAAATTTTTAAACCTTTATTGAAATTTGAAACAGAAGAAGAACAAATGAAATAATGTATGATAAATGGGGCTAAAAATTTTGGTTATAAGGACTGAAATTCACATTTTGTTACAATTTAAAAGAGAATTTTTATAAAATGATGTACCCTTGGTATATGATACCAGAAAAATTATCTAGAATGTATAAAGGTACTTCAAATCTATGTTGGAAATGTGAACAAGAAGGGTCATTTTATCATGCTTGGTGGATGTGCAAAAAAGCTAGAAGATTTTGGGTTCAAATGATTGAACTGATTCAGAGGATTTTAAAGATTAATATAGAACTGAAACCAGAATTTTTACTCCTCGGACTGATGGATAAACAGTTGGAAAAAAAGTCATGGAACTTTGTTTTTATATATGATAACCACAGCAAGATTATTGTACACACAAAGATGGAAAGATTTGGCAATACCTACAACGGAGGAATGGTTGGTAAAGTTGATAGAACTTGCTGAGATGGC
The DNA here is from genome assembly GCA_023362775.1 of Charina bottae. NCBI lineage: Eukaryota > Metazoa > Chordata > Lepidosauria > Squamata > Charinaidae > Charina > Charina bottae. The sequence continues at coordinate 246,448,820 of JALMGJ010000001.1, read as the reverse complement.
CAAATTGACTTGTTTGATTAGACAAAAGACAATATGTTTATTGCTGACTGAAAACCCCTTATGGACTTTTTGCATAAAACAGAAAAAAATGAACTTATGATGTATGGTTTTAACGATTAGATAGGATAGGTTATAGAAAGAAGAGAGTTGTGGTGTAACTTTAGAGAAAGAGGTAAATTTACAATTGTACTTATAACTGCTGTAAACAAGATCGGAAGCCACCTCTTTATATCTTTTTTCTTTCTTTTCTATTTTTCTTCTACCTTTTTTCTTTTTTTTCTTTTTGCACTTTAGCTTTCTTTTATTTCTTCCTTTTTCCTTTTTCCTTTCTTATTCTATTTTAGTTTGTATTAATTTTACTCTTGTTTTTAAAACTTTCAGTAAAATTACACAGACACAAACACACACACACACACACAATGTTCAGATGCCTTAATTGTTTCTATTTTTTAAAATATCAAGCATGCCACTCACATAAAAGGGTTGAAGTGATGTCACTCAGTAGGATATGCCTGCACCTTTTGGTACCTGGAAGCATTCAGTGCATTCAGAATAAGGTCCTGTGAACCTGAGAACATTGAGGGATGACAGGCTTCTGCTGCAGTCTGAAACTAGGGAATATATAATTGCATCATTGTCTCTCCTCCTGTTCCCGGGTGGAACTTGCTTAAATGTCATTTCAAACTGCGAGCCCTCACTCTTTTCCTTTCATGGTAAGCCTTATTCAACTGGCTCTCAGACATCCTATAATAGTGCCTTAGCCCAGAGAGTGCATGAGGCTTCCGCAAGGGAATTCATATTCAGGCATCACCGATCATTGACCTGGCTATTGTTGTTTGTGATACTTACGGGTAAACTTTTGCAATCAATACAACATCAGCCCGCATTGCACCTGGGAATGAAAACCTGAAACAGTGCACTTAATCTTGAAGCCAGCTTGCGCTCTCTGCTCTGTTGCTAAACTGGGTAGTTGGCCTACTTGATACAGCATTATTACTGCAGAGGTCAGATGTGAGCCAGCTTGGCAAGTGCTGATGAATGGCTGTTTGGGAGGAAGCACCTCTTTCATCCAACAAGAGACATTTAATAATGAGGGGCCATAATGATGGACTTTTGTCGCTGGTTGGGAAGTGTCTGGAGTGAATGCTTTATAAATAGTTCTTGGATTTTTAAAGGGGAAAATAATACAGTATAGTTCTTGGAAGAGATCTGAAGATTGCAAAGAATACTTGAAGCTATGAAATTATATTTTAGTTCCTGGTAGGAAATACTTTTGGAAACCAGTAGATAAGCATAGGACTGCAAGTAACAGTGTCATTTCATTAGCATACAGCTTCTCCCATTTGTGAAAAGCTGGCTTTAAATCTATGCACTGCATGAATATCTAATTCAGCCTTAAGTTTCCACCTGACAATCCCTGGAAGAACATTTTACCAAAACAAGAACATCTCCCACTACCTCTGCACTGATTAAAGCACATGGATACTAATCAGGTGAAATAATACTGTTTGTCTGGCGATGGCTTTGAGAGAAAACTTAAGCTCATATTGATTTTTCTGGGTTTCTTTTTTTCATTTGTGTTTAAATAATTCATTTAAACCACTGATCAACATATTTAATCCAAATACCAAAACCAACTATTAGTCTATTCCTTGATGTGTTTACTTGCCAGTCAGTACCTGCCTGGACTCTCAGTGAGATATTTTTCAAATCCAATGCACTCCAAAATTGTGTTCCATTTTCATAACATTAAATATTTTTCTGTCATGACAAATAATCTTCTAATGCATTAGTCACTTTTAAAAAAATCAAGAGACCAGCAAAATTATACATCAAAAGTATGCTAAAATAAAAATATTTTAATCACTCCCTAAAGGTCAATGAAAGGGGTGTGGTGCCTCAGCGGGTAAGACGCCAGGCTTGTCGATCAGAAGATTGCAAGTTCTGAGGTTCGAATCCCTAGCCCTGCGTGCGGAGTGAGCTCCCGCACTAGCTCCAGCTCTTGCCAACCTAGCAATTCGAAAGCATGTGAATGCAAGTAGATTAATAGGCACCACTTCGGTGGGATGGTAACAGCGTTCCGCGCGCGTCATGCCAGCCACATGACGGTGGAAGCATCTTCGGACAGCACTGGCTCTTCGGCTAACAAACGGAGATGAGCACTGGCCCCTAGAGTCGGACACGACTGCACAAATGTGCGGGGGGAACCTTTACCTTTAAAGGTCAATGAAGACACAACCTGAGAAATCTCCATTGGGAAAATCATCTCCATTTTCTTATGATCATCTATATGATGGCCCACTGTAGTTGAATGCACAGAGAGCAAGATCTGCAGGTAGATCTTAATTCCCAGATAAGTCAGCATTGAAGCCGAGAGCCCTTGAGATAACTGGCAAGGCTAGTGCTGTTCAGAGCCATCTTCCTCAACCTGGTATCCTTTGGATATATTGGGACCATAATGGCCAGAAATCTCACCCACAAACCCATGACTTGATGGCACCAGACTGAGGAGAACAAATTTAAATGGACCAGCAGGCAAATGGGCAACCAGCATATTCAAACTAGCATTGGAGTCAGATGCTCTGTCCAGCACTAGATAGAAGTATAAAGCACTCATTTTATCTGAAAATAACCTCAGAGGATTTGTGATTTGGAACTGAATATACCGTACCAAAGAATTCCAAGAATGCATCCCCGTTAGTATATGAAGTATTAGCCCTCTGGGGTGCAAAATAGTTACAAGGTTATCTTCTACAGTATTTCAAAAGGAAACTCTGTTTGCCATCTATTGTAAAGTAGCCCACACATAAACTGTATCCAAGACTGCATTCACATTGACTAAATCCAGGCATTAGTAAAGTCCTCGGTCCATTTCCACATTCCCATCCGAAGGTTGGAGATTTAAACTTAATACTTGCTGACTGCAATGAATGTCTTAAATCCAAGCACTTCAGCTGAAATGGGTTGTAAAATCAGATCATTAGTAACCTTGCTCTTTTATGACTGAAACTCAAATACCTAATCCAGGGTGATATATGAAAACTTCATAACTCAATACCTTGCAGAGACACCATTAACATAGTATAAAAGATTTGCTTATCTGATGGGGGGTGGTTATGATGTGCCTTTATTTTCCTTTCTTTCATATTTTAATGCACAAATATCTGAAGTTGTGCAAAGGGACATAATTGAATGTAATGGAATGAATCTAGAAAAATATCAGGTAATTTTGCCACTGTATAAGTCCTGTTAGAATGTGGAGGCACTCAGTTGAGACACATAAAACTGCATGAGCCTGAAACGCTAGAAAATATACTGATGAAATTCAGTTACATTGGCGTAAAGAAGGCCGTGGAAGACCTAATAGGTATTCTCCATCTCTAGCTCCAAAATTTTCTACCATATTTGTGCTTAATTTTCATAGTTAGAGCTATAGAGCATAATCATCCAAATTGTAATAAAAATTGTATAATGTATAAGAACCTGTTAATGCCTCATTTCCCATCAAATGAGGTTAATCCGTCTCAAATGTGAATAACTTTGCTTTCACTGGGTCAGTCGGAGGGTACATCAGAACTCATCCTCAGTTGCACCAATACACATGCCCAGTCATTAGAAAGACAGATTGCCCATCCTGCAGAGAAAGGAACAAACCCAGGATTTCACTGCTTTGGTTGGTTCAGTTTTAAATCTGCCAATTCACCATTCATTCCGGTAGGTCAAGTTGCCTCTCTAGAACTACCTAATTTCAGGAAGCTAGGTTGAGAGAAAATAATAACGAGGACTCATTTGGGGAGAAAGGTCTCTAAGAAAGAAGCATTTACATGAAGTATCTGAATATGTAGGGTTTTTTAAAGAAAAGAAATAAATATTTAAATAAACATTAATGGTGAAGATGGGAGATGGGTCATTTGGATCATTGCAAAAAGAAAGACGCTCACTGTATTCCACTTCATCTGTTACTAATATTTTTCTACTTCACTAAAGATCATGGGGAAGGCAAAACAACTACAGTATCTGTCAGAGCTAAGACCTTTCACCAGATGAGTGACTCTTTCCAGAAGCTTTTTCTCAGAACTTCTAAACCCCCAAGACCTAACCACTGAAGGTGACATTACCTAGGCTCCTTTGGGGTCAGCCTTCCTTCTGCAGCTCCTAACGCCAATCTTCCAAGACTCCCAAATCAATGTGTTCCACTAACTACTTCATACTTCACCGCCCAGAGTCTACTGCTGTAGAGATGGGCGGAGATAGATAGATAGATGATAGATAGATAGATAGATAGATAGATAGATAGATAGATAGATAGATAGGAAAGATAGTTGTAAAGGTGACATGGGCATCTCATCTCTACTGCTCTGGGTTCATGGAATGAAAGAGGAAGAAGACAAAAACATGGTGATAGTTAAGATAGAATAACACCTTCATTTGTTTTAAAAAGTGGAGAAACCATGCGTTTCACCATTCCTTATAAGTTCAAATATATTTATACAAATCTGAATTGTAATTAGCAATCTTGGATGTGTCTGTGACTTCTATCATAACTGACACTTTTTTTAAAGCAAGGTCTCCAATATTGTACATTGTTTTATTTCCATGCTGTTGCAATTTTACTTTCATATCTCTCTGAGGAAAATGTATGGCCATTGCATGTATAATTGTTTCTTTCCTTCTTTTCTTTTTTTACGATACTCTCACATATGTGTTTGCAGACAATTACTCATCTCAGCAGTAATGTTTTCAGTTGCCTTGTCACCAATTCAAAATTGTCACAAAATTCACATTGCTTTTATTTTTTTCTGATTACATAAACCTCTCATGTACGTATATCGCGTTTGGTTTTAAGACATATACACCATGTTTAATTTCCCCTACCTCCCCACCCATAAAAACCTTATACTGGGTTTCTTTGAGAGAAGGTACTGTTAATTAATAACAGTGTGAAGCCAATTCTGGGTTTATACAAAAAAAAAATTCCTTAGTGCTTACAGCTGCCTCATGCAGTATATATTTAATTCAAATGCTTTCCATCTGGCCCATCATCTCGAAGTATATAAAAGATACTCCTGTGGACTTCCATTAAATTCAGCACAGAAAACAAGACCTGATTGTTATATGGAAAATCAAAGGGGAAAAAATGGTGGCAGCCTGCTAACTGCTCAGGATGGCAAATTATTAAGTGTGAATTTATGTTAATTCAATTACAAAGTGATATACAATTTTAAAACAGAGTGAAACAATTATACCGCTATTAGGGAATGGGTTAAAAACAAACAGAAAGCTGTTCCATATAGCAAAACAAAAAACACCCCCCCCCCCGCTCCCCAAATAGGCAGAAACAGTAATGACAGTTTTGAAGTATCCAGTACTGGTTGTGACAGGAATAACAAATTAATTGGGCCTATAACAGATTCTTTGTAAAGGTGAAGTAAACACACTTGACTGTATATTTTTCACCATCAGTTAAGTCTCAATTGGTTCTAAAAATAAACAGAAGACATTGAACAGTTTTAATAGATTTTGACACCTAGGTATTATGCTGTCACTCCAGTATAAATGAATCATAACTTTAGACTGCACCAAGGAATTACTACACATTTGGAGAAAATTTATGTTGTTCCAAGCCTGGAATCATAATGTGATCTAAAAGCTAAAGTCATGAGTGGAGGATGGGTGGAATGAGGACGGTTAGCATAAATTATCCTCTTTTCTGTCCACACAGGGCCAGGAAGGTAAAAAGGGAGCCCGAGATGACCTCTATTCACACTCATCCATGCCAGATGGCCTTTGCCAGCTGCCTGGAAATCAGCAACCTAATTGGGCCAGATCCTGAAAAGGCTGAGGTGAATTCCTGCCAGCCCCTAGCAGGAAGCGATCCAATGGAGGTTTTCATTGGGCCGGAATTAGGTCTGAGTTTCTCGTCTTGCAAATAGATTGGATTTTTGCGGAGGACTGATAATACAAACCAACTGAAAACAGGAAGGTGAAATGTTATGCTAAGGATCGCTACAGATCAGGGAGTGCTTCTCCTTCTGGAAAATGTGTCCCTCATATTATTTACCCTTTCTCCACATTTATCTGGCTTATGAAGATATTTGGGGGCTTAAAACATTTATATCTTGCTTATCTGCTGCAGAGTTCTCAGCAGCGCCTAGCAGTGAACTGTTAGCATGTAAACACATTACTCTAAACCACAGCTTTCCAAACTGTGTGTCGCGACACTTTAGTGTGTCGCAACACACAGTTTACTGTGTCGCAACACAATCTGGAAGCGGCGGCGGGGGGTGTATGGCGGCGGCGGCAGCGGCGCGCCATCAGCGCTTCTGCGTTTTAGTGGACGCCGCCGCCGCCGTGCATGCTGCCGCCGCCATGTATCCCCCTGCGCCACCACCATGCATGCCCCCGCCCCCGTGCACGCCCCCGCGCCACCGCCGCTGCCGCCGTTGGTGTGTCGCCAACGGCGGCAGATTGGAAAGCACTGCTCTAAACTTTGTGAAATGCGATAGCTGTTCCCTCCCCACATGGTAAAGGAGCAGTGATTGTAATTCGAGTTATGAGAGGGGAAAAAATTAACAACCACCCAGAGGCAGAAGACTGGGACTTTTTTGTAATTTATTTGGGGGTTGTGGTTGTCTTTAGGCCATTATTGAGCAGTTTGATATACAGTCACCTGTTAATATCGAAGGAACAGATTCAGGAAGAACAGCAATACTGTAGTGTTCTGCTTACGGTAGCATTAGGTTGTAAGTAAATAGTTTGTGTGCTATACTGTATATTTTAGGCAGAATCTATTCCCTAGAGGCAAGGACCCTGCTCACCCAGGAATCTGTGAAGCTCATTGCATTGGAGAGATTCTTGGGTTGCATCTAGCCTCTGTGCCTTTTTTTTATAGCTCTGCATATATCTCAGTTCAACATTTCTGGAAATTAGGGTAATGTGAACCCTAACTCAGGCTTAACAAGGTTTCAGAAAAACAAAATGTCCAGATTCCCTGCAACCACCCAAGGAACCCCAGCAACAGAAATACTGGCCTCACTCACATTGCATGATTAATTCCCCCACTGCCAACCTCTGGTCACCTTAAAAATGTTAAGTGTGCTCCCTGCTGTAGTGCCCATTATTCTCTTTCTAAGCTGGGGATATGACTGGGTGGTGAATTACATTCTGGTGTTCTTGGGAGAATCTGATTTTCTAGATCTGTTTTGACTGAGGTAGGTTTGGCAGAAAAATTGCTCTTGTCAACCTGTGTGCATAGAGGTCCACCACAAATCATGATGACCAAAACCAAAACAAAAAATGGAGAAATGTGCTTCATAACATTGTCTATGAAGGTTCTCAGTCATCCAGGTGGAATTGTCTGTAGCTTGAATCATGTCAACTGGATTTCTATTTTCTCAGTGGAAACGTTTCGCTCCTTATCCAAGGAGCTTCTTCAGTCTGAGCAAAGTTGGTAAGGGAATCCTTAAATATGTTTCTAGGTAGCTGTGTGACCTTACACCTGGGACCATGACCCCAGGTGTAAGGTCACACAGCTACCTAGAAACATATTTAGGATTCCCTTACCAACTTTGCTCAGACTGAAGAAGCTCCTTGGATAAGGAGCGAAATGTTTCCACTGAGAAAATAGAAATCCAGTTGACATGATTCAAGCTACAGACTTCATAACATTGTGATGCAAACCCTGGCCTTTCATACTTGCGTCCTGACATTTGGATGCATATATGTAAGTCACAGGAGTTGTGCTGTGATGCCACAAGGTAAGTTTCATCACTTGCTTCCTTACCTGCCCCCCAAACACGTATGCCTGTGGGACAGTCTTTAATAGTGGAGTGAGTGATAAGGAAGACATTCTTGTTGATGCTCCACAATGTATCAATTGATGGTCTAATACCATCAACCATGGCTTCTTTATTGAAATCTATAGTCCGGGTATGACATTTCAAGAATCCTACCTCTACCTGTTATAGCTCTGTCAACACAACCTTACGCATATCTACTCAAAAGTAGAGTAGATGTAGCTTACTACCAAATAAGTGTGCCTAGGATTCCAACTATAATTTTCACTTGACATATCTTTTTTTGAGAAGAGTTACCATTCTGTACTAGAGCAAGAGGTTCTTCCCAAACACAGAATATTCTGGCAATACTCTTTCGAAAAGAGAAGATCATATGCAGTATCTGAAAACCAGAATATGCCCTCAAAAAAATAATAGTCAAGTTACTATTTAGCTGAACACGAGGTGTAATCAGCTAAAGGCATTTTTAATCTCACGTTGGACTATACAATATTTAATGTGTTAACAGTACCACATGTGCAGTGGGGGAGTAATGTTAGGTTTTAAAAGTACCTTGTTTAAAGAGAAACAAAAGGAGCTGCCATTCGGTTCAAAGAAGAGATCTTACTGCTCATAAATCAAGGAGGGTGGGGGGGATGCCCGGCTTCTGCAATTGCCACTGTTGGGTTCAAAAAACCTCAAGGTGTTTTGTTTCCATAAACATTGAAAGAGAAAATGTCAGAGGTGATCATCAGTTTTGTGCTTTGCCTGAGCTGACAGCTATATGATGCTCGTTCAGTGAAACAGACGGGGAGCTGAAAGTTTTGTCAATAATATAACTCTGATGGCTTCATGTCAACGGTCAAGGTAATGGCCATTTATGATCAGGGGAAGTGTTTTAGAAGATGTGTTGACATCCCAAGTTGAATGACATCAGATCTAACAGTCATTACCTGCAGCATTATCCTTTCCATATGCAAACCCATTCGCTTCATTTCAATGTCTATGGGTCATTTTCTGTTTAAAAAGCAAAACCTTTGTCATTATCCATTATTCTTATGACAGTATGGCAGGAATGGGCGGGTTGCATTTCCTTTGGAGCAACTGATAAGTAGCTGCACGTCAGAAGCGGGTGGGGCTGGAGTGACCAAGGTAGGGATGTCAAATCACAAAAGCAGCATTGCGCTGTTGTGATGCAAGCTCTGTCCCTTTTTTTAAATGCACTGTGATGTCACATGGGGGTTGAGTTTGCATTGTAATGGTGAGACTTTGCTTTTGTCATTATAGTGAAAGCATCAGATCTTGCAGATGCCTCTGGAAGGGGTTCAAGCAAGTATTAAGAAGAGGCAGAGACAAAAGTTGGTCAGGTCACACTTTCTGACACCTCCCCCTTTCCTCTTTTTGATCTCCTTTTTCTTTTTCTAGTCCCTCCTTCCTCCTCTCTTTAGGTCTGTCTCTTTCGCTCCATTCCTTCCCACCCTGCAGGCAAGAACAAATTGTTCTTACCAAACTATCTTAATTTTCTGTTTATGCAGGGCTTTTGAAATTCCGAAGAGCTGCTCAAAATTAGCTCAAAGGCTGCATGAAGCTCTTAGGCTGCACTATGATATTCCCATGAATGCCAAAGTTAATTAACAGTTCAATCCTAGCTATGTCTACTCAGAAAAAAAATGTTCCATTGACTGCAATGGGGCTTACTGCCAGATACGAACAATAGACATCGTTTTGTTTAGATCCGCTAGAGAAGTAGATACAGGGTGGGCTTGTGGCTGGGGGCAGCACCCCACATGGCTTGCTCCCTTGAGAGACTAGTAGTACATGCCTTATTTGATGCCTGAGCTTGGCTGTTTTCCTGCAGACATTTCATTACCAGGCTAGGTAACATCATCAGTGCAAGGGAGGGTGGGGTTTTCTGGCTGCTTCTGTGTAGTAGCATGCTCTGTCGGTCTTGGTGAGGGTGTGGTTTCTTCTTTTAATTTCTCTCTATATATTTTTTCTATCTCTGACTGGGCCTCCTTGGCCAAGCCTTAGCAACTCTTTCCCCCTTCCTAGTCCTCTGTAATTGTTACAAACCAAGGAGGGCAGGGCTTCAGTTTGCCTCTCTGTTCTGTTTAACACAGAGGTGGGGATTAAACCCAGGGAGTCCCCCCAAATGAAAAAAACCCATTCAGAAGGCAGCCTGGCCTTCCGCCCATAGCCAGTGGCTTAAACGCGGTGGCTCAGCAGGTTAAACTGCTGAGCTGTAGGCTGCAGATCAGAAGGTCTGCAGTTCGAACCCCGCGCAACGAGGTGAGCTCTGGTTGCTAGTCCCAGCTCCTGTCAACCCAACAGTTCGAAAGCTTTGCAAGTAGATAAATGGGTACCACCTTAAGTGGGCTAATTTGCTGGCGTCCTGTCGGGAAGTCGGCACCACCAGAGGAAAGGATCGGAGGAAGATCGAATGGCGGCGGTGACGACGGGCCCGGATGCAACAGCTACAGGACGTCAGCAGCCGGCTCAAGGCATCCTGGGAATTGTAGTCCAGAGCCTGAAAGAATCGGTTCCCTTACCCCCTCCCCTCACGTGCGGTTAAAATGGTGAATTGTATAACTAATGTATATATGCTTGTAAGCCGCCATAAAGGTAAAGGTAAAGGTTCCCCCCGCACATTTGTGCAGTCGTGTCCGACTCTAGGGGCCGGTGCTCATCTCCATTTGTTAGCCGAAGAGCCAGCGTTGTCCGAAGATGCTTCCACGGTCATGTGGCCACATGATGCACGCGGAACGCTGTTACCTTCCCACCGAAGTGGTACCTATTGATCTACTTGCATTTGCATGCTTTCGAATTGCTAGGTTGGCAAGAGCTGGAGCTAGTGCAGGAGCTCACTCCACACGCAGGGCTAGGGATTCGAACCTCCGAACTTGCAATCTTCCGATCGACAAGCCTGGCGTCTTACCCGCTGAGCCGCCTAGAGTCCTCCATTAGGGAGGGGATAGGCGGGGTATAAATATCACAATAAATAAATAAATAAGTAAATGATACGAGGAACAGCTACCTAAGGGGTGAGAACAGCAGGTGTTCAGTCAGAAAGGGTTTGCCTTGTTTGGAGGCTGCTGGGGAGAGGGGCGGGCCCAGGCCAGGCAAGGGAGAAGGAAGGGAGGTTGTCGCTTCCTCATTGCCCCCCTGTTGTTATGCTGTTTCTGATATTTCTCTTTTGGCATGAGGTGAAGGCAGGGATAGTTGTAGGGATTCAGTGGCCCTTTACTTCAACGCTGAACAGGAATCAAGTCCAAAGCGGTGAGGAGGTGTATGAAGAAGAGTTCCAGGCCCGGCTGCTGAGAGGTTTTGGAGCGACTGGCAGGCTGCTGGAAAGAGCGGGAGGTGGGGCTGCTAGAAATCAAAGCAACATAGGAGGAGCCACGGCTGACTCCAGGCAAGGGGGGAGAGACGCCCATGCTCAATGGGGAGGTTCTTTCTCTGCTTGAGGGCCCACAAGAGGGAAGGGGATGGACCACGCCGAGAGACCCCATTGAGCCCATTGTGGCATTTGGGGAGGGGAATGGCAGCTTCTGGTACTGAAAGAGGGGCTGAGTAGGGCCTTGACAATGTGGAAAAATAAATGGTATGGGGAATTCCAGATTCTAACCAGCAAGCAATTGAACTGTTTGCCAGACAGAATGTGAGGCCCACATCCCTTACCCCCCCCCCAAAATTAAAGCAACTGGGGGATTGAGGAAGTTACCCAGGATGATGGAGGCCCCAAGGTTTTTCTGCTGGCATACCATCTTTCTGATCTAAACACTCTTCTTAAGTTTAACTAGAAAATAAGCGACTTAACATATGGCCTAAATATCCTTGGTGCTTTGCAAGAGAGAAGGACAGAGATGATCTGAAAGCATTTAGCTCTGCCCACCATGAACTGCCCCTCTCTGCCCACCCAGCCTTGCTGGGCATCAGCTGCCACAGAGTCCAAGCAACCGCGGTTTTGTTTTCTATGGAAGAAAGACAGTTGGGCCTTACTCCTGTAGATTCTTCCTAGGAAATAAATACCATGTAAGTCAGTGGGGTGCACTTCTGAATAACCATGCAGAGGATTGTTGCAAATTATTTTAGCAACAATGAATAAAGATGAATTAAAAAATCTTACAACACGTCAGATCGTCTCTATGAAGCATGGAATATCTTGCTTCATTCAATAGAGAAAATCATTCTCCATATATAGGGTCTTCCTCCTTTTTATTTATTTCTAACTTTTACTCCCACCATAAAGCACTTCTCAGAGGTTTTGCCTGGAACTTAGTAGAGACAATATCTTGCTTGTCTTGTGGGAAACTTATCTTTACACTAGGAGATACATAGTTCATTGACAATTATGTTTGTTCCTATTATGTGTATGTATGTGTTCCAGAACCAAAAAGCCTTCACTTTAAGATGATAATATTAAGCTTATTCCTATTTCTACTTACACCTTAACCTTAAGGCGTAAGTAGAAATCGGAATAAGCTTAATATTATCATCTTAAAGTGAAGGCTTTTTGGTTCTGGAACACATACTTACGCCTTAAAAAGGCAAAAAAAAGGGGAAATTAAGCACTTAAGATTTATACAGCATAAGATGTAAAGACTTTACTAAGCCTCTGATGCTATACTGAATTTAGAATTAACATTCCCTTCAACTCACTGCTTGCAATTGGTATTTCAGGATAAGCTTGCTCAAGAGAGGGTTATATCGAGGTAGATACTGAAGAGTTGCAGCTTCTCCAGTCATTTAATAGCGATGTCCCTGAAGATACAATGATATATATATATATATATATATTTATATACACACACACACACACAGTATATGCCAAATTTTCCACCTATGACATTAATTCTGCAGGCTGAAATGAGTCAACAATCCATCCACAGTTCCTTGCTAGAATGCACTTAGTGGATTTCTACCTGATTCTTCCTAATATAATTCTCATTATCCTGAGGAGTTCCTGTTACTTTGTTAGATGTGCAGCAAATAATTCAACAGGTCCACAGTCAATCTATAATACTTATCAAAAGATACATCTACTGAATTTCTGACTGATGCATACAGACAGAACACAAAATCCTGTGAAGCTGTATTTCCATATGTTTACTGCCCGTTTATACAGTATTAACACTACAGATACAGAAAATAGTAGGCAGATGTCACATGGGTATTCTCGTATGAGAGATCTGATTAACTTCTACAGTCATGAAGAAATTTTGTTACTCCCCATTTATTCTTCTTTCTTTGCAAAATGGCTTTTGAAAATCCATGCAAGTTTAAGACGTTCATATAGGAAATCCAATGGTATATTAACTGTACTGGGAATAACAGCAAAATTGTAACCCTTACAGTGGTAGATAGATTTTTGCCTTGTACATGTGCATTCGGCATAGATTCATCAGGAGCATCTCTAGGAAGATGGAAGTAACTGTCTCTCTTTAGTCTCTGCCTGCCACAGCCCAAGCTGATTATGGAATATACCTGCTTTTTACCATGGCAATATTTCACAAAGACAGATATAAGAAGAGCCAACCTGTTGTGGTTTGCAGAAGCCACTGCTTTCCCTGACTGCTTGTCCTGCAGATAGCTTGGAGTTCAGCTCCAGGAATTCATTGAAAGATTACCTTAACAAAGTAGCCGCTGTCACCTTCAGTCTCAAGAAAGACAATAGAGAGCATAACAGCAGAATCCTAAGAGCAGGCAAGGAACACCAGTAGGGCAGTGCAAAAGTCATCCACGGTCAGTGTTGCATTCCAGAATTATCATAGGTCCTGAGTAATAAAAATCATGTTATAGATAGAAGGGGAAAAAATCAACAATTACTTGCTTTGGTTGTTGTGGGTTTTCCGGGCTGTGTGGCCGTGTTCTGGCAGTTTTGGTTCCTAACGTTTCGCCAGTCGCTGTGGCTGGCATCTTCAGAGGACAGGAGCACAGCTAGAAGATTCTGTCTGTGCCCAAGTGGAGGGTGTGTGTTCCTGCTGGTGTTTATAGCTGCTGAGAGGGTGTGTGTCTTCTGTGGGTCATTTACAAGAGATTAGGAGAGGGTTTATTGTGGTGATTAGGGGGTGTGGTGCTGTCGTGTGTGGGATTAGCACATCTATTGTGTGAGTTGTTTGTATATTTCTGTTTGTATATTTCTATTTCTATATTTCAGTTACTTGCTTCCTCCTTCCTCATGCAGTACGCCTCTTTTCTACAACAGTTGTCAAGAGAAAAACTGTGTGGTTGTCAAGACACAGTCTTCCTCCATATAATTTCTCATTAAAAGCAGTGCTAATGGATTTTTTGGGGGAAGGGGGATAACACCATAGGGGTGTGCGTGTGTGTGTTTGTGTATTGAGTTTTTGAGCCTAAAGACAAGATTTCAGAGCACGCTGCTTATAGAGGCTCAGAAAATCAATCCCATAATTTTTTTACTGATTAGAAAGATCTTAGAAGGATTAAGAGAGAGCCAGTTTGGTGTAATGGTTAACTCACCAGGCTAGAAACTAGGATACTGAGTTCTAGTCCTGCCTTGGCTATGAAACCCAGCTGGGTGACCTTGGGCCAGTCCCTCTCTCTCAGCCCTAGGAAGGGGGCAATGGCAAACCACTTCTGAAAATCTTGCCAAGAAAACTGCAGGGCCTAGTCCAGGCAGTCACCAGGAGTCAACATTGATTCAAAGGCGTGTTCATGCATGCACGTACACACACACACACACACACACACACACACACAGAGGATTAAGATGGGGCTTGCTGATGAAGGTTCCTGAGGCAGGGTGGGGTGGGGGGCAAGTTCCTGTTAATGAGAGAAGAATCTGCCCCAGAGTGCCAGCATTGCAACTTCCAAAACAGAATGTAAGTATTTGTATTGAGAAGCAGCTAAACTCAAGTGTCAGTGTTCATCAAACACTGGGAAGTATCAAACATTTGTCTAAAGTTTTGCAAAACTGCAAGGCAAGGTAATGGTGATAATTGACCAGTAAATGGCAAAATCCCTGGAATGGTCAAATTCTGATTGTTCCAAAGGCAAATAGCTGTAAAGTGCCTTGCATTTTAAAAGAAGTTGAAATTCCCCCAAATCTATGTAAATATCTGTTTCCCTTTTCTCAATTTAGTCCCAAGATGTATCATTTTTAAAAATATGCTTATTATGACCAGATTAATGCAATCTTCCCCAAGCTTAAGTATGACTCATGTGTTATGTTATATCAAGTCTAATTTTTTAAAGACTCATTTTTATTTCTGTGCAGTAAAATGGGAAATAAATAGTTCAAAGAGAGAAAAAATGAATGGTGTGGTATGGTTCATGCTTAATACTGAAGACAAAATTATACAAACTCCTTCCATTACTACTACATTTGTTCCAGGCTGGGCTTTGAAATGGTTCAGACAATAAATAAATAATCAGTAAATAAATTAGCTTGGGCCAATTTTATTGTTACCATAATACAACCTTGGTCAAGTCTGTTTTTACCACGTTGTACTATGCTTGTATACCAATATAGTTGCTGTCCCCACTTCCTCCAATGCCCAGCCCAATTAGCTCCCATACACCACTGGTAAACATGTGTCAGTATCTGGAACAGTGCCTCAATCGCAGTAAATCTTAGAAAATGAGAATGCATGATGTGTATCCCTCTACTCGGTATTATTCACAAAACGTGTTCTAGCTTGTCCATCTATTGTATTTAAAGTATGATCTTCCTTATAAACTTAAGTTTTCAGATACCTACTTAAAAACAAAAAACAAATCTAAAATGTTATACCCACTCAGGAAAAAAAATCTATCAGTAATAATTAGCTTAGTAAAATTGCAGGAGTATACTTTTTCTTAAATATTAAGGATAATAAAAACAGATCTGGCAGCTTTTGATTATAGGGCATAGCAATAGCATCTGAAGGTTACTAATAGAAAATGTGGCTTAAATTGATATTACATTCATATTATACTGAAGTTGTCAGCAAATGTGTCAGCATAATGCATTTTGCAAAGAAAAAAGTGCACTTACTTCTTTGGAACATGGACATTATGTAAAGGACAAAATGGTGCTTTGAGGACTGCCCTAAGCTGGATCGTCACCTTGTTGTGGTGAGTGGGCTTGTGTGTTCCCAATGAACCCTGTGAGCGAAGCCGTCGGGAGTCATGTACTCCTGGCAGGGTCACCCATGGCGGTAAGGTCCAGGGGGAGGAACCAGACAAAGAACGATCCAAGAAAGTCCTCAACGGCAGAACAGGCGGAAGATAACAAGGTGTATTGTTACAACGGCTGCGAAGGCGGATGAAGGCTGCAGCAGACAAAAGGTCACCAATCGTCATGGTATCCATGCCATTGGATTAGAGCCTTTTTCTGTGAAGGTTGTGTGCTGATCGTTGTGCACCGATCTCCACACATAAAACAAATTCACGCACAGGCGTCTTCCAACCACACCAAACCCAAAACAACCAAAAGTCCCATGGCGATTGACGAATGGCAACGGGGGCAGGACTGTGAAATCCGGAAGCTCCTAGTCATGGACCGTCTCCCACCCGGAAAACTATGCCCTCATTGTGGGAGGTTGTGCGGATCCAGAATTGGCCTTTATAGCCACTTACGGATCCACCGTTAAAATTTTACCTTTGGAAGACAATCTTACTCGGCTACGAGTGATCGCCAATGATGATGATGATGATGATGATGATGATGATGATGATAAGTAGGGTTGGGCCAGGGGACCTTGTATGCTTTCAGACTACTCTGATCCACAGCCATCCTTGTGGGCGGCCACTTAATTCTCAGCAAGGTGATTCTTGGGACTGGCTGAGATGGTTCCTGAAGGATTTTCCCCAAAGTATTTTTTAAAAGAGGGCTTTCCAAAGTTTTCCCGCGGCGACACACCAACCGCCCTTGGTGTGTCGCCGCGGGAAAACCCGGAAGTCCCGCCGCCGCGGCAGCACGCAAAAAGCCGGAAGCGCTGCTGCCGCTTTCAGTCTTTGCACACCGCTGCGGCTGCGGCGCCTTCAGATTTTCATGTGTCGCCGCGGGAAAACCCGGTGCGGGCGGGGGGGTGCATGGCGGTGGCAGCAGCGGCAGCCTCCGTTAAAACGCGGAAGCACCGATGGTGTGCCGCCGCCGCCATGCACACCCCCGCTGCCACTTCCGGGTTGTGTGGCGACACAGCCGACTGTGTGTGGCGACACACTTTTGTGTCGCGACACACAGTTTGGAAAGCTCTGTTTTAAAAGCTCCCTCTCCCTGGCCAACTGAACTCCTCCTCTTTTCCATCAGTTGTGCTGTTTTGATAACAAAAGCATCTATAGTCAAATAATGTATACAAAAGTATAGGAAAGTTGATGCTAAAAGGGAGGGAACCACATTTAACCACACTACATTATACTGGTTTCTGAGGAAACACTGAGCTTTCACTTCTCTGACACTTGAAGTTGTTTACCTATGGTAGAATTGTGTCTTTTTGATATTCATTTTATTTATTTATTTATTTATTTATTTAATTTATCCCCGCCCATCTCCCCGAATAGGGGACTCTGGATTTTGGATATTTAATATAAATATGGAATGACATGTGTATATCTGAATGGAGGGAGGGTGATGGAAAGGTTCTGAACATTTAATTTGTTTTTTCTCTTTTGTCGTCCATGCTGAGATGAGAAAGTGAACAAATCTTTTACATGTGTTAAAACATTACATGATTGGATATGAAATACACCATATGTTGTGTAATAACTGTAGAATACAATTACCCTTTAGCCAAAGAATTTGTTTGTATCCAGGAGTGCAGAGACAGGGGTTTGGAAGAGCTGAAGCTGTTGAGGTGGAAACCACTCTCCAGACAGACACAGTTGTTGTCTAGAGATGGGACAGATGTCACCAACATTCAAGGCTGGTAAAAGAAGAGCCAAAAGTCTCTTGACTTGAAGGGGTGGGAGGAAAAGACCCAGGATTTAAACTCTGTGGCATGTGTATGTGCATCTTTTTCTCTTTCTGCGTGTTTTCAGTGGGCAGATCTTTTGCATATATGCATTTTTCTCTTCAGTCGAACAACTAACCTATAGATACTGAGTCTGTGAAACTCCTGCTCTTAGATAGTTATTGAATGCTGAGTTTCTGGAGAGTTGAAATGTATTGCCCTTCCTGGTATGATGTCTGACAAGGTTATTCTGTTTTATTTTTACAGCAGCCCTGTAAAGTAGGTCAGGCTGTGAGATGGCGACTGACCCAACTCAACTGAATGGTGATTTGACGGGGAGGTCTCCTTGAACAATTTCCAATACCCTATTTATGACATTTTATTTAAAAGTAGTAAAGCTACTTCTAAATTCCATAAAGTATAATATAAGCCACACTTTGGTCACATCAATAATATTAATATGAACTCATATGGTGAGTAAATTCACAGAATATTGACTGTGGTCTTGCTGCAATTTTAACTGCTATGAAAATTACTCCAATATCTCTGCAGTATTTGATAGCTTTAGGGAAAACTAGGATTTAAAATTCCACTGCTTGCCCACCAGCTATTTAAAAAAAAAACCCACTAAAGATATGAAGCAGATAAAGCAACATTTTACTGAAAGTTCATTCATCAAAATGCTGCATATTTTGAAAAGGGTAAAAGTACTACTAAACCCATCAGGGATAAGTAAAGGCTATATACTATAGATTATTTTAATCCCCCTGCTAGATATAAAAGGGATAATTACATATTTGTGGTTGAAGCCATGTGGTGGAAAAATCAATACAACTTTTTTGTATGACACTTCATTAGTGTGAAAAATTTTAAAAGCTGAGAAGAACTGGCTGGCAATTAAATGCCTTTGCTACTTCAGATTCAGTAATAGGTTTGTATTATTATCTAGTTTATTTGAAATAGTGGTTGCACTATAGCAGTAATTGGAAAACATTGATTACGTACTTGTATACAGAAAACTTGGCAAATCATTACAGGGCACAGCAACAGTTAGTTAGTCTTCCTAATGAAGCATTAATTGCAGTAAGTAGGTTAACATGGTAGTGAAACTACAGGGAGACACAGTTTTGGAAATTGTTATCAGCGTAGTGATAGATGCAGTTTATTTTTAAAAGCTGAGCTGGGAAGGAGAAATATTCTACAAACAGTAACCACAAGATGTTTTTGAAGTAGTGTTGGTGCTTGTTTTCTCTTTCTGCTCTGAACTTTTTGTACATGGAAGTCACACTTGCAATGTTCTCCAGACTTCTCTGATTTCAGGAAGACAGAACTCAAACGCTAGAAGCCAGTCCACTGCTCCGTCTGCTTCAATATTGTCTGCTGTGTTGGTGGTGGGCCGAGAGGCAGCACATGCTTGGGCAGATACCACCATGCCAGTAGAGCGGCCTTTCTCAACCTTTTGACCCTGGAAGAACCCTTGAAATATTTTTCAGGCCTCAGGGAACCCTGCACATTCAGGCTCAAATATAGACCAGAAGTTACAAAATTATTATATTCATTTCATGTGTAGGCCTGTAGATATGCATTAAGGGTGTCCTTAAACTAAAAATAAAGAATGAAACTTACCTCTTTAATGTGAAGTTGCCTGAATTTGAAATAATTTTTTTAATAAATCATGATCTCCCAGGGAACCCCTAGTGACCTCTTGCAGAACCCTGGGGTTCCATAGAACCCTGGTTGAGAAACCCTGCAGTAGATAACTCAAAACTGAGAAATGGGTCCACAAGTGCAGGCTAAATTTGGCTACTGCAGTATAACTTGGGCTGGCCATCTATTCAAGGATGCTTAATTTAGTAATTCGTAGCATTTGTGGCTTCACCTTATAATAAAAAAATCTGTTTCAAGGAAAGAGATACTAAAGCATCATTAACTACAATGACAATTAAAAAAAGAAAATCAATAATATCAACATGGAAGTAAAACAGAGACTAAAAATGGTAAAATAAAACCATGGAACAGTGATAGCTCAGCAGTAGCACAAATGGAAATCTCTTAAGTGCAGGTAAATAAAATGGTAGGAACAATTTTAATCCTGATCTAAATATATATATATATGCAGAGTAATTTTTGGCTGATACGTATTCTTCAATTAAGAGTTTCACTCTCCCCAAAGGTCCTTGTTTTGTTCACTAACTGCCAAACAAAATCTCCCCAACTTGATGTTGATGTTATATATATATAACATCATATATATATAACAACATGTTATATATATATATATATATATATATATATATATATATATATATATATCTAACATATATATATATATAAAACCATTAATTGTTGAATTTTAACTGTTGATTTTTTGTAAACCGCCCAGAGTTCCCTTGCGGGGAGATGGTGCGGTAAATACAAGTCGAATTATAAATAAATAAATAAATAAATAAATAATAAATAAATAAATAAATAAATAAATAAATAAATAAATAAAGATATATATATATATATGCATGCAGAGTAATTTTTGGCTGATAAGTATTCTTCAATTAAGAGTTTCACTCTCCCCAAAGGTCCTTGTTTTGTTCACTAACTGCCAAACAAAATCTCCCCAACTTGATGTTGATGTTATATATATATAACATCATATAATTCGACTTGTATTTACCGCACCATCTCCCCGCAAGGGAACTCTGGGCGGTTTACAAAAAATCAACAGTTAAAATTCAACAATTAATGGTTTTATATATATATATATGTTATATATATATATATATATATAACATGTTGTTATATATATATGATGTTATATATATATAACATCAACATCAAGTTGGGGAGATTTTGTTTGGCAGTTAGTGAACAAAACAAGGACCTTTGGGGAGAGTGAAACTCTTAATTGAAGAATACGTATCAGCCAAAAATTACTCTGCGTGTGTGTGTGTGTGTGTGTGTGTGTGTGTATATATATATATATATATATGGTAATATATATATTACCAGATATGTCTATGAAGGTTCTCAGTCATCCAGGTGGAATTGTCTGTAGCTTGAATCATGTCATCTTTGTACACCCCAAAGATCAAACTCCAAAACACAAGGAAAGCAATGTAGTGTATGCAATCCAGTGCAGTGAGGAGTGCTCTGAACTCTACTTTGGAGAAACCAAACAACCTTTGTACAGGAGGATGGCCCAACACAGGAGAAGTAACACCACAGGACCAGAGTCAGCAGTTTATCTTCATCTAAAGGAAAAAGGACACTCATTTGAGGACATTAATGTTCACATTTTAGACAGAGAAGATAGGTGGTTTGAGAGAGGGGTCAAGGAATCCATTCATGCCAACTTGGAAAATCCTTCCTTGAATAGAGGTGGGGGCCTCAGGCATAACCTTTCCCCTATCTTCCTTCCTGCTTTGTCTTCTGTGCCTAGGAAGATTAAGACCATTTCACAAGCTCAACAGCAGCAGGGTAATCTTAACGATCCTCCTTTAGATGATAAAGGGACTTAGAAACAAACATCTCAAAATAACCATGACCTAGCCCCAGGTGCAAGGTCACACAGCCAGCCTAGAAACATATTTAAGGATTCCCTTACTAACTTTACTCAGACTGAAGAAGCTCCTTGGATAAGGAGTGAAACGTTTCCACTAAGAAAATAGAAATCCAGTTGACATGATTCAAGCTACAGATATATTACCAGATATTATATATTATATAATAATAAATAATTATATATTATTATTTTTTATATATATATATTACCAGTTCCTCAAAGCCATCCAGAATGTTGGATGGGGCAGGATATACATTTGTAACTACATTTTGTAACTAACAATAACTATTTCCCTTCTTAAGAACTCTCACGGTTTAATGCACAGACTCATTCAACTAAACTTTGTTTTCATTTCATTTCATTTTGTGATATAATAATGCACCATGAAAAATGTACCTTAAAAAAAATATCTTCTGGGAAGCTAGCTGAACTTGGATGGGCTTCACTGGAGGTCCATGGAAGTGTCTCACCTCAAAATATGGTTGAGAAGCAGCTTCTGGGAAGGTTTGAACCATGAGCAGAGTTGGGGCCTGAGGGGCTAAAAGATGAAGCCTCTGTGTATTGGGAGGAGGTGGGAGTAGTAATGACCAAGAGAGGACAGGAGAAGGAGACGAAGAATGGGGAAGACAGGGCATCAGGAAGAGTGATACTCTCATGGCAGGAGTCTCTGGCTACATTATCAAAGAAGAAAGGAGAGGTTGCAACCTAGTTTTGTACTTTAGATAGATACTGGAGAGAGATCTCCCCATAAACCCTTATATGAGGACCTGTAAGGGTCCTCACTGCTACTGACCTTGTAATGGACATTATCCTTTCCAGCAGACCAGTTAGGGGGTTCTCAAATCAGCATCCAGCCAGTGCCTCGGTCATCATTATCCCTATTTTTTTAAGTCGGTTACTGTGAGTAGGGCTGCAAAGCCACTCCTTTGCTCACTTTAAAATGCTGGGTGAAATGCTGGGAAGGAAGAGGGAAAGAAGAGAATTGGGGAGGCAGGAGGTGAATGAGGCAAGAGTTGTTTCCAAGGGAAAATGACCCACCCAACAACTCCACAGTTAATACTGCAGAATTATCTTTGTAGCATTTCCTCCTGCACCACAGCTGAGTCTGATGTTAGCAGAAGAGCTGCCAAAGGGGTCCAGTATCATAAGGCTACAGGAGGTGGCTTTGATCCTGGGACAGTGCAAACTGTGTGTGTGTGTGTGTGTGTGTGTGTGTGTGTGTGTAATGAGCCAACTACAAAAGCAGGATGATGTCACACAGATAGCAAGGGAGAATAGATGGTCTAAGAAAGCAGATGGTGCAGCATCTCCAGGAAAGAGAGCTGGGCCACACCAATAAAGGGTAGTGATGAGGAAGAAACCATTAACATGCTACTGAATCACCATAACACTGGACTTAAATGTTGGAGAGTGTGCTTTCTTGCACATGCAGAGTATCAGAAAGCAATCAGCGCCAGAGACCATAAATGACGCCAGTCATTGTAGTAACTTAGTTGCAGTTATATTTGTTACTCATACAAACAGATATTTACAGTCCTCTTCCAGATCCCTGGAAGTATTACAATTCCACATAGAAACAAACAAACAAACAGGAGTAAACAGAAACAGAGTAAGCAGGGTGGGGCAGGCAGGCTCTTATTATACTCTTCAGCCTGAATCACCTGCTGCCTGACCTTTTAAAGTTTGCAGGTGTTTACCTAATAAGTCTATATTGCTGTGACTTACCCTCAAGGAATAATGCACCAACATTAAATGCAGGATTGTGAGCTCTTGTGGAGTTTCTTTCTGCTGGCCCAAAGAGTATATGAACCTTAATTCTCAGACCAAACAATTAAATCTGCTGTCTCTAATTAAAGCAAGTAAAAAGTTACTCTTCAGTTGAGCTTGACTTTTTAATGATTTGTCTGTTCTGTGTATCATCCTATTGACTGTATTGCACAAAACTTTTGCTCCTAATTTGATCACAGTGTTTTGCTGATGAAGTAAGAATAAGGACCTGGGAAAGGGAACTGGACAGTGCATTCCTACGAGTGGCTACTACTTCAGTTCAGAAGGACTTACTCCCAGGTGTGGGTATGTCTGGGTTTGCAGCCTCCAACTGTAATATATCACCGTACAACTGACCTTTACAATATGTGCTCTTGCAAAACGTTTATGTATGAAAATGTGTCTTTGTTTAAAGATCTGGGCTGCAGTCAAAGAACTATGTGTGACTTCCCATTAGTATCTACGGGGCTTAGGAGCTCAAAAGGTATTTCAGTATTTCTGTATTGATTTGCAAGAGAAATCGCCAATTTATATGCCTAATGTAAACAGAGGACAAGGCAGACACAGTTGCAAAATTAGGGGTTTTTTTCCCCAGTGTCCATTGCTAAAGTAGCACTGGATAAAAACTCACTTGAGCATAATGCTGCCTTATATGCTGTGAGATATACAGGATGTTTATAAAATGTGTGTTTGAATATTGAATATTGAATACACACACACTGTACACACACATGCTAAAGCAGGGGTCCCGAACCTGTGGGCCACGGCCGCGGCCTGTTAGGAAGTGGGCCACAGGGTTCCTGCCTGCAAACCCCGCCCCCGCGATTACCCCACCCCCTGTGCGCGCGATTGGCTCCCGCCTGCAAACCCCCCCACCCCCCCGGTGCGCGTGATTGGCTCCCACCTGCAAACCCCGCCCCCCGGTCTGTGGAAAAATTTTCTTCCACAACCAGTCCCTGGTGCCGAAAAGGTTGGGGACCGCTGCGCTAAAGCATCATCCCTTCTATTCACCTGTCATGCGAGGCAGAATACAGGCAATGCATCCTTTTCTAAACTGATAACCGCTATGCTTGGCAATCTAAGTCAGGGAGCTCACGTGCTTCTTGCCCCCTTTCCTTGGCAATATGTGGGGCTGCCACCCAAGTTCCCAACCTACAACTGATCAAACATTAGCTCATCCTCTCTCTTTTTATTTCCCTATGGATTAAAGCCCAGAAATATGACTCAAAAGATTTGGGTTGGTGGAAGAACTTTCCTTTAAAAGTTCCCAGACATTTGCTCCAAATGAGGATGTTCAGTGCTGTTAGGTTATATTTTATATACTAAAACAAACTTTACCACATTTGATAATCAATACTCATCGCTTAGAGGAAGATTGGAGACCCTTCAGTACATCACACCTTGATTGGTTACAAGTAAAAACTGAGTAAAGTGAGTCTGGGGAAAGTCAAGGTTTTGTTATTGCTGACTTCTTCCAGACCAAATCGTAAGTGCCTGAACCTGTTTTACACATCACAAAAGATGCATGTTGGTACCACCACCCACTTATGAATTCCTGGGGTAGGGAGTACTAATTAAAAGGAATGTGTAAACTTAAGAGGAAGGAATTAATTATCCAGGAAATGGTTCTGGTGGTGTAAGAAAGATGTGCAGGAGACAAAGTGGAGCCATAGCAGCTATCTTGTTCCTTAAGGAGTCACATTACAGTAACAGACAAACAAAATAAACACAGAGATCAAAGAATTTTTAAACATTGCAGAGTATATTGATGACAAAATAGTTTTGTGTAGCTATTCATATAGATAGTGAGAATCAGTATTTGCTTTAATCCTGTTTCAAGCTTCCTGTGTACATAGATCCTGTGTTCATAATCTATGTTTCAATCATATACCCTCCATTTTTTTCAACCTTGTATATGTAGGAGCCTATTGAAGGCTCTGTACAAATAGAGCACTTTCTGCAGAAGTCAGAGCAGGATGAGAAGACAGTGATCTTTCATACATTTATTTCTACTAGATAAAACTTAAGTAAGGACTGTGTGAACTTTGGACCACTTCACCACTCTATACAGGTAGTCCTTGCTTAACAACCATTCATTTAGTGATGGTTCAGACTTACGACGGTGCTGGAAAAACCAACTTATGGCCAGTCCTCTAGCTTACAAACATCGCAGCGTCCCCACGGTCATGTGATCATGATTTGGGTGCTTGGGAACCGGTTCGCATTTATGACCGTCACAGTGTCCCATGGTCACGTGATCGCCATTTTCAACTTTCCCAGCCAGCTTCTGGCAAGCAAAATCAATGGGGAACTTGTGATGGAATGTGTCCCTGAGGGGGGAGGTGATGCTACGGAGATCGCAGGAGAGGAAGGAGGGGGTGCATTCCAGGGGGAGAAACGATCTTACAGTTTGGAGGACCTTGGGCAGCTGGCCAAGAAGCTGAGACAGGACCCGCCTTAGATTTCACTGGAGTATTTCTCCCTAGCACCTTATGGCTTTGCTTAGTTTGGCAAGGTTCTGTATATAGTAGAAACGATAAAGAGCTAGAGCTTCATTCCTTGGCTCAGCGCCGTTTCTTTGCCTCAAACCCCGACATAACTGCATGATTCGCTTAACAACCATGTGGTTCGCTTAATGTCAGCAGTGATTCGCTTAACGACCACTTCAAAAAAGGTCGTAAAATCAGGTCAGATTTGCTTAATGACCGCTTTGCTTAGCAACCAAAATGCCGGTCCCAATTGTGGTCGTTAAGCGAGGACTACCTGTATTCATGTATTACAGTTACAAAAGCCAATGCAGTCATAACAGTCTCATATTCCTCCTTTTAAGTACAGTAGTGTGTTCAGTACCTCACTGACAGACTTACTTTATTAGGTAAACGCAGTAATACTATATTTTGATCTTATTTGACAGGGTTGAAAACTTCACAATCATGGCATGGAAGTATCAGAAATCCCAAGGAGTCTTTCCACTCATTATTTTTATTTGCCAGATGAACAGAGGTCCTCACATTTACTTGTGTTTCTCCCAGGGAGTGAAAGCCCCTGACTAGGATATGCTACAGATACAGTATATCCTCTGTTAGTATTTTGTTTAAGCCTGGTACTGAATTTTGTAGCCCCCCAATTGCCTATTTCTCCCTACAGTATCAGAGCCACCAATAACCACATCTTTCCTTTCTACTCAACACAGTACTGAAGAATTTATTGAAAGGAGCCCAGTGTGCATTTCAAATAACAATTAGAGGTGCCCCAGCCTGGCTTTAGGAAATAGGAGCGTGTGTCCCCGCCCTATTCCCAACGTCTGAAACAGAGGGCTTGCCTACAGCACGGCGGAGTTCTCCTTTGGCAGAGTTCGCCAAACTTTGCCGTGATTCAATCTCCTCTCTTAATAATGAGCTGTTTTGTGAAAAGCGCCTCATTATTATCAATGTGGGGGAATATTTTGACTCGTAAAGCAAATCATATAAGGGAAAGAAAAAGCTCCAGTCACGTTTGCCTTCCCCTTTGTCAGGGAAAGATGTTCAGGCGGTCAGAAGCAATTATTGACCAAAGGAAAATCTCCAGCCCAATTTGCAAATCTCACCCAATGATTCTCCAAGTGTGAGAGTGAAGTTGGGAACCGAAAGGAAGCACAACCAACATTATCTGCAAGGTCTTTGATGTTAAGGAAATCATGGCATCTGCCAATCTTTCAAATTCCAGAGGGTAAAGAATGAGGTCTGTTAGGTTGTCATCGAACATGACAGGCTTAATGTCAAGTTTATAACAGAAAAAGGGCAATCTTATTGCAGGTTTATTCTGTTTTATGTTACTTGTTCCACAGGCAGGCTCTCCTTCCTTTGTATCTAATTTATAGCATTTGAAATACCAAACAGATTTTTTTTTACATATTTCCTGAGCTCCCGGCTCCTCTTGACTATCCCTGAGCCATTTCTTCAGGGAACATCCTGCAATCCTTCCAATTTAGCATCTGCGTAAGAAGCCTATCAGTGGCTACGCCTGAAACCGTTTCTTCCATTGTTATAGAGCTGTTCGAACTCCAAATATTTTAGTTTAATTACTGCTTAGAATATTTCCTCTTCTTCCTACTTTCGGTGGTGTGTGTGTGTGTGTGTGTGTGTGCATGTGTATTTGAATGATATATAAGTTGCCTCTTTCTTGAGCCCATTGGGCTCAAGAAGAATTACTCCTCATCCTGTTCTTTCTTCAGCTTTCTTTGGCTCTGTAATTGGGCTTTTTTCCCCTCTTTTTTTTACTTTTTGCTAATAAGCAGCTTACTTTCTCTCCCACTAGACTCAACCGACCACTTTTGTTTCATGAATTTTACAAAGGATTTTAATAGATGCTTTAGGCTATGCAAAATGTGATATGAAGGAAGGCATTAATGCTCCAGCCGTGACACAGAGGACATGTGAATGGCTGCTTATCATTAACGTCAGGTCTCCAAATTTTCATTAGGAGTTCTGGAAGACAAAAGGGGGGGCGGAATGTGTAGCTCTGTGAAAGAACATTAACCTATACTGTGTAACCAACTATAATTGCTTAGCATTTTACATTAGCTCTCTTCAGATAGTGGGTCTCTCATTATTTTTACACATACATAATAACTGCTTATTATACAGTTCACTCCAATATATTGTGGATAAGGTTGTGTCAGCACTTCCATTATAAACTCCATTTTTGGGGCCTTAAAAGGCAGCTGTAAAAAAATCACTTCAAACTGAAGATTGCTTTTCCCAGAATGTGCCCAGAGTAGACCTAATAATAATATTAAAGCAATCAATTAGGATAGATTTGTCTTCATTTTAAACAGAGGAATAAACACATATCTGAAGTTTCTACTTCAACTCATGCCGTTTTTTAAAATAAAATGTAAATTGGTGTGGTGTGACTTTTAAATCTGTTGGTGAGCAATTATTAAAGCAGATTGTTTTATTTGTTAAAATAACTGTTAAATAAGGAAAAAAATCCTAGATAAACTACTGGGGTGCAAAAGATAAATTTTATGTAAACTGTAATAACTCCTTTCTAATAAGCATAGAAAGGAATTTAATACATGAAATAATAAATATTTGTTAATTCCATTCTTTCTTTAGAAAGCTTGAAGCCCTTATGAAAGCTATAACAGGGCTAGCCCAAAATGTCCATGATAATTTCAAAGACTTCCACTCATATAAAAAATGTAATTTAGATTTGTGGCTTTTTCAGTATAATGGCAAAATAAGAATATTGTGGACAATTAGAAAGTACATATTTATGAGCAGACAGAAAGACTGAACAGTCCTGTGTTGCCTAGTGTCCTTTGAGTCATTGTTCCTCTCTATTCTGCATTGATCAGTCCATACCAACAATTTTGCATAGTTCTGGACACTGTATTTTAGGAAGGATATTGATAAACTGGAGCATGTCCAGAAAAGAGTGGTCAAGATGATAAGAAGTCTAGAAAGAAAAATTTAGGAGGACTCGTTAAAGCCACTGGGTAGGTTCAGCCTGGAGAAGAGAAGACTGTGGGGAGACAAAATAGTTGTATTCTGTTATCTGAAAGACAGATGGGACAGAATTGTTCAGAAATATCTCAGAAGACTGGACAAGAAACAGTGTTTTAGATTACAAGGAAGTAGATTTTGACTGGATGTCATGACAAATCTCTTAATGTTAAGAGCTATTAAATATTAATGTTACAGGTTCTACCTGTGTGCTGTCAAATCAATACAGAAACACAGTGCTGTAGAAAGAAACATCCATAAAGAGTTAAAACAATCATGGTACATGTAAATAAGGGGCGTGATGGCTCAGTGGTTAAGACGCCAGGCTTGTCGATCGGAAGGTTGGCGGTTCGAGACCCGAGCACCGCGTGACGGAGTGAGCTCCCGCACTTGCAAATGCAAACTTGCAAATGCAAGTAGATAAATAGGTACCACTTCGGTGGGATGCTAACAGCATTCTGCACATGTCATGCCAGCCACATGACCGCGGAAGCATCTTCGGACAGCGCTGGCTCTTCAGCTAACAAACGGAGATGAGCACCGCCCCCTAGAGTCGGACACGACTGTGCAGGGGA
This sequence comes from Charina bottae, assembly GCA_023362775.1. Lineage (NCBI taxonomy): Eukaryota > Metazoa > Chordata > Lepidosauria > Squamata > Charinaidae > Charina > Charina bottae. Next base: position 246,419,765 of record JALMGJ010000001.1, on the reverse strand, counting down.
AAACCTTTACCTTTACATGTAAATAATCTTTACCTTTACCTTTACATGTAAATAAAATTTAAAATAACAAAGTATTGATCAAACTATAGAAATACAAAGATAACTATAATAGTAGTAATAATGGCTCCAGCAAAGGAGATCGTTACCTTGTCATGGTGCTGGAGCTTGAGCACCTCAATGAAACCATGAGCTAAACCGTGAAGGGACACCCAAGACGGGAAGGTCGTGGCAGAGAGGTCATACTAAATACGATCCCTGGGGAAGGTAACGGCAACCCACCCCAGTATTCTTGCTGTGAAAACTAAATGGATCAGTACAACCAGAGATATGTCGGTATACCATCGGAAGATGGGACTCCCAGGTCGGAAGATGGTCAAAATGCTACTGGGGAGGAACAGAGGATAAGTTCAACTAGCCCCAGATGTGATGACGCAGCTAGCTCAAAGCCGAAAGGACGGCTACCGGCCGACGGTGCTGGTGGTGAACGACGAATCCGATGTTCTAAAGATCAACACACCATAGGAACCTGGAATGTAAGATCTATGAGCCAGGGCAAATTGGATGTGGTTACTGGTGAGATGTCAAGATTAAATATAGACATTTTGGGTGTCAGTGAACTGAAATGGACTGGAATGGGCCACTTCACATCAGATGACCACCAGATCTACTACTGTGGACAAGAGGACCACAGAAGAAATGGAGTAGCCTTCATAATTAATAATAAAGTGGCTAAAGCAGTGCTTGGATACAACCCAAAAAACGATAGAATGATCTCAATTCGAATTCAGGGTAAGCCATTTAACATCACAGTGATCCAAATATACGCCCCAACCACAGATGCTGAAGAAGCAGAAGTAGATCAGTTCCATGAGGATCTGCAGCACCTACTGGATAATACACCAACAAGAGATGTTATTTTCATTACAGGAGACTGGAATGCTAAGGTGGGTAGTCAGACGACACCTGGAATTACAGGCAAGCATGGTCTGGGAGAACAAAATGAAGCAGGACATAGGCTGATAGAATTTTGCCAAGACAACTCACTGTGCATAACAAACACTCTCTTCCAACAACCTAAAAGACGACTTTATACATGGACTTCACCATATGGTTGACACTGAAATCAGATTGACTACATCCTTTGCAGCCAAAGGTGGCGGACATCTATACAGTCGGTAAAAACAAGACCTGGAGCTGACTGTAGTTCAGATCACAAACTTCTTATTGCACAATTTAGAATCAGACTAAAGAGAATAGGGAAGACCCACAGATCAGTTAGATATGAGCTCACTAATATTCCTAAGGAATATGCAGTGGAGGTGAAGAATAGATTTAAGGGACTAGATTTAGTAGATAGGGTCCCAGAAGAACTATGGACAGAGGTTCACAACATTGTTCAGGAGGCGGCAACAAAAAACGTCCCAAAGAAAAAGAAAACCAAGAAGGCAAGATGGCTGTCTGCTGAGACACTGGAAGTAGCCCAAGAAAGAAGGAAAGCAAAAGGCAACAGTGATAGGGGGAGATATGCCCAATTAAATGCAAAATTCCAGAGGTTAGCCAGAATAGATAAGGAATTATTTTTAAACAAGCAATGTGCGGAAGTGGAAGAAGACAATAGAATAGGAAGGACAAGAGAAAGCCAGGGAATTTCAGAAAAACATCTATTTCTGTTTTATTGACTATTCTAAAGCCTATGACTGTGTGGATCATAACAAATTGTGGCAAGTTCTTGGTGGTATGGGGATACCAAGTCATCTTGTCTGCCTCCTGAGGAATCTGTATAACGACCAAGTAGCAACGGTAAGAACAGAGCACGGAACAACGGACTGGTTTAAGATTGGGAAAGGAGTACGGCAGGGCTGTATACTCTCACCCTACCTATTCAACCTGTACGCAGAACACATCATGCGACATGCTGGGCTTGAGGAATCCAAGGCTGGAGTTAAAATCGCTGGAAGAAACATTAACAATCTTAGATATGCAGATGATACCACTTTGATGGCTGAAAGCGAGAAGGAGTTGAGGAGCCTTATGACGAAGGTGAAAGAAGAAAGTGCAAAAGCTGGGTTGCAGTTAAACCTCAAAAAAACCAAGATTATGGCAACCAGCTTGATTGATAACTGGCAAATAGAGGGAGAAAAAGTGGAGGCAGTGACAGACTTTGTATTTCTAGGCGCAAAGATTACTGCAGATGCTGACTGCAGCCAGGAAATCAGAAGACGTCTACTTCTTGGGACTCACTCACTGGATCGTCACCTTGTTGTGGTGAGTGGGCTTGTGTGTTCCCAATGAACCCTGTGAGCAAAGCCGTCGGGAGTCATGTACTCCTGGCAGGGTCACCCATGGCGGTAAGGTCCAGGGGGAGGAACCAGACAAAGAACGATCCAAGAAAGTCCTCAACGGCAGAACAGGCGGAAGATAACAAGGTGTATTGTTACAACGGCTGCGAAGGCGGATGAAGGCTGCAGCAGACAAAAGGTCACCAATCGTCATGGTATCCATGCCATTGGATTAGAGCCTTTTTCTGTGAAGGTTGTGTGCTGATCGTTGTGCACCGATCTCCACACATAAAACAAATTCACGCACAGGCGTCTTCCAACCACACCAAACCCAAAACAACCAAAAGTCCCATGGCGACTGACGAATGGCAACGGGGGCAGGACTGTGAAATCCGGAAGCTCCTAGTCATGGACCAGCACATGGGCAGTGGATACGGATTCAGTCGCCCTGACTCAAGGATCGAGGCAGTTGAGTAGTTTGGCAGCTGTATCCATGACTGAGCAGCCCTATTTAGGATCCACTCTGCTCACCCCATATGGGGAGGGGGCTAGAAAAGGTGCCCTAAACATAGTCTGCCTCATTTTCTCCCTGACTGGATTACCGCGACCAGTGGGGTCACCATCTAGCGGTCGTAAAAAACACATGAATTTTGGAACATGGAATATACGGACACTGCAAGACAATATGGATAGTGAACGACCTGAACGTAGGACTGCCATTATTGCAAGGGAGCTGAGACGTTTTAATATTGATATAGCAGCACTCCAAGAAACTCGAAGAGCAGGAGAAGGACAGTTGAAGGAAGAAAAAGGAGGTTATACCTTCTTTTGGAAAGGACTGCCTGAACAAGAACGGCGAATACATGGGGTAGGCTTTGCTATCAAAAACGACCTTGTGAAGCTCTTGTCAGAAGTTCCCACTGGGATTAATGAACGACTCTCAACTCTGCGAATAAAACTCGCCAAAAACCAACAGGCAACTATCCTAAGTGCTTACGCACCAACACTAGATGCAGATGAGGATATCAAGGAAAAATTTTATACCCAGCTGGACACCATCTTATCAGAGATACCAAAGGAGGATAAAATTATCCTCCTGGGCAATTTCAATGCAAGAGTTGGGCGTGACTTTGATTTGTGGCCAGGGATCATTGGGAAAGAAGGAGTTGACAACAGCAACACGAATGGAATCTTACTTCTGACTAAATGTGCAGAGCATAACCTTGTCATTACTAACACACTCTTTCGCCAGAAAAATAAATTTAAAACATCATGGAAGCACCCACGGTCGAAGCACTGGCATCTTTTAGATTATGTAATTGTCCGTGCTAGAGATCGCCGTGATGTACTTCTCACCAGAGCCATGACGAGCGCCGATGACTGCTGGACAGACCATCGATTAATTCGATCCACGATGGCCATAAAGATTGTCCCTCATCGTAGGCTCCAAGGAAGAAAACCAAGGCGTAAAATGAATACACTGGCCCTTCAAGATCCTATTAAACGAGCTTGCTTTCAATCAACTCTCAAGGAACATCTGCCTATGGAACTTCCTGAAAATGTTGAGGAACACTGGATTAAATTGAAGACTTCTATTATTTCAGCCTGTGAACAAACTATCGGATACCAGACTAAGAGACATCAGGACTGGTTTGATGAGAACGATAGTGAGATTGAACATATTATTGACAAGAAAAGGAAAGCCTTCCAGATATGGCAAAAAGATATTAACTGTGCCGTTAAGAAAAAAATCTACGCCAGTGCAAAGGCAGAAGTCCAAAGAAGAACTAGAGAACTTAAGAACATATGGTGGATAAAAAAAGCCCAAGAAACCCAACATTTTGCAGATGCTCATGATGCACGGGGCTTTTTTAATGCCATAAAGGCCATCTATGGACCAACAAACCATGGTACAAATCCCTTACGCTCAGTAGATGGTGCTAAACTTCTAAAGGACAAAGAGTCTATTGCACTGCGCTGGAAAGAGCATTACTACAATCTCCTTAATCGTCACTCTACTGTGGCTGATGAAGTCTTCTTGCAAATCCCGCAAAAACAAATAAGAAATGAGCTTGCAGTACCCCCTAGTTTGGAGGAAGTCAGTAAAGCCACTAAACAAATGAAAAATAACAAAGCTAGTGGACCTGATGGGATTCCTGCTGAAGTCTTTAAAGAAGGCGGGCCTGAACTTACACAACAACTTCATAAGCTCATCGAAAAAATCTGGATGAGGGAGGAGATTCCAGCAGACTTTAGGGATGCCATAATTATCACTCTCTTTAAAAAGGGTGATAGAACAGACTGTGGAAACTATCGAGGCATCTCCCTTCTAGCCACAGCAGGCAAAATCCTGGCAAAGATCATTGCAAACCGTCTCCTATCTGTATCAGAAGACATCCTCCCTGAAACGCAAAATGGCTTCCGCCCTTCCAGGGGAACAGTGGATATGATCTTCACTGCACGACAGCTTCAAGAAAAATGCAAGGAGCAAAACCGCCCTCTGTACATGGCGTTTATTGATCTGACTAAAGCTTTTGATACTGTAAATCGTACTGCTCTCTGGACCATCCTTCTGAAAATCGGATGCCCTGATAAATTTGTGAACATCTTGCGGTTACTCCATGACGACATGATGGCAACAATCCTGAATAACAATGGCTCTCAAAGCGATCCATTTAATGTGGAATCCGGCGTTAAACAGGGATGTGTTATTGCTCCAACCTTATTTGCTATCTTCATCGCTATGATTATGCACCTTGTTGAAGAGAAACTTCCTACTGGTGTAGAAATTATATATCGAACAGATGGAAAGCTTTTTAATCTTAGTAGGCTGAAAGCAAAAAATAAGGTAATTGCAACTTCTGTTATAGAACTTCAATATGCTGATGATAACGTAGTCTGTGCACACTCCGAGGAAGATCTTCAAACTATCCTAAACATCTTTGCAGAAGCATATGAAAAACTCGGCCTCTCGATTAACATTAAAAAAACCAAAGTGCTTTACCAGCAAGTTCGAACCAATCCCTCCGCAGCGCCATCAATCCAGCTTAAAGGTGTGTCACTAGAAAATGTCGATCACTTTTCTTATCTCGGCAGCCATCTATCTACAAAAGCCGACATCGACGCTGAAATTCAGCATCGTCTCAGCTCTGTGAGTGTAGCTTTCTCCCGAATGAAGCGTAGAGTGTTTGAGGATCGGGACATTCGCAGGGAGACCAAAATGCTTGTTTACAAAGCCATTGTACTACCAACCCTTCTGTACGCCTGTGAAACATGGACCCACTACAAACCCCACCTCCAACTTCTTGAAAGATTCCATCAACGCTGCCTCCGAAAAATTCTGCAAATTACTTGGGAAGATAGGCGGACTAATGTTAGCGTATTAGAAGAAGCGAAAACCACCAGCATTGAAACAATGATCATCCAACATCAACTTCGCTGGACCGGTCATGTTGTTCGAATGTCTGACCATCGTCTTCCAAAGCAGCTACTTTACTCCCAACTTAAGAATGGAAAACGGAATATTGGTGGACAGCAAAAGAGATTCAAAGATACTCTCAAAGCTAATTTAAAAAAATGTAATATCAGCATTGAGAACTGGGAAGCCCTAACTCATGAGCGTTTCAATTGGAGGTCATCCTTTATTAATGGCGCTATGGACTTTGAAGAAGCACGAGTACAGGGCGAAAAGGAGAAAAGAGCTAAAAGGAAGGCACGTCAGGCAAACCCTCATCATGACCGTCTCCCACCCGGAAACCTATGCCCTCATTGTGGGAGGTTGTGCAGATCCAGAATTGGCCTTTATAGCCATTTACGGATCCACCGTTAAAATTTTACCTTTGGAAGACAATCTTACTCGTCTACGAGTGATCGCCAATGTACTTCTTGGGAGGAGAGCAATGGCAAATCTTGATAAAATAGTTAAGAGCAGAGACATCACACTGACAACAAAGGTCCGCATAGTTAAAGCAATGGTATTCCCTGTAGTAACCTATGGCTGTGAGAGCTGGACCATAAGGAAGGCTGAGCGAAGGAAGATAGATGCTTTTGAACTGTGGTGTTGGAGGAGAATTCTGAGAGTGCCTTGGACTGCAAGAAGATCAAACCAGTCCATACTCCAGGAAATAAAGCCAGACTGCTCACTTGAGGGAATTATATTAAAGGCAAAACTGAAGTACTTTGGCCACATAATGAGAATACAGGATACCCTGGAGAAGATGCTGATGCTAGGGAAAGTGGAAGGCAAAAGGAAGAGGGGCCGACCAAGGGCAAGATGGATGGATGATATTCTGGAGGTGACGGACTCAACCGTGGGGGAGCTGGGGATGGTGACGGCCGACAGGAAGCTCTGGCGTGGGCTGGTCCATGAAGTCACGAAGAGTAGGAAGCGACTGAACGAATAAACAACAACAAGTAATAATGGAAATAAAATAACAAAACCAGATACAAAAATGAAATAACATAAATCAGTTTAAAGTAAATTCAAAGTAGAATCAAGATGATTACAACAATTACTCACCAGATGCTTTTCAGAAGAGCTCCATCTTAAGTAGATTCCTGAATGTTAAGAGGGATGGAGAAAGACTTAATTCTAAGAGAAAGCCGTTCCAGAAAGCTGGAACAGCAAATGAGAAACAGCACCTCCATTCCTCTTACTTCATGAAAGTGGGGTATAGTCAAAAGGTTCTCCTGGGAAGAACTTGCTGGACAGGTTGATTCAGACAGGGGAAGGCAGTTCTGTAAGTACCTAGGTACCAAGCCATAGAGGGCTTTTACGGTCAAAATCAGCCCTTCAAATTGCAACCAATGTAGGACCTGTGATGTTTGTGGGTAACATTGCCAGTACCTGGGCTGCTGTATTTTGCTGCAATTGTGGTGTCTGGCAGCCTCATGTAGAGCTTGTTTGCTTAATTAATTAACTTGTATGCTGCCCTCTCTGGTCAATTGTATACTTCCGTTGGGGTATCAGAGAGGAAGAACTGACCTTAGGACCCAGAAGAGGCCATTCTGCACCAGATCCCCTTTTGCAGGTTTTCTAACTTTGGAACAAGCCTGACTTCATTAGGCAGCTGGGAGTTAGGAGAGGTATATAATGATGCACTTTCCCTGACCTCTGAGTTTGACCTTCCCCTGACATTGGACCCATCCTATAACCCATGCATTATGTCTTATGGAGGAATTCCTATGCGATTTATCTGCTCTCCTTGGAATGGAAAGCATCTACAGTTTTTAATTAATTATTTGTAATTAATTATTTGTGATAAGATATCTTTTATTTGCTTGTCTTTAATATGTCAGCTTGCCAAGGAATTTGAGCAACCATAGAAATTCAGTAGGGTAATTCCAGTAATACGTCATTACACTGTCTTATAATTCCCTGTTCCCAACCTCAATAAGAATGAGATGGGATAATAACATGGAAAGAAAGAAGAAGAAAAGGAACGTGCAAGAACTGGTTGGGGACAGTGGATTTTAGCTGAATGTACAATTTGGGCAGGAGGCACAGAGGAGCCCCCTAAGAACCAGACATGGGCTCATAGGCTGGGGAAATGCTTTGTCAACTGATTGATGAACATGGTTAGTGCTAGCCTGGAAGGTTCTTGAGGGGGACTAAAGCCACGTCTCACCTCAGACACTGATCCCATCCAGGTAGGAGTATAGTTCTGAGAAGCATATGAACATCTTTCCGGGCCAGATTTACCCTTACACAGAGTGAGGTAGTTCCACAGGCAGCTGATTCTGAATGTCACAAAAGACATTGAGGAAACAGTTACTTAGTTATTCTGCTGCAGTTGTTGACTTTTTTTTCTCTGTAAGATCTTTGCTCATTATTCACAGTTCATCCAGAACATACAACTGTTGTTCATACATACAGTCCAAATTAGCACTGCCGTAGAAATGATAACCTCATATATTTCTCGGTCTTGCAGTTGCAACAGGTTAGAGAATAGATTTGTTTGCTTTTTTAAATTTGTTCTGTGATCTTCAATTGATGTGGAAGAGTTGGGCAGTTTTAAATGTTTCATCAACTCCTTAAGGGCATGCAGTGGCAAACAGATGGGAAAGTTAGATGAGGTGTGGAACATCTATAATCGTATCTGTCTTCTCTGGAAAGCAACAGTAACAGGTGATGAAATGCAGTAAGAGTGGAGGACAGTGGGGAGAATGCAACAAGAGAATGTGAGAAGGTACTACAGTTCATACATCATCATAACATTCTCACAAACTCATAGAAGTTCAGGATGAACTCAACTGCAGAACAGCTAATGATCCCAGGTAATACAATTGCTACTGCAAAATACTGCAAAATAGGGATATGGGTTTTGATTACAGTAGCAGGCCCCATGACTGAGCTATGTGTAGTCAGTTGGTTGTATGAACAGACCATATGACTTGCACACTCAGTGACTTTCTATGAGCAGCATATTTCTTCTCGTTACACCTGAGGAGGAGGAAAATGGTGCAAAAGGAAAGACTATTATTCAGGCTGAAGTCATATTCATACCATTAAGGATTGCTTCCAAGGCCTCTAGCATTTTTTCCTTACTAGAGATGTAACGAATCTGAGATTCAGTGGGTAGGCTTCATTCAGAATCTAGGAGCATAATCAAATGAAGTCTCATTCATTTGGATGGTAGAGTTAAGCACTTGCTCAACTTCTCCTGGTAAAATCAGTGGGATTTGAAAATACTTAATTTAGCAGATCATGCTCTATTATAATCTGGGAGTAAATCTCATCCATCTGAGTTCAATAATGCAGAGAAGCCATGCATAGGATTGCACCGTAGAATACCCAAGAGATTAGAAGTGGTAGCAATTGGCTGACCTTCATTGAACTTGGATGGGACTCTATCAGAAAACTTCGGAGTTGCAAACTAGACTTGGAAGTTGAAAAAACATCCCCAAAAGTGCCAATGGCAAATTACTTCCATACTGTTGAAAAGAATGAAGGTGTCCAGGTGACAACAGGCTTGTGGGGAGATGGGGGTGTACCTATAATATACACTTTTATTTATGGGATCTCTAATGGAACATTGGATGGTTGCTGAACTTGGCTAAAAGATACTTTTGCTCAGCCCATAACTTCAGGCAACTGCTGTGAGATACCACCTGCAGCTCCTAGCCTTATTTTCAGCCAGTGTTATAAGAGCCATTTCTCTTAACCAGTGCCAATCTCTAAACAAATCCCAATTACTTTGGCTGACTGCAGAAAGGGATGAATTTCACTCTAATGAACACTATGAATAAATTCAAGCTGAGCCTGTATATCACTGTTTTAGCACAACATGTTAGATTATAGCAACCCACACACATCAAATAATATCTGTAAAGGATTATCTTCACCAAAGGTCCAAAAATCCACAGCATTTACATTAATGTGACTATATATTACAATTCAATTTTTCAGCTAAAGGGCTCCAAAACAAGGTATTAGAAGTTTTAGTATACGCCATGTAACATGCCCTGATTAAAACAAGATCAAGCTTTTTTTAAAACAAAAAAGGCAACAACGCAGGAACAGTACCATTGAATTTAGCTAGCCATCCTAAATAGTTCCAATAGAAGAGAATATCTGTAGCTCAGGGTTGAACTGTGGAGTCCTTGATGCTCTCTGAGCTTGGTTGTTTGCTTGCAGACTTTTCATTACCCAACTAGATAACATCATCAGTGCTAGTGAGTGTGGGGTTTGCTCCCTGTTTTATACAGTAGCTTGCCTTGCCAGTGTTGGTGGGAGTGTGGTTTTTTCCTTGGTAGTTCCTTGATTAGGGTATTGTTTTCTGCTTGATTGTTTGTTTGGTGTTAATCCCTGCTTATCTGGGTGTAGGCTGCTGGAGAAGATGTGTTCTGGTCTTTCTGTTTCCTTCTTAGCTTTCTTACTGTCTCTTTTGAATGGTGTGTAAATGTGGTCTACCTCTATGTGTCTATTGATAGCTGATTTGTCTGAATGCCAAGCTTCCAGGAATTCCCTAGCATTTTTGGATTTAGCTTGGTCTAGGTTTCTCACAGTTTCCCAGTTGAATCTATGCTTGAATCTGTCCATGTGTTGTGAGATTAAGGAGTTTTCATCATGTCTTCTGCTGTTACAGTCCTTACACTGTATGTTGTAGATGACTCCTGTTTTTCCTTCTTGGGCTGCTGGGTCTTTTGGTTTACTTAAGATGTTTTGGAAGGCTTTAGTTGGTTTGTGTGCTATGGTGATGCCATGTGGTTGTAATAGTCTGTTGGTTGTTTCTGAGATGAGCTTGTGTTGGTTGTGCTATAGTGGGTTGAGTAGTCAGGCATTTTGATAAAGTTGTGTGGGTATCCATTTTGATGGAAGATGTTGTATAGGCGGTCTGTTTCCTTTTTCTGGTGTTCTAGGTTGCTGCAGTGCATTTGTACTCGTCTGAATAATGTTATTACACAGCTCCTCTTGTGGAAGGTTGGGTTGTTACTTTGGTAATGGAGCACTTGGTTATTGTAGGTTGTTTTTCAATAGACTTGTGTTTCTAATTTGCCATTGTTTCCTCTGCTGATGAGGATATCCAGGAAGGGGTGTGTGTTGTTGTTTTCTTCTTTCCTTGTGAATTTTATTCCTTTGAAGATGTTGTTGATTGTTTCATGTGTCTTCTCTAGTTGTTCCTTTTTTGTTATGATGAAGGTGTTGTCTACATACTGGATCCATACTTTGGGTTGTATGTGTGGGAGTGCTATCCTTTCTAGACGTTGCATTACTATCTCTGCTATGAGTCCTGAGAGTGGTGATCCCATGGGTGTTCCTCTGATCTGTTGGTATATTTGTCCATCAAACTGAAAGTATGTAGGTAGTGAGGCAGTTGTTGATGAGGTTGGTGATTCTGGGTATTCTGATCTTAGTGTATTTGTCTAGGTCAGGTGTGTTGTGTAGAACTGCTGCCATGGATTCTTTCGCTAGTGCTGGGTCTATGGATGTAAAGAGTGCTGTGACATTGGATGAAACCATAATTTCATCTTCTTCTATTTTTAAGACTTTGATTTTCTGGAAGCACTGTAGTGGGGAGTTGATAGAATATTTGCTTCCCTCTGTGAGATGTCCAAGGTTTTTTGTAAGTTCTTTGGCTATGTTGTATGTTGGGGTCCCTGGTAACAACACAATTGGATGAAGAGGTATCTTGGGCTTGTGTATTGGGCTTGTGTTGGGCTTGTGTATAAGCATAGGATAGGTCCACTACTTTTCATCTGCCACTGTTCTTCTTTTGTGATTTGACCTTTCTTGGTTAGGCTGTTGAGGGTTCTCTTGATCAGGTTGTCTAGTTTCTGTATTGGGTTGGTCTTTACTGGGATGTAGGTTTCTTTGTCCTCCAGTAATTCTTTGGCTTTTTGTATGTATTGTGTTCTGTCCATGATAACGGTGGTTAGGCCTTTGTCTGCTGGGAGGATGGTGATGGTTTGGACTTTCTTTAGGTTTTTGAGGGCTGCTCTGTCCTCTGCTCTGAGTTGGTTCTGATTCTGTGTTCTTCTGATCTGTGGTATGATTGTCTGCCTTATGTTGGGTCTCTGTGGCAAGTCCTGTGGTTTTAAATGCTGCTTCTAGGGCTACAAAGAATTCTAACTGATTAGCATCATCTATGTTATAGTTGAGGCCTTTCTGGAGGATATTGTGTTCTGCAGTGGATAGTGGGCAGCTAGACATGTTGACTACCCATCTGGGTTCAGGTACCTCTTTGCTTCTAGGGTTTAGCTTGAGCAGTTTGGTTTGGAGTTTTGTTTTCCTTTTTTCAGCTTGTCTTAGAGATGTAGTCTTGATGGTGGTTGTCAGTATTTTTGTGTGTTCTGGTGTCATGGTTTGTTCCAGTTGCTCCTTGAGGTTATCTATGGTGTGCTGGTATTTGTTTAGTCTGAGGTGAGCATCAATGATCATTAGCTGTATCATTTTTCGGGTGCCTTGTTGACCTATGTTGATGTTACCTAGTTGGGTAATGAAACGTCTGTAAGCAAACAACCAAGCACTGAGAGCACCAAGGTCTCCACATCCTAAATAGCAAATCAAGCAGGAAAAAAAGCTGTTCAAGCGAGATTCAGTCTAATGAAAGGAGCAGAGAAAAGAAGTTTCCAACAATTGTGTCAATGGCTCTTTCCAATGGAAACTAACCTCAGGCAATATGGGGAACGGGAAGAAGGTCCCCTCTCTGTTGATGGAGAGAATCATGAGGGAACATTACTTAATCCTTGGACCTGTTGATGTTGTAGCTCCTGATCTTCCTGGCTCATCCATCTTGCCTCTCTTGTTAATTTTCTCTGGTAAATGTTTGCTATTTACATCAGCTGCTGACCTGCTTGAGGATTTCCAAAGAAGATCTGGAAGAGGTTTTGATTCATAAAAAATAATTGTCATAAACCTGGACAGATATCTCTATTCCTCTTTTGCCTGATAAAATCTCAAGTCTAAAAAATATTTGCCTGCTGCAGATGTAATGGATTGGTACTATGTCCTTGTTGTGATTACAGTGCGGGTACATAAATTTGCAGTGGTGTCAACCATCAATTGATAACCCTAACCCTAACTCTAACCCATTTGTCAGGGAAAAAAAGCACATGACAGTCAAAATAAGTGGACATAATTGACTGGTATGTGAAACTCACTGGTGAACAAATACTTTTTGGCGGGCAAAAAAAGGACAAGAGAGGATATCTGTAAACATGTAGGCAATGTGTTTACAGACATGTACAGTATTTCTCTTTCAAAAGCCAGTTTGGTGTAGTGGTTAAAGGTACCAGGCTAGAAACCGGGAGACTGTGAATTCTAGTCCCCCTTTAGGCACGAAGCCAGATGGGTGACCTTGGGCCAATCACTCTCAGCCCTAGGAAGGAGGCAAGGGCAAACCACCTCCAAAAATCTTGCCAAGAAAACTTGTCCAGAAAGTTGCTAGGAGTCAAGACTGGCTCAAAGGCACCAAACAAACAAACAAACAAACAAACCACCAACCTCTTTCACATGTTGAAATTTCAACTTTGTCCATTCATTGTTGAAAATGTCAGTGTAGCTGCAGCAAAATGCATCAGCTTTATAAAACTTCCAAATGTGAATGATTCCATTTCATTCTGCCCATTCCTACCATCCTAAAAGAGGGCTCACTTAATGTACTGGGGAATCTAGATGTCATTTAGTGCCTCTGAGTTTGCCCTCCTGAAACCTCTCAAGTTGCAGCGCAAGGAGTGTGTTGTCTTCTAAATTAGGAAATCCTGAACTCGGTGCTCCCATACTGACACTCACTCTCCATGGGTTTTCCTGTACTTTCTTTTTTTGCTTAAGCAGTGATAGTTTTTAAGCTACCTTTAATCCCTACTTAGACCTGCTCTCTATTTGCCACTTAGATGACCTGAGAATGTAGAACATTCTCTTAACCTCCTTAAGATACACTCAGTTCTATGTTAGATTCTCAGAACCTCTAGATCTGTTGGGATTGTAACTCCCAGAAGCCGCAGCCACTTTGGCCTCTGGAAATCCTAACACTTCTGTAGGACACCAAGTTTGGAAGAGGATCCTAAAGCTTCTCTCCATGAATGCTCAGGTAAAGGTAAAGGTTCCCCCCGGACATTTGTACAGTTGTGTCCGACTCTAGGGGCCAGTGCTCATCTCCGTTTGTTAGCCGAAGAGCCAGCGTTGTCCGAAGACGCTTCCGTGGTCATGTGGCTGGCATGACGCACGCGGAATGCTGTTACCTACCCACCGAATTGGTACCTATTCATCTACTTGCATTTGCATGCTTTCGAATTGCTAGGTTGGCAAGAGCTGGGGCTAGTGCGGGAGCTCACTCCATCATGCGGGACTAGGGATTCAAACCTCCGAACTTGCGATCTTCCGATCAACAAGCCTGGCGTCTTAACTGCTGAGCTACCACGCCCTCCTATGAATGCTTAGAAAACACAGTAATTAAGGATAGCAGATCAGGGTTGCAATAATCCAGATGACCACTGGATGGCCACAAATATATACATTAAACTCAAAGACTTTGCTGCCATCTAGTGGTCATCTAGATTTTTGCCTGCTAGATCTAGTAGAAATCCAGTTTTTTGCACTCCCCAGGTTTGTGATGAAGGAGGGAGGAAAAATTAAACAGCTGATGGGCTATTTAATTTTTCCTCTCTCCTTCAGGGCAGTGCAAAAATCTGGATGGGAGGAGGGCTATGAATCTAGAGTATTTATTCATTACAATCTTGTTCTCAGTAATGATAAAACCAATTGTGCTAAACACGCTGGCCTTTGGTATTTTACCTATTATTTTCTTTAGAGAAACATTCTATAAAAATAGCTTTTTAAAGATGTGGTATGAATATGAGTGTTCTTGTAAAAGGCACACATAGAAAGGAGAGCAGAAACTTTCCTCAAATTGGCTATGAAATCTATTACTTCGTTTCCAGAGATGGATCCACCTTAAGAAAGGTCCAGGGAGTTGAGGGAAACCAAATATAGTAAAAGGAAGTTGGGAATGTGGGTGTCAGGTTGTCAGTAATCTGACAGCTCTGGTAACTACCCTCTAATCCAGCCGGCTCCAGCCACGCTCTCGGCTGACACCGCCAGGACTGACTGACAGCTGAAGAGCGAGCACTTTTTACAGGCAAAAGTGACATTCAGTCTATTAAGGCTGACAAGCACAAAGCAGAGATTTGCCCTGAATGGTTTGATACTGAAGCCTAGTAAAGGGGTTATTTGAAAGGTCTTAGAGAAAGTGTCAGACTCAAGCTCAGATGATAACAATATTGTAATGATAGCACTGGACAATGAAGGGCTATGATTGCCTATACAGGCTGGGAAGATTGGAGGTGGATATTGAACACAAAATGCCAGTTTATAGCTGCAGGCTTTTGGAAGGCAAGCATGCAACAATTCTGACAATATTCTCATGTACCTTATTAAAAGGAAACCCTGCAGCCCGGAGACAGGACAGCTGCACCTGTGTATATGAAGACAGACAGACACAGGCGTATTCAATATGCAAAAATAATATTGTATGTATGTATATACATATGTGTGTGTTGTGTATGTATAAATTATGTATGTAATTAAACTACAATGGGAAAGATCAGAGATGTCTGTCCATTGTTTTGGACTTTGACTCTCATCAGCCTCAGGCAACCTTGCCAGTGGGAAGGGATGGTCAAAA
This sequence comes from Charina bottae, assembly GCA_023362775.1. NCBI lineage: Eukaryota > Metazoa > Chordata > Lepidosauria > Squamata > Charinaidae > Charina > Charina bottae. Next base: position 246,404,362 of record JALMGJ010000001.1, on the reverse strand, counting down.
GTCTAGTCCAAAATACCTGGATGGTGCCAAGTTGACTGTTTCTGATGTCAGTAATTTCTAAGGTATGAGCAGCTATGCTGATTAACATCCAAGGCAGACTATATTAGGATAAAATTGGGGGCTGAACATTTCCGCCAAAATCTTGTATTGCAATGCGGATTCCAAACCACCACTGCCCCTCACTTTCATGGCACCTGCTAGAAAGCACAGTTTCATCCCTGGAGATACTTTATGTTGGAATTATCAGGAGTCAACTCAGCATTGTCTCATAAGCATAATAGGGGGTCTTTCTAGTAAACACATCTCTATTGTTCTTGTGGGATGTCACATGGGTCACCTGATTTCCACTTCCTTTCTCTTTCTTGAGTTTGGGGGATTCACAACCTCCATTACTCCTTCGGGCACACCTGCAAGCAGGAGGGCTGCACCATGCATCTCTCATCCATTCCATCTTGCTTGCACACAGATCTACTATGAATCTACTCGTATCCAGATCTACTGAATAAATGTAAGCTAGCTCTATTTTTTCTTCATCTAACTAATGTGTGAAGACTGAATTTATTTCTGAACACAATTAGCTTAAAGTGCAAGTTCCCTGCTGGTTCATGCTTCTACTCTGCAAGATTGTTGTTAGCTGCTTGGAGTTCTTTTATTAACCTTCAAGACTCCATCACTTTATGGGCACAAATAAAAAGTTTGTGATAAATAAAAAAATATACCGTTCCCAAAATAAGGAATAAAGCAGCCCTTTTGTAAGATTCAGTGGTATGCAACCTCCCGTTTCAAAGACAGGATGCCCTCAAATGGGAGTAGGGCTGGTGTGTGTTTTCCAGAGGCATCTAGCTGGCCACTGTGGGAGGCAGGATGCTGGCCTTAACGAACCTTTGCACCGATTTAGCAATGCTACTCTTAACATTATTAGAATGTGCACTAAGTTAGAAAAAAACCATTTGCATGATCTCTTCCAGAATGTAAGTTGGAGAAGTTCACAGATAATGAATTGTGTCCAGTTCCATTCTTGGAGCTGGTGAAACCCATTTCCTTTTTCTTGCAACCATCTCTGCATGTTGGGGTGGGCAATCTGTCCCACTAATTCTGGGAAACCTTCCACAGTAGCTTTTGGGAAGCATGGAGACTGCTTGCAGGAGGCAGAAACCCTTATAATAAGGAGAAGTCAATGAGAAGCAGGTTGATTTAGCAAGGACTGTAAAAGATTCATATTGCAAACTGCAAAATGTCGCCTGGGAAGTGGCCCAGAGAGAGGAAAAGCAGTTGGCAGGAAGCAGTGAGCTGAATGATGATCTAGCAGTAGGTCTTGTGTATCTTAAACAGGAAATATTGTCACAGCAGCAGATCTTTCTGCCAGTCACAAGGGACAAACATGTTCCATATCATCCTGCTTCCCCACCCACCCCTTTTATTAACATAGAAGCTGTCCACTCTTCAAAGTAGACCTTACCCACTTTATCACTGTTTGATAGCTTTTATATTTTCAGAATCTGGACCAGTACAGATGGTAGCCCTACATTCCACAGCATTAAACTGTTGGTCCAGCTCTACCATTAGGCAAAGTACTTTGATCCCTTTAATCAATAGTGGAGAATATTATGCCATTACCAGTGCTCAAGTAAACTCTGCGGAGTGAGGATGGCTCAGAATTTTGAATCTCAAGAAATCAAATCACCGATCTTTTTACTTTAATTAAACGTAAAATTAAATTACGTTAATTTTTACTGCTGGAACAATCCAGAATTGATCTGTTCATTTTTAAAGGTTCTGAGTATCTACTGTATTTTACATGCTCCATGCCACCAATAACTTTTCATCTCTTTCAACCACTGCTTTGTTTTCTAGTGAAGGGGACCCTCCCAGACCATTTAGTTTAGATGCTTGGATTTAATTCTGGTACAAGCACTACATATCTATGTTTAAAGTGCTTCATTCTGACCTTCTCTACTGTTGTTATCCAGGACTATTTCTACTACTTAGCCAAGCAACGCAGTTAGAGCTGGGAGGCAGAAGAAATCTGCTTCCCTTGGATGCAGGGAAAAGGATAATATCTGAACTGGTGCCAATGTGAAGGTAAGAGTTGTGGTGGTAAAAGGTACCCCCCCAATACACATGTGAGCTGCATTCACTACCAAGCTGATGAGATGCCCCACCACCACCACCACATGTGAACTGCTGAAAGTGCCCTCGTAAGAAAACATTCACAGCAAGCTGAAATGACCTTGAGTGGCAACAGGGAGAAGACTCAGTCAGGGACCTGTGGCCCAGTAAACCACATTGTTTATATTCAAAGACAATATGTCAGGGAGAGTATGCTGACCTAGTAGGAAGGGATAAATAATAAAAAGGTGGGTTTATCAAAAACATTCCCACGTCATGCTGTGATTTCCACTGTGTCTGCCTTTTTCTGTGCCTTGCCTTTGCAAGGTAGTAGGCCAAGGGCACAAAAAAACCGGTTCTGCCTTTGCTCAGGGCTGCCCAGAAAGCTGCCAATGCTTTGCTGGGCACCCAGTGTGTATTGTATTATTTTCATGCCTAATAAAATGATGTTGCATCTTCAAAGTGATTTGGTTGCTTTAGGTGAGCCAGCTTTTGGCCACAACAGAGTGGGCATGTTTACCTGGTAATCAGAAGGCGTGCCGTCTTGTCCTTTGCCAACACAATGTCTTTGACTGGTATTGTTGAGGTCATAAACATACCTACAAGGGAGTAAACTTCACTGAGTACATGTCGATGAAGGTTCTCAGTCATCCAGGTGGAACAGTCTGTGGCTTGAATCATGTCAACTGGATTTCTATTTTCTCAGTAGAAACGTTTCACTCCTTATCCAAGGAGCTTCTTCAGTCTGAGTAAAGTTAGTAAGGGAATCCTTAAATATGTTTCTAGGGTGGCTGTGTGACCTTGCACCTGGGGCTAGGTCATGGTTATTTTGAGATGTTTATTTCTCAGTCCCTTTATCATCTAAAGGAGGATCGTTAAGATTACCCTGCTGCTGTTGAGCTTGCGAAATGGTCTTAATCTTCCTAGGCACAGAAGACAAAGCAGGAAGGAAGATAGGGGAAAGGTTGTGCCTGAGGCCCCCACCTCTATTCAAGGAAGGATTTTCCAAGTTGGCATAAATGGATTCCTTGACCCCTCTCTCAAACCACCTATCTTCTCTGTCTAAAATGTGAACATTAATGTCCTCAAATGAGTGTCCTTTTTCCTTTAGATGAAGATAAACTGCTGACTCTGGTCCTGTGGTATTACTTCTCCTGTGTTGGGCCATCCTCCTGTACAAACAACCTTTGTATTGTATTATTATAATACAATACATATTATAATAAAATAAATATTATTTTCAGAAGACGGCAGGCTTGTTGATCAGAAGATCGCAAGTTCGGAGGTTCGAATCCCTAGTCCCGCGTGACGGAGTGAGCTCCCGCACTCGCCCCAGCTCTTGCCAACCTAGCAATTTGAAAGCATGCAAATGCAAGTAGATGAATAGGTACCACTTCGGTGGGAAGGTAACAGCGTTCCGCGCGTATCATGCGGCCACATGACCGTGGAAGCATCTTCGGACAACACTGGCTCTTCGGCTAACAAACGGAGATGAGCACCGGCCCCTAGAGTCGGACACGACTGCACAAATGTGCGGGGGGAACCTTTACCTTTTTTTACATTTCCACAAAGTATAGAACCCTCGTATAGGAATAATTCAAGACATTTCATTTTCCTTCATGTTAATTTCACATTAGTTTCACACTAGTTTCTTGCCCAGGGTAAGAAATCAGCTGTGTTCTTTGATGTACTGCTTATGACAAAGATCTAAATTATAGGGAAGAAAAAAAAATTTAATGCAAATTTTGGGGGCCAATTACAGAATAGCAGGCATCTAGCCTTGCATCCATTTCTGGTTACAACCACTTGTGGTAGGAATGTCAGCTATTGTTTAAATCATAAGCCCCAGCAATAGTAAATATGGAACATTTATTACGTTCTTTCTCTTTCTCTCTCTCTGTTTAATATTTTCATTTTAATGGTCAGTGGAAAAGAATCTCATTTACAATTTCCCACACAGTAGTTACAGGAAATGTTGAAGATAGTGGATGATAAAGAGAAGCTGACCTCTGTGCCCCTGAAGAGAAGCATTTAGTCATAAAAATGAACATAGTCAAAACTAGTTTGTAACTCAGACCCTTTTTTTAGTTGAATATACTCATGTTTAACAACCATTTTAAATTGGGACCAACGTCCTGATCCTAGACAACACAGCTTTTATAGAAAGTGCCTGTAACTTTTAAATGCTTTTAATACATTTTAAAAATAGAACAGTAAAAAGCAGCAAGCAGACTTCAAAGAAAAAAGGGTGGTGCTGATTTTCACTGGTTGTAAAGATCTGGGAAACTTCTGCAAGTGTTAAAATTCGTGCCATATCCCTCCCAAACATTCAAATGTGGGTAGGAACACTGAATATGTGCTTAATCAAGGGTTAGAAGTAGAAAAATGACCCTCATTAAAAGTATGATGACATTTAGTCATGCCAAAAAATCTCCCATGTTATGACTGCTTCATAACATAAAGACGGGCGTGGTGGCTCAGCGGGTAAGACACCAGGCTTGTTGATCGGAAGATTGCAAGTTCAGAGGTTTGAATCCCTAGCCCCGCGTGACGGAGTGAGCTCCCGCACTCGCCCCAGCTCTTGCCAACCTAGCAATTCGAAAGCATGCAAATGCAAGTAGATAAATAGGGACCACTTCGGTGGGAAGTTAGCAGCGTTCTGCATGCGTCATGCCGGCCACATGACAGTGGAAGTGTCTTCGGACAACGCTGGCTCTTCGGCTAACAAACAGAGATGAGCACTGGCCCCTAGAGTCGGACACGACTGCACAAATGTGCAGGGGGAACCTTTACCTTTACCCTATGACTGTTTTGGCAAAGACAAACATTGACTGTTCCAAAAACAGCAGATGTGACAGCTTTTGTTGTCCATTCTGGCATGCCCTGCCATTTTAGCCCCATTTTCAATGGCTATAGGTAAAATCCTGTGATCAAAAGAAAAAGTAAATTCCACTCACGTTTCTGCTCCAAAAGCTAGTCGCAGTTCCAAAAGCCTTTGAATGATTAGATGGCAACAACGTGCCTTTTGGCCAGACAACACTGTCTATGTTTCCTTCCTTTTTTTCAGGATCAGTGATCACAGGATGAATTCTCTTCCATACATACATCTAGGTTAGGGATGGACGCTTTTTCCCTTTCCCTCCATAGAAATGTGGCCAAGGCAGAACCAGGGCTTTTATGTCCTTGGCCTACTACACTGCAAAGGCAAGGCACAGAAAAAGGCAGACACAGTGGAAATCACATTATGATGTTGGAACTTGAAGGTTTAAGTTACCTAAATCATCATAGTGTTAATAATCTCTAGTTAATACTGTAGAAGTACCACTGTATCCAACTGATACAAAGTATTACTTGCAATACAATAAAACAATGTTTTTTTAAAAAAAATGCCACTATGTACTAGTCCTTATTTTTCTTTTTTTCTCTTTTCTCAATATGTTTATTGACTTATACCTTTGAACTATATAAAACCTGCACAACTGGTCCGATTCACACATGTCTGCAACATGTCTATGAAGGTTCTCAGTCATCCAGGTGGAATTGTCTGTAGCTTGAATCATGTCAACTGGATTTCTATTTTCTCAGTGGAAACGTTTCGCTCCTTGGATAAGGAGCTCCTTGGATAAGGAGCGAAACGTTTCCACTGAGAAAATAGAAATCCAGTTGACATGATTCAAGCTACAGACATGCCTGCAACTTTAGTCCTTTGGCTAATCCCTCCAATTCACCAATAGCATCTGGGTTTCCATGTCCCATTCTCTAGTGCCATTGGGTTATATAATGTTTTGTGGTTGCAATTCCTTCCTGATCTTGCTTTATATTCTGCATAGTCTAATTCTCCATTTTTCTGGAGGGTGCCTTTCCTAAGCAATTCTCCATTCTCAGTTACATAACCATAATTACCTTTACATCTTATATCACATTTTTTTGGTGATATATTTTACTGAGATGACATTTAACTCCATACCTGGGACATATAAGGCATCTTTGTTAAACTGAAAACCTCTCCTTTGCCTAATGCCCAACAGAACCTTACAGAGTGTCTCCCAACTGAAATGATTGTTTGTCTGTTTGCCAAGTAAATGGTAGATTTATACTCACTCAATTAAATGAACCTCTCCTTCTCTTTAATGAAGGTAGAAGTTGCAGCAGAATCAAAACAGATGCTATTTGTTGGACAATTTGCATTGTTTTGCCTCCTTTATGGCCTTTTCTTATGCTGGGCTGAGGAGAGTTGTTACTTTTAGAAGGCAATCCAAGTCATTGCAAATGAAAAATTTCCTTCTGGCCTTACAAGCATTTTCTTGACTGAGAACTGTATCTTGTTCTTGAGAGTTATGCAGATTATAGTCTTATAAGCGATTTATTACAAAATTGCTCTTTCATTTCTGCTTCCTCTCTCATTTCTAATGCATGTACCATAGCTTGGTTATTTCTAGGCAATGCATTTAAATTTCGCTTCTATCTGTGCTCCTGCCCTCTGAAGATGCTGGCGAAACGTTAGGAACCACAACTTCCAGAACATAGCCACACAGCCTGGAAGACCCACAACAGCCAATGCATTTAAAATTTGAGTAAACTCCGGGAGACAGTGGAGGACAGGAAGACCTGGCGTGCTATGGTCCATGAGGTCACGAAGAGTCAGACACGACTAAGCGACTGAACAACAACAACAAATGCATTTAAAATGAAGGCAACCAACATTTCTTCCTCTGCAGGCATATTTTACTTTTCAAGCTGACTTGCAATATCTTTAATTTTTTTTAAAATATATTTTATTATTTAAAATATTTACACACCACGAAGATAGTTACATTTACAAAAATTTACAACACATACACAACATAATTACATAAGACAATAACAACATACAAAGTTACATATAAAACAATTACTTTAGAATGACTTCCTGTTTCTTTTACGAAGAGACTTTTTTAATATATGTTAAACCATACTATTTTCTTTATATCTTTCTTCCCTTTAATATTTCATTATTGTGTTTATAATTTATCTCATTTATTCAGTTCGTTTTCATCCTTTTCTTTCACCTTTATTCTTTTCTCATCTTACAAGAATAATTTTATATTATAGTCCTTTTGTATAAATTTTAGAAAGGGATTCCATGTTAATAATAATTTTATTAAGTTCGTTAATCTGTCCATCTGTGCTAGTTCCATTGTTTTGAAAATCCATTCTTCTATTGATGGAGTATGTTCTTCTTTCCAATGTTTTGCGAAGATTATCCTTGCTGCTGTAATCAGATGGAGTAGTAGTTTTTTACAGTCTTTGTTCATCCTTATGTCCATGAGTCCCAATAAATAGAATTCTGGTTTTTTTTCCATATTGATTTCTATAATTTTACAGATACAACCATGGATTTTTCCCCAGTATTTTTTTGTTTTTTTACAAGACCACCATAGATGATAATCAGATCCCACTTTTGTTTTACACTTCCAACATATGTTTGTTCTTAAGCATTTCATTTTATATAGTTTCTCAGGAGGCATATACCATCTGAAGATCAACTTATAACTATTTTCTTTTAAGTTGTTACTCAGGGTAAATTTAATATTTTTAATCCAAATAGTTTGCCAATCTTCATAACTAATCTCTCTACCCAAATTCTCTTCCCATTTTATCATATAATTTTTGGTTTTTATATCACTGGTTTTTAAATCTAATAATTTTTATATAATTTTGAGATCAAATCATCATTCTCATTCCATAATATGTTGTCCCAGTTATCTGTTGATTTCACAAATTTAAACATTTTTTGATGCAATTTGAATTGTTCTTTTAATTGTAAATATATAAACCATTGGCATTTAAAGCCCTCTTTTTCTAATTCTTCCCTTGTTTTGAATTCGTAATTATTTCCAATAAATTTAAGTAAAGTTTTGTATCTTAACCATTTTTTATCATTTGAGTTTTCTTTTCTGGCATATGCCTCCTGAGATGATGTCCACAACGGAAGTGTAGGTAATAAAAAAAAAATGGTATCTGTTCCATATTTTTAGTAATGATTTCCTAATTATATGATTATTAAATGCCTTGTTAACTTTACTTTTGTTGTACCACATATACCCGTGCCAGCCGAATCTGTTATCATGCCCTTCTAAATTTAGTATGTTTGTATTTTCCAATATTATCCATTCTCTCAACCAGACCAAACCGCAAGTTTCATAATATAATTTTAAATTTGGTAATCCCAATCCTCCTCTCTCTTTAATATCTTGTATATATTTTAATTTTATTCTGGGCTTTTTCCCTTGCCATATAAATTTTGTTATATCTCTTTGCCATTTCAAAAAAGTTTGGTCCATTATTATTATAGGAATCGTCTGGAACAGATACAAAATTCTAGGTAATACTTTCATCTTTATTGTCGCAATTCTACCCAATAATGATAATTGTAAAGATTCCCATTTTTCTAGATCTTTTTTAATTTCTTTCCATATTGTAACGTAGTTATTTTTAAATAAATCTATATTTTTAGCGGTTATCTGTATTCCTAAATATTTAATTTGTTTAACATTTTGAAATCCTGATTTTTGTTCCAATTTCTCTTGCTCTTCTTTTGTCATATTCAAATTTATCATCTTAGTCTTTTGGTTATTTATTTTAACACCTGCTACATCACAAATTCTTGCAACTTTTTGTTTAAATTTTCTATTGAATCTAATGGGTTTTGTAATATTATCACCAAGTCGTCAGCAAAAGCTTTTAATTTGTATATTTCTTTTTTAATTTTGACTCCTTCAAGATTATCATCTTTTCTAATTTTTTGCAATAAACCCTCCAGTACCAATATAAATATTAATGGAGACAATGGGCAGCCCTGACACGTACCTTTTTCTATATTAATTTCTTGTGTTTCTTCTTCATTCACTATGATTTTGGCTTTCTGTAATTTGTAAATTGCCTGAATTGCTTTTATAAATTGCTTTTATAAATCTCCAAAATTTCTATATTCTAATGTTTTAATTATGAAAGCCCAATTTACATTATCAAATGCTTTTTCCGCATCTAGGAATAGTAACATAGGTTTTTCATTGTGCACATTCGCATATTCTATCAAATTAATTATTGTACGTAGATTTTCATTGATTTGTCTGTTTGGCCAAAATCCATTCTGATCACAATTTATCAAATTTTGTAAAAAAAAAAAAAAATTTAATCTTTCAGCCAATATGATAGTGAATAATTTATAATCATTGTTTAATAAAGAAATTGGTCTGTAATTTTGACATTTTGTTAGATCTTGATTTTCCTTTGGAATTAAGGCAATCTTAGCTTCAGTCCATGTTTGTGGTATCTTATTTCCTTCTAGAATTGAGTTAAATAATTTTTTGAGTGGTTCTATTAATTGTTCTTTGAAATGTTTATAGTAGCCCGCAGAGAGTCCATCCGGTCCTGGAGTTTTGCCTGTTTTCAATCTGTTAATTGCGTCTATTATTTCTTGAGTCATGATCAAATTATTTGTTATATCTTTTTGTTCATTGGTTAATTTTTCTAAATTACATTCTTGTATATATTGTTCAATTTTTTCCAATGATGTCTCCTGTTTTTTGCATAGTTTTGTATAATAGGCATGGAAGGCATTTTTAATTTTCACATTTTGAGTTAAGTCCACATTGTTTTCTCTATTTTTAGAAATTATTCGTTTTTCTCTTTCTTTTCTTAATTTATATGCCAGCCATCTACCTGGCTTATTTGCATGTTTCAAGTTTTTCTGTCTAATATATTTCAGTTTTCTATCAATATATTCTGCATCAAGATTTTAACTTGAAGTTGTAATAATTTGATCTGATTTAAAGTTTCCTCATTTTTGTTATTGTTTTGTAGTTCTCTTTCTTTTTCTTTAATTTGATCCAAACTTATTTGTAATTTTTTGGTATTATTTTTTTTTTGGTAGCTATTCACAGATATAAAATGTCCTCTCATGAAGGCCTTACTCACATCCCATGTTATTTCCAAATTTACCTCTATGCCCGAATTCCAAAGGAAAAATCCTTGCAATTTTTTTTTAGATCCTCTAAATTTTCCTTATTTTTCAAGATATTTTCATTTAGTCTCCATCTAAAATTTTTATGATTTATTTTCAAAATTAATTGTACTGGATTATGATCTGATAAAGTTCTTGGTAAAATTGTAATTTCTTTAATTTTATTTTCCAAATTTTTTGATACCCATATCATGTCTATTCTTGAAAATGATTTATGTCTGTTTGAATAAAAAGTAAATTCTCTAGCATTTCCATTTATGCTTCTCCATGCATCTATTAGGGATAAATTTTTAACCATATCGAAAAATTCTTTTGGCAATTTGCCTTGACATTTATCAATTTGACGTTGTGACTTCTTATCTAATTTTGGCATAACTACTCCATTTAAATAATTAATTATTAAATTAATTACAATTAAATAATTAATTGTATATTGTAAATAATTAATTGTATATTGTATTTTTATGTGTTTTTATAACGGAATTTTAATCTCTATGTTTGTAAACCGCCCAGAGTCCCCTTGTGGGAGATGCTGCGGTGATAGAAGTCGAAACATAAATAAATAAATAAATAAATAAATCCCCCATTGCTATCCAATTATTTTGTGTATATTCTACCAGAGTATTTGATAATTCTTTATAAAAGTTTTTTTGATTTTTATTTGGGGCATATATACCAATTACTAATAATTTAGAATTTTGAATTTCAATTTCAATAATAATATATCTCCCATTTTCATCTTTTTGAATTAATTTAGGTTTTAAATAAGATTTTATATATATTACTACTCCATTTTTTTTCATTTACTGTGATAAATTCTAATCCTAATTTTTTATTAATTAAATATTTTGTATCTGTTTTTTTTAATGTGGGTTTCCTGGAGGCATGCAATGTCAGGTTTTAATTTATTTAGTAATTGAAATAATTGTTTTCTTTTAACAGGAGAGTTAGCCCCATTAATATTCCAGGTGATGGTTCTAAGTTCATTCATTTACCAAGAGTGAAGCAAATTCTTTAGTATTGGATACTCCTCCCTCTTTTTGATATTGAGTTTTCTCCTTTTCCCCTTGTCTCTGATCTTTAGGCTGAGCTATTTCTTTTTCAAATCTTTTCAAAAAATCTTTCGCTTTTAATAGCGAGTTTAATTTAAATCTTTGACCTTTGAATGTTAAGCTTAAACCTTCAGGTATTTCCCATCTGAAATTAATATTATTTTTTCCTAGGAGATCCGTCAGAAATCTGTACTCTTTCCTCTTCTTTAATATTTTAACTGGAATTTCTTTGAATATAGTAATGTCTTTCCCTTCTATTTCTATTTTTTTATTATAAGATGCCTGTATTATTGTATTTCTTGTCTTTTTAAAAAAAATTCTATCAGAATGTCTCTTGGTTTATTGTACAAAGTTGCATATTTAGAATTTATCCTAAACATTCTTTGTATTTCCTCCTCTAGTCTTTCCTCCTCCCAGTCAATTAGATTAGCTAACATTGGTACCATTATTTCTCTCACATTGCTTTCCTTCTCTTCAGGTACCCCTCTCAGTCTTATACAATGTTCTTTTTCTTTTAGTTCCAATAATGTTATACATTCTTCTTCTCTGTCTAAATTTTCTTCACAATTATCAATCTGTTTCTTAACTTCATGTATATCTTCTTTTAATTTTTTTTCTATCTTTCCCAGCTTCTGTTCTAATCTTTTTTCTAAACCTTCTAATTTTTCTTCTAACACTTTTGTCACTGTTTGGGTAATTGTCTGGGTAGTTTTAGCTGTAAAATCTTCAAACAATGGTTTTAGCCATTCACCTTCCCCAGCCTCTGATCCTCTTCTAACTTGTTTTATTTGTCTTCTAGTGCTTACACTCATTTTTATAAATCTTATATCTTATCTATTAACTTATAACAAATTATTATTTATTAACCTATAGCAAAAAGGAGAATTCTTAAAACTATCTTATCTTATAATATAATTATCTAAATGTGGTATTATATATATTTCAAACAATAATATAACAAGTAAGAAATAATTCTTATGCTTTCTATAGCAGTTTAAACAAAAGTTCTACTAAAGTTTTACCAACATAAAATGGCTTCGTTTGTTTGTTAATTAAATAATTAACTCAGTCTTAATAGGAGTTCTCTGTAAGGAAATTATATATCTTCTTACCCAAACTCCTTTGCTTGCTTTCTTCGTTCAGAAACACTTAATTATTATTTGTTAGTTTTTTTATTGTTTTAGTGAAGTGGTCTATGGCGCTTGTCTATTTCCAAGACTTTTCCCACACAGCTCCGACTTTCGCTTTTCAGCTTTTCAGCTTTCCAGCTTGTTCTTTTTCGCGAGTCAGTGAAAACACCAAGACAGACAACAATTGACTCGCTCCTCCTTCCAAGCCTTCCAAAGCCGCCGAAAATTTCACTTTCTAAAAGAGCCAAATCCTCCGCTCTCTTTATCGCCACTTTTTAGCTTTTAGTTTCTCAAAGCCAGCTCGGGTCTGCGCGTTTTCTGATTTCTTTACGGAACCTCATCTACTTCGCTCCAGCCATCGTCCATCTTCACCAGAAGTCCGCAGTATCTTTAATTTATATACAGATTTAGATCTCTTAGATACTAGTTATATAGTAGATACTAGTTATATAGCCTTCTGAAAATATGCCCTTTGGAGTCCATGGATCTTTTATCATGTAAATCTTACAGAGTTTTCCAATGTCTTTTGATTGATCTAAATGCACAATCATGGAGTTACTTACCCCCAAGCAGATCATCCCCGTTGCTCTGTTGTTTGTAGTGTCGTAGACTCTTTGCTTCTACAGCATTGCACTTCTTTGGATGTGTCCTTGTCCAGCAGAAAGATGATTCCTTGAGACTTCAGGAGTATTGGATCTTAAATGATCAAAGGAGAACTTCTGGTCCTTTCAATTTCTCCGCTTAAGTTGAAGCTGAAGCTTTCCTGACTCCATTTCTGAAAGTTTTCTGCTTTCTTTTCTGATCTTTCCTTTGGCTGCTAAGAGGACTCTTCCTTTCTTTCTCTTTGCACTTGTGGAGGATGGATACATGGGCTTGTTCCTGGTATTGAATACAAACGGTGGCAAATTCTTAAAGATATGGGAGTACCAGACCACCTTACCTGTCTCCTGAGAAACCTGTATGTGGGTCAAGAAGCAACAGTTAGAACCGGACATGGAACAACCGACTGGTTCAAAATTGGGAAAGGAGTACGACAAGGCTGTATATTATCACCCTGCTTATTTAACTTATATGCAGAGTACATCATGAGAAATGCCGGGCTGGATGAATCACAAGCCGGAGTTAAGATTGCCGGGAGAAATATCAACAACCTCAGATATGCAGACGATACCACCCTAATGGCAGAAAGTGAAGAGGAACTAAAGAGCCTCTTGATGAGGGTGAAAGAGGAGAGTGCAAAAGCTGGCTTGAAACTCAACATTAAAAAAACTCAGATCATGGCATCTGGTCCCATCACTTCCTGGCAAATAGAAGGGGAAGAAATGGAAGCAGTGACAGATTTTATTTTCTTGGGCTCCAAGATCACCGCAGACGGTGACTGCAGCCATGAAATTAAAAGACGCTTGCTCCTTGGGAGGAAAGCTATGGCAAACCTAGAAAGCATATTAAAAAGCAGAGACATCACCTTGCCGACAAAGGTCCGTATAGTTAAAGCTATGGTTTTTCCAGTAGTAATGTATGGCTGTGAGAGTTGGACCATAAGGAAGGCTGAGCGCCGAAGAATTGATGCTTTCGAGCTGTGGTGCTGGAGAAGACTCTTGAGAGACCCTTGGACTGCAAGGAGGTCAAATCAGTCAATCTTAAAGGAAATCAACCCTGACTGCTCATTGGAAGGACAGATGCTGAAGCTGAAGCTCAAATACTTTGGCCATCTAATGCGAAGAGAGGACTCACTGGAAAAGACCCTGATGCTGGGAAAGACTGAAGGAAAGACTGAATGCTGGGAAAGACTGAAGACTGAAAGAAGGAGAAGGGGACGGCAGAGGATGAGATGGTTAGATAGCATCACCGATGTAACAAACATGAATTTGAGTAAACTCCAGGAGGCAGTGGAGGACAGGAAGGCCTGGCGTGCTATGGTCCATGAGGTCATGAAGAGTCGGACACGACTAAACGACTGAACAACAACAACAACAATACTAACTCCAATTTCTCTCTAAACAAGGAAAAAGGTAGGGTACCTCTGCAGCTGCCAGGATGTGGCTACCATTGGAGCCAAGCGCTAGCCACGGCTATAGCAAATGGAAGAATTCCTCGAGAGCTAAGCACTAATGGCCGTAACTGCAAATAGAAGCTTTCTGGTTTGTTGTGCAGGATTGTGCAGGATTGAATGAAAATAGCTAGATGCTTGTGAAAGCCAATGCAAATTCTTTTTCTGTATTTTCCTGTATCTGAACCATCTATATAGGTTTGCTTGACCATATGCTCAGGGTCTTGCCCAAGGAACTGTTGCCAAAACTTTCTTCATATACGTGATGAGACTCTGCAGACTCTTAATAAAGGTATTGGAAACTTCACAAATTCTGTCCTGATTGAGTAGAGATGAACCTAAAACCTCTTTATTTAGGTGACTGAGAAGGCAGAAGGGTGATGAAGACACTTGGATTTTTTTTCTCCAACATACCTTGGCTTCTGTTGCTGACCTATAACCTGTCAGGGGTGGAAGCATTCTGTATGTGAGAGAGAGAGGGTTCCTGAAAGCAGGAATCCAACCTGAGCAAGTATTAGTGAAGCAGGTTTAATGCTAAGAGGAAGGAGATTTATGTACAGGAAATGCATTATAAGGATAGGCAAGGCCTAGCATCCTATCAGGAGGAGAATCCAATTGTATGTCTGTCCTCTCTGTATTGTGTGCCTGGGAAGAAGGACAGAAGGAAGAGACCTTATATCAGTGTTTCTCAACCTTGGCAGCTTGAAGATGTGTGGGTTTCAACTCTCAGAATTTACCAGCCAGCAAGTACAAGGCTGGCTGGGGAATTCTGGGAGTTGAAGTCCACACATCTTCAAGCTGCCAAGGTTGAGAAACACTGCCTTAGATTATCAGTCTGTTAGATAAAGAGTGGGCAGAGTGATCGACACATTGTTTACTCTCTATCCAGACCCTACTGACTGTTTGGACAGTAGGTTATGAGATGCTGGAGAATCAATGCCATT
This sequence comes from Charina bottae, assembly GCA_023362775.1. Taxonomy (NCBI): domain Eukaryota; kingdom Metazoa; phylum Chordata; class Lepidosauria; order Squamata; family Charinaidae; genus Charina; species Charina bottae. The sequence continues at coordinate 246,389,072 of JALMGJ010000001.1, read as the reverse complement.
AGATTTGGATTTCCAACAACAGGAATATATCATGGTGCCTCTGAGGCTAAAACTAGAGAAAAGGAAACTTTTCAGAAGACATGCCTGCAGCTTTGAGTTATAAAAAGGTCATGCTATTGAAGCTCTGGAAGGGGCAGGCTCTGCATTTCTCTTTTACAGCTGTAGCAGGGGGTGTGTGCGTGGGTGGCTTCTGCCCTGGTGCATTCATTTCCATTCTGCATGTGTGACGAGACAATGGTGCTTTCTTTTCGGCAGGACACTTCCCAGATGTTTGCTGCACTTCCAGCTTAGTGTTTCAAAGCTGAGTCAAGAGTATGGAAAGATGCCATTTGGCTAAGCCCTGAGGCAGAGACTTCATTAGCAGAGATTACTTCAGACCCTGCAGGATGGTGGGATAATTCTGGCTAGGCTACCCACTTTTCTGCCACTGGACTGGCTTTTAACAAGCTGGCCTGCTCAGAAGAAAAAAAAAGAACCTATTCAGGTTCCCCTCAGGCCGTACTAGGGTGACAACTTGTAATAAGAGATTGGGAGTTCTGGATAGATGAGAGCCAGTGTGAAATAGCAAATTAAGATGTTTTAAAGTTTCCAGTTTGTTTCCTTCTGAGGCACTGTAGTTCAAACTGGTCAGCAGCCACATCCTGCCTAAGGAACCCCCCACCGGTTTACTTAACTCCACCAGGCTTCTGGCGTTAGATCTTGTATGAACAAATTCAATATAACAACTAAGTGTGTCTGTTGCAACAGATGAGACCCCCTTCGTGCAGAGCAAGCAAATTCTATAAGCAGCTCCTAAAACAAAAAGAGACCTGCACATTTCCCCCCCAAGCTTCTTATAAAAGAGTTGGACCCTGAAGTGTGAGAAGAATGGCTGTCTAAAGGAAAGCATCTGGAATCTGCATGGGAAGGAAGGGCAGAGATAAGATCGAAACCAATCTTTTTCTTTTATTATTATTTTTCTTTTAACATTTCCTCAGCAGTATGACTGGAGAATACATGAACATGCTAACATTTAATCATTCGATCTGCAGTTAACTTGCCTAGTTATACATAAAACAAACAATTCCTTTGGGATTGCACGGTAGGGCTTCCACTAGTACAATGTCCGTAAAGTAAGGGGATCCAGGGTCAAATTACCACTCCAGCATATGCATGTGCTTCCTGAATAAACTTGAGCCCATCTTTGTAAAAAAATTCCAGTTGGAAATATACATAGTCATACAACTAATTAAACACCAGAGACCCTCCAGGTTTAAAAGTAAAGTATAATCAAGTTGTATTTTCAAGTAATCTGATATGAAAAATCAAAGAGTGTTACATTGTTTTCATGAGGCTTATTGCTCAATCAACCAATCAAATGATTAACTAAATGTAGAAATGCTATCTTCATTATGAGGAACACGATTTTTATAGCTTTTAGGAGGGATTCCTAGTGCAATAGGAGTACAATGAATACCCGTTCCATAATTGCTCGGTAGGAATCTGTTTTCTCACTGAGCCAAATACAATTCAGGGGCTTCTAGACAATTCAAAATCTGCATCTATAGTATTTCCCATCAGTAAAATATTCAGATCAAGGTCATACAAAGGCAATAGTGCTGAATCCCATTCCCCTATAATGAAAAGGGAGGTATTATTACAGACAAAGTAGGCAAAGAAATGTGCGCTCCAGAATTGGATCAGGTCAAAAGGAGGAGCCCACCAATATAAGGAGTTATGGCTTTAGGACAGGGGTGAAAATGGTGGCCTTTCTGATGTAGGCCTGACACTCCCATCATTCCTGACCATTGGTCATTCTGGCTTTGCTGGGAGCATGCCGATACAACTTCAATAGATAGATAGATAAATAAATGCTAGCTGGGACTAATGGGAACGTAAGTTCAACCAACATCTGGAAGGCCATGGGTTTCCTGTTTTTGCTGCAGGCAAAAGGGACAATTTCAATGGTGCTTATTGTTTTTTCATCAACATGTGTTCAGTTGGCAATCTTACCCTCCAAAGCATTAGTATGCAGTACTGTAAAACAAAAAAGAACACAAAATGTGCAATTCTAATCTGGATGATGAACATAAAAAAGAAATGGTTTCTTATGATACCTGTGGAGTCCATGGTGCTCTCTGAGCCTTGTTTTCTTGCAGGTGTTTCATTGCCAGGCTAGGCAACATCTTCAGTGCGAAAAGGGAGTGGGACTTGCTCTCTGTTTATATACTTATTTATATTCTTATGGTAAATTTTGAAATGGCTTTCTATTCCAAGTGGGAAACCCCATCATTGCCCTGCAGGGAAAGTATAATACTTCCTCAGCAGAAGTACTACCTTTAGGAAAGAAGTCTGGTATTCCCAGCATCACATGCCTAATAATTTATCATTTACTGTCTAGAAAGACTCGTCATATAAAAGGAGACCCAGTAAGTTCGTTCATTCTTCTTTGTAACAAGGCAGATGTAGCCCCCTTTTTTTAGTTTGTTAAAGACCTGCATGATATCTTACAAGCTGACAAAATAACGGCATCAACTTACTGTAATTTACATTTTGATGCATTTTGTTCATTTTCCAGTTTCTTAAGTCGTGGCATTGAGCCATTTGGACCTACTTACTTGGCTATTTCATTTGGAGAGCTCCCAAGAATGCTTTCGTGATGAAGCCTGCAAAGATCTTTGGATTTGAGCCATCTGATGGAGCTACTACTGTGCTGCTAATATCTAATAAGTCTTGATTAAAACATTTAAGTATCTCAACAGTTCTGGGGGACAGCTGTGTTTTTCATGTACCTTTTTAGGGTTTGGGGGTCTTTTATTTTGTTTTTCTTGCAGTAAAGATAAGGCTAGTCCACAACTCACAACCCACAATTTCTATCAGAACACCACAGAGTCCTTGGAAATCAGTATAGCTAATATTAAGTTTAGGTAATAATATTAATATAATAGCATAAAGTAATATGAAGTCAGCTAACTAGTTGTTAAGTTAGATGGACCAGGGGCAGCTTCCCCTAGCCGAGAAGGTGCTTTCAACTGATTGCATGGCTTAGAATGCATTTCATAGAAATTGATGATGTCCTTGTAAACCTCCAGAGATTCCACAATGTGAGGGGATGATTCATGTAACCCACAGACTGCATGTGACCTCAACATCAGCAGCCTCCTGCCATTCACCATAGCTGCCTCTCCTTCCTTCTTTGAGCGCTGGAGGGGAGGCTGAAGCTCATCCTCTCGCAGTGTTCCCAGTGTGGAAGATGTGTGAATAGGGTGGTGCGTGAGTGCAAGTCAACTGTTCTCAGGACTGAAAACTCTGCTCACTCTATTCTGACAGAAACTGCCTCTTGAGTTGGGGCTACAGCTCCTAGAATCCCAGACCAACAAATCTGACAAGCACCAGATTCTTTAGCCAATACAGAATTTGGTGACTCATATTTGCATTGAGTTTTCATTGCCTTTGGGGCCTAATTCATGTGCTTTAAAGCCTCAAAATGAGTCTTCCTCTTCCCACAAATTCCACCCTGTTTACTGAAATTAGTTCTCTATTCCACCATTCAGAAGACTTGGTCTCCAAGTCCTCCCTTGGTAAGTTATTTTGGACAGGACCTCCTCTTTGAAGCTCTTAGCCAAGAGCTTCCCAGGCAACTTCTGATTAGGATTTTTGCTGGCTGGTGAAACTGTTGTACTCGGGAAAAGCAATTCTAAGGTGCTGAAATGAAGTGGAGCCTTTTTGGGAGGAAAAACAACAACACCTACCACTCTCTAATGCACGGCTTTCCAAACTGTGTGTCGCGACACAATACTGTGTCGCCTGGGGGCCCCAAGTGTGTCGCGTGACAACCCGGAAGCGCCGGCGGCAGTGCTTCTGGGTTGCCGCGCAGCGGCAGTGGCTGCCCCTTCAAAAGGGCAGGCTCCGGGGACCCCGAAAATGCCCTCGGTTCCGGCAGGGAGGCGAAAAGCCTCCCCACGCGCGCGCATGCTACCGGGCTTTCCGGCGCTCAGCTGATCGGCGGGGAGAATTTCCACCCTGGCCCCCTCCGCGCCAATCAGCTGTGCGCCAGAAAGCCCAGCAGCGTGCACACGGCGAGGCTTTTCACCTCCCTGCCGGAACCGAGGGCATTTTCGGGGTCCCCAGAGCCTGCCCTTTCAAAGGGGCAGCCACTGCTGCTTCGGTGACAACCTGGAAGCTCCGCCGCCGGCGCTTCCGGGTTTTTGTGGGCGGGGTGTGTCGCCAATGGCAAAAGTTTGGAAAGCCCTGCTCTAATGCTTCCTGGGGCAGGAAGAAAAGTGAGGATTTTCCATATCTTCTTTATTTGGTATTTCTGAAATTTCTTCTGATTGAAACTAATGATAAGGGAATATACTAGCTCCAAGACTTGCTTTGCTTTTTTTTCCCCCTTTAGATTTTCTGGGGGATATGTTAGAGGGAAGACATGGAAAATGCTCATTTTCAACTCTTCTGCTTTCCATTATAACTCTACTTCTTTGCTTTCAGCTTCAGATCTACGTAGGAAGACTGCCAACAATGAACTTTTCTCTGTTGGATCCAGCAGTTCTTCATCTACCTTTCCTGATTTTAGGATTAAAATCTTAAAAGCTTTTAACAATACTTTTCAGTTTGTATAGTCTTATTTTTAACCTGTTGATAGGAGGGAGCGCTGCTTCAGAAACTCCTTAAGGCCGCTGAGTTGCTCTGCTGCCCTCTGCAGCTGCAGTGCAATCCCAAGAAAATAGGGGCTCGATTTACAGTATTGCAGGCGAGGCTGATGTACACATCTTATTTTATTTGTTTATTTATTCTATATTTCAAATTTCGTCACCGCCCATCTCCCTCAAAAACATCCCTGCACGCTTTGAAGCACCTTTTTGCTTTTGAATCTAAAGCACCGCTCAGCCAGCTTGTTGACTCTGTTCTTGTTTGTATTGATTGCCGACACAAGGATTTAGGACATCTGGAGAAGGAGTTATTTCCTCTGCTTCTCTAGATGGGCAAAGTATAATAAAGAGAGTCATATGAGAGAGAAAAATACCAGCTATGAAAAAAATGATGTTGAAAAGATGGAAATCCTCTGGAGTTATTTATGCATTATAAATAAATTAATAGTAGCACAGCAGCAGCAACAACATTAGTAGGTTCAGGATGTGTTATAGATCAGGGGTTCCATAAAAACTTGATGGAGTTCAGTGAGAGACTAAGGGAAAGAAAAAAATCATTTGGACACAAACCATTTTCTATCAGTAGAGTTTTGCCTTTTGATCAGGAGTTCTGATTTATCTTTTTTTATTTAGTAAACAGGTTCTCTGGCCTGAAAAAGTTTTAAAGCTCTTTATAGATAAATTATTAATAATGATCACAATTCCCTCAGGCTGGGTTCTCATGACCAACAGAGTCACAAACTATAGCCAACAACAATTTAGACAATTATCTTGTACAGTCCCAGCTGGTGTGGCTATTTTATGGTCAACTGTGTCAGGCAAAATTGTGTTAATTGAATAAACCATGGTGAACTTAACCATGGGTAAGTCTGTAGTACAAATGCAATCTTATAATAATACTATGCATCATTACTCTTTGATAACCACACAGACATTCTTTCTTTTTCCATTTAAAACAGAAAACTAAAAAGAGCCAAAGCCAGAAAATGTATTTCAAGAAGCTTTTAATCACAAGAAAGCTGCTGGATATTAGTTAAGAGGAAAAAAAAATCCAGGCAGATGGAAGAGTTAGATAGCAACATCGCAGATAAAGGAAAGGGCAAGGAATTTGAGTCTCACCAGAGGAGCACCGTTCAAAGACCCCACAGCGCACCATAGAACATAGCACTAGATGACAAAGATGGAGAAGCCGGACCACGAGAAGCTCTTAAAATAAGAAGCAAACGTTTAAACTAGATAGCACAGATAATCGGGAACAAACTGGAAAGATGTTGACATTTTCAAAGCATTGGACTGGATGGTTAATGGGGGCCACACAGTTTTCAATGGTAAAGGGGTAAAAGTTTTAAAGTGGAAAAGATATAGGCCAGGAAACAAACCAACCAACCAGCTGAGCAGGGGGCAGGGGAGGGAATCACAAAATCTGAACAAGAAACTATGAAAGCCTGGAATTGCCTCCCAGTGGAGAAAACACAAAGCAGTTAAAAAGAAAATACCCACCAGTACTCGCAGTAAAATCAATTTAGTAATAAAAAGAGAACGATTAGGTTTTTGTTTTGTTTTTCAAAAAGGCTGTGAATCATGTCAGAATAAAGAGAAGGCAAATGTGGTCTCTGTAAGTGGCAGAAAAAGCCTGTCTCTTAGTTGTTCAGGCAAGAAGCAAAGCTAATCCGGACACTTTTACAAGTATCCCAAAGTCTCATCCGCTCGATCAGGTCTGATTAACAGACTGCCCTGGTTGCTGTGGCTTGGTCTTCCTACTAGCATCTGCCTGGTGGGGGATTCCGTTGGCTCTGGCAGGGTTCACTTATTTGTTTTTGGCTTCTCTGTTACCATCACTCTTATACCACCCCGTCAAAAGATTCTGGGTTGAATACAAACAATGCAAGCTATTGTGGCATAACATTTTCCATCTTGACATGCAAATGCCCAGATTTCCCACTGGCTGCCCTGTATGAGGAAAACTAGAGAGAGGAAGGGAGTGAGCAGAAGCAGTAAAGCTCCACGCTTGGGCACGGACCAAGTTTCATCCGCGTCCAGAATATGACAGCCATCTCCCTGGGGGCCTGGGACAACTGGGCAGAAGAAACCGGTTCAATTTGACAGAGCCATTGGTGAAAATAAAAGAGAAAAGGCCACGCCTAGGCAGTGAATGGCTGAACAACAGGGTGATCAGTTTCAAGCTGCTAAAACAAAAAGATCAAAGAGGATAGAGATGTATATAAAATCTGCCTGTGAACTTTAAAATTATTACTAGAATTTAAGGAGAAATATATCTCACCGTAGTGGGGAAGATTGACACAGTGATCTGGGTGACCACTCTGCTGCTGCCCAGATGTCACTCGGTGGGCCCTGTTTCCTCTGTCTGCAAATACGACCCTCGGTTAAAGCCTATCTTCAAAACAGAGGAACTCCCTCTAAAAAAGGTCATATTATGGCCAGCCTCTTAGGGGAGGGCTCTTTCTGTTCAAGACAATGAATGAAAGGATTCCACAGTAGGAAGTTCTGTTTAGGATGGGACCATCTCTGGGAGGGAGGGAGGGAGGGAGGGAGGGAGGGAGGGAGGGAAGGAAGGAAGGAAGGAAGGAAGGAAGGAAGGAGGGAGGGAGGGAGGGAGGGAGGGAGGGAGGGAGGGAGGGAGCTCTGCACCTGGACACGATGTTCAAGCTAAACCCCTATCAGTTTCCTTTGGGGCAACACTTCAAGCATCACAAATCCTTGCAACAGATGGCCATATTTTCAGTAGGAAGAGAAGAAAAGGGTTTCAGGGGGTCTCTATGTCTCAAGCATAACACCAGCATTTATGACATCTAATACAAAAAAACAGAAAGGGCAAGATTCAGGGCACATGGAGAAAGAAAAGGAGCAGGAAAATAAAGCTGGGAATTCCATCCCTGCTTTTAAGAAAAAACATTCCTTTTGAAACAGGGGAACAAATAGTATTTATAAGAAATACCAAAGTCCAACTTTTCATAGAAGTCCTACTTTTTATTCTGAGAGCTTTTCTCCCTAAATGGCAATTTATAATTAATCCGTAAATCAAAAGATTAGCTTTTAAGAAGTGTAATTCTCTTCTCATGTTTATGATCCATTAGATTAAGGCTATTTTGGACTGACAATCTAGCAAAAGTAAATATTCATTTGAGCCTGCATTTACCTTAAATTTTAATCTATCCCTTCCTCCAATGCTTTCCTCTTTCCAGTCGCTGTGCAGACACTTTTCCGACAGTGTTTAGCTGTAAACACTTTAGCTTCTCCACGTGCTGAGGCATGGGACCAGGTTACCTGAGGGACCGTCTCATCCCCAGAACATCGACCCGCCCCACCCGGTCATGCAGAGAGGGCATGCTATGGACCCCATCGACCAAAGAATTCCATCTAGCGGGGTCCAGGAGGCGGGCCTTCTCTGCAGTAGCGCCCGCCCTTTGGGATACCTTGCCTCCCGAGCTGAGGCGGGTTTCCTCGCTCCCGACCTTCTGGAAAAACTTGAAGACCAGGTTCTGCCGCCTTGCTTGGGATGGGAATGCCAACAGTTGCTCCTGGGCCTGGCTGATCCCATGAAGCCCTCCCTAGTATTAACAGCCATCGCCCTTGGATTTTATATTTATTTATTGATGTTGTGATTTTGTATTTGTATTTTTAACCTTGTTTTTATTGTGAACCGCCCAGGGTCCCCCGAATGGGGGAGATGGGCGGTAACATAAGTTTAAATAGTAAAATAAATAAATAAATAGGAAGGTGGAGTTAGTGTGTTTCTTCCTACTTTTTTTCTCACGCATAGAGTTTACGTACAAAGGGATCAAACTGAATAAGGCTCCAATTTATAGAGCAAGGGCAAGCAACCAATCTTCTCCCAGTTGTTTCTACCCATCCCATCTGGTCCGGCAGGTCGGGCACATGCTTCAAGTTCAAGTTCAAGTTCAGCCAAGAAAGGTCAGCTGGCGGGGACCAGGAGGCGTGCCTTTTCTGACGTGGCGCCTGCCCTCTGGAACATCCTCCCTCCAGAGATTAGGATGGCCCTGATCCTGTTGGCCTTTCGTGAGGCCTTGATGACCTGGTTATGTGCCCGGGCCTGGGCTCCCGAGTGTGTTAAGGGCCCCATTTCCTGGTTATATTGATATTATTGTTATAATTTTTCTCGGCTGCTTTATGTATATATTTATTTTGTATTCTTTTCGTATTTGGTTTTAATTGATTTTATGATTGTTTGCCACCCAGAGTCACTTGTCTGAGATGGGGCGGCCATAACAATCAAATAAATAAATAAATAAATAAAACCTTTCAACCATCAGGAGTTGCACTTTTAATGTGGGTGTGTGTACATGCATGTGCAATGAATAGGTAATGTACAAGTAGGCAGGTTGGTGTTGAGGGTCAGTTGGTTTACTTTTGGCTGCGAAATCGGAAAGAAACCTTGTAACCCTTTTTTTAATGTTGCTTTCCTTCCGAAAGACCTCAAAAATAGCACCAGTGATTTTTTTTTTTTTGTGGCAAACCACCAAGAAGCAGAGAATCAATTCCTGCTATTTAGGAAACTGCGGCTCTCTTCCTTGGTAAGTTGCCAGTGGCATTTGCTGGTGCTTTTGGTCTCGGTAGACTGCAGTGAAGAAGTTTCTGGATGAAATGCAAATGAGAGGCCACAGGTGTAGAGAGTAACGAAAACGACCTTGATGGAAATATGCAAGGACTGTTACCTAGGCAAAAGGGGCTGAAACATTTTTTTAAGTCCAGAGAAGCAAGGTAACATTTGGAAGCGGCTCAGACAGACACCTCCTTGATTCACTGAACTATAAGTAAGAGGAGGAGGTACAACACAATCAGGCTTGCAAGATCCTCAATAAAAGTGGTTTCAGCTTTCCTGTGCAGTTGATTTCCTGATCTAGGGTACCTCGTGGGGTTCAACAGGTTTCCCTCTCCTGTTACTTTTGGAATCTTTGCTCCATTTGACTCCCAGAGTTATGTGTAATGCCCAGATCCCTAACTATTTCTTCAACCTCTCCATCCTCCAGTACTAAAAAATCAAAGCAGATACACAATTCTGGGAGGAAAAAAACCCAATCCTTTCACGTGCACATGCATACAAACACAAGTTTCATTTAAAAACTGGATTTGTTGACACCAATCTTTCACTAAAAATGGCCTTTAAAAGCAGATACTCCTCAATTCTTTTAAAAACATCAAACACAATTAAAGGGGGGGGATGATCCAGTATTGGCAAGTAAATGACTCTATTTAAACAAAACCAAATGGTTCTGCTAGTTGTAGATATTTGTAAGTGATGGGCTGATAGCAACTAACAAATACTACATTTTGAGGTTAATTATTTGAGGAAGTAATTTGTGAGCAATTAGCAGCTGGTTCAATTCACAGTTGTGGTTAATATATCTCATAAAACATTGCTATGTATGCGCACTGTTGCATCTGTTTCCAACAGCACTGCACAAAACTTAAGATAGATCATGAATATTTCATTCACGGCATTAGTGGGAGGCTCAATTGTATTATAACCCTGGCCGCTATTTTAAATACCAGATGGGCACTATTAAAGTATGTCAGAGCTTGTGATAAGTATGTGGTCATAGTCTAAGAACTATTAATTGTGAGATGTACCATTTATTATCCATTCCATGAAATAATATTATATCTTGATTGCATGCAGAGTACAATTTGCCCTTTAATATACATTCATGTTCAATGTGACATTACATAGCCCACTTGAATGTGCCAGAATCCTTAACAAGAAGCTAAGGGAAAAGCTGGTTATATTGTAAGGATATTATCCTAAATGTTATTTCTTACTAAGTGACATGAAAACAATCCATTTAAAGCAATAGACAGTGAAAATTAAGTTTGTGATTAAACTGCAAGTCCTGTTTGCGGGGTTTTTAATCTGTTTCATAACAATGCTACAGCTTGTGTGAAATATAGATGTAAAGTGTTCAGCAGCATTTAAATTGACGATTACCACTATCTCTTAATGAAGGGTAATTTCAGTAAATAATAATAAATAAACTGAGGGTCAAGGTCAAACAGAGAGTAGAATAAAACATATTTCAGAGCTTTACTTTTTTAAAAAAAATCCTGAGCACTTGCTATCTGTCAGGCACATTTGTGTTCTGACTGAGGTAGCGGTTGTGTACTTTGTATGTGTCTTATGATGCATGAATGGAGATATATCTGGTATGCACATTGACCGGGAGGTAAGTCCCACAACGGGCTCAGTGGAACTTATTCCCAGATAAGGGGGAAACCTCCAATCAGTAGATCGAATTCAACCCACAAGGCCATCATTCCCTCAGACAAATGATGTGATTGTAGGACTGTTCCTCCATGTTTGAATCACCCCATTTTCTTCTCTGCCACTTTCTGCCAAGGGGCAATTCAGCTTCCCCCTATCCTCATCCCACTATATGATATTACAGCATTATTTTATTTTATTTGCACTGAGAATAGGTTGGCAGATGAAAATAAGAGAATTGTGCAGAAAAAGGAATGTGGAGTCCTTGGTGCTCTCTGAGCCTTGTTGTTTTCTTGCAGACGTTTCATTGCCAGGCTAGGCAACATCTTCAGTGCGAAAAGGGAGTGGGACTTGCTCTCTGTTTATACACCATGGCTTGTCCTGCCTGTGTTGGTGGGGGTGTTGTACTCTCCTTGGTAGTTCCTTGGTTGGGCTGTTGTTTGCTGCTTGGTTGATTGACTGAGTTAATAGTTCTTTGATTAGGGTATATTGTGCTGTTTGATTGGTGCTAATCCTGGTGTTAATCTTTTCATATCTGGGTGATGATTGCTGGCAAGGAGGTGTTCTGGTCTTCTGGCTTTTCTATTGTCTCTTATGAATGGTATGTAAAAAGGAAAATGGTATGTAAAAAGGAATTCCAACTGGGCAATTTGTGATGAAAACTGTATCTGTATTCTTCCATGTATCCATAAAGATGCAGAACCTCTATCCTCTTTTGCATCTGGTCCATTTAGATGAATTATGTTCCTATATACACACAAAGTGTGAAAAGAATAAAAAATAATACCAACAAACATTCATGAAGTACATTTTATTTAACCAATGCATTTTTAAGTGTTGAATTTTTCCAGAGACGGGGCCTTTGGACTTTGTTGAATTTTGAGACCACAGTCCTTCTGAAATGTGAATGCCCTTTCTCTTCCCCGCTCCACTCTTGACAGATCATCTACAGTTCATTCACAAAAGAAAAGGAAGGAAACTAGTCACCAGATATTAAATGTGGGACTTGGGTAGATTTCAATAGTCTAGTGTACTTTTTAAGATGCTCACCAAGAGACTACAACATTCTGCTTGAATTATGTGCTCCATTCATATCAATGACTTCAGGGCCATAAAACCCCTCTAACTGTTCTAGTTACAATCAATTACATCAAGTTTTAATCACATTTTAATGAAGTATTAATAATGATTTCAACAGTAATTAGTGTAATGGGGTTTTTTTTAAGCAAACCTATCTTAATTATACGTAGGTACAGTTGAGGAGATGTAAATAAAGGTGTTCCTTGAAATTTCTTGGCTAATAAATTTCACAATTTTGTGGCTTAAAAAAGAGGACTGTCCAATTGCTAGGTGTTCATTTGTGTGCTCTGAGCAAGAATAGACTTCCTAGCTAAGATATCACCAGAACGGCAAGTTAAATGACGGTGATCATTCTAAAGTTAAGAGAGAGGGAGAGAGAGATACTATCTTGGTAAAATATGTCTATGAAGGTTCTCAGTCATCCAGGTGGAACAGTCTGTGGCTTGAATCATGTCAACTGGATTTCTATTTTCTTAGTGGAAACGTTTCACTCCTTATCCAAGGAGCTTCTTCAGTCTGAGTAAAGTTAGTAAGGGAATCCTTAAATATGTTTCTAGGCTGGCTGTGTGACCTTGCACCTGGGGCTAGGTCATGGTTATTTTTGAGATGTTTGTTTCTAAGTCCCTTTATCATCTAAAGGAGGATCATTAAGATTACCCTGCTGCTGTTGAGCTTGTGAAATGGTCTTAATCTTCCTAGGCACAGAAGACAAAGCAGGAAGGAAGATAGGGGAAAGGTTATGCCTGAGGCCCCCACCTCTATTCAAGGAAGGATTTTCCAAGTTGGCATGAATGGATTCCTTGACCCCTCTCTCAAACCCCTCTCTCAAAGAAGATAGGTGGTTTGAGAGAGGGGTCAAGGAATCCATTCATGCCAACTTGGAAAATCCTTCCTTGAATAGAGGTGGGGGCCTCAGGCATAACCTTTCCCCTATCTTCCTTCCTGCTTTGTCTTCTGTGCCTAGGAAGATTAAGACCATTTCACAAGCTCAACAGCAGCAGGGTAATCTTAACGATCCTCCTTTAGATGATAAAGGGACTTAGAAACAAACATCTCAAAAATAACCATGACCTAGCCCCAGGTGCAAGGTCACACAGCCAGCCTAGAAACATATTTAAGGATTCCCTTACTAACTTTACTCAGACTGAAGAAGCTCCTTGGATAAGGAGTGAAACGTTTCCACTAAGAAAATAGAAATCCAGTTGACATGATTCAAGCCACATATCTTGGTAAACTGGCATTGAAAAAAAAATACATATAATATAGCTCCTTGAACGTTCAACAAGATAATTATGAATATTTTAATAAATCTGAAGAGCTCTCTGGCTTCAAAACCACACCTTTTCCCCGGGTATTTTAAACATGCCAAGGTGTATGTGACTCTCAAATTCCCTTTGAAGCTTTCTTTAACACAGAAACAGATAAAGAAAAGATATTTCAAGCATACCTTTTTTTATGCCTTTTCTTAAACAGCCATATTAGGACTGATATACCAAACTTAAAGAATGTTGTAAAATGAGAATGGGGGGAAATGTACAAAATGAATTCATGCCCATTTACATGCTTTCAGCAGGCTACCAGATAACAAAGCCTCTGTCTTTGTGTTAACACTGCAGATTAGGTCAAGATTTTACCCCTCTGAGCTCTTTTCCTGTAAATGACGGGTTTTGATGTGAAACAAGCAACATGTCAAAGCAAGTTGAAAGATGTAGGCATTTTATGCCATGTCACAATGACAGGCCGGTGAATATTTGGGCCATTAGGGGCTTATTAGTGAATAAATGACCAGATGGTTCAGTGATGCACAGAGATGGACAGAACTGGATGCTACTAATCAGCACTGTCTGTACTTGATGTCAAATCACATGACACAGTAACCCATGGATACCGAATAAAAGTTAGCATTAGCAAGTCAATTTGATATCTGTGTGCTGTAAACAGACTTATAACTGCACTTCAGAGCTGCCTGTTGTTAAAAGAGAAGGTGGGGAATAAACAACCATAGGTATTTAAATGAGCACTCCACTTTTTACCAAGTTCTGAGAAATATAAATGCAATTTCAACGCCTAAAGTATTTTTATTGTAATCCCGCAGAGACAGACTGGCCTGGAAGGGTGCATTTCCATACGAGGCTCTTTTCTGTCATAAACACAGTGGCAGGAAATTGTATTAAAAGGAGAAGCCAAAAGATCTATTTAAACACACATATACATACACATGCCTGTACATATGTATGTATAGACACCTATACACACACCCACGTTTTGCATGAGAAATACAGATGCTTTGTTGTTCGATTTGGCCACCACCATAAAAATAGAAACTTTAATATATCCTTTGATAAATACCAACATAATAAAAATCAGGTGCAGCCAGTTCAACTGGCACTATGAAAACATGATATCCAGAGAATAAATTGGTAAGTAGCACATAAGTAGCACAACTGGTTTCTATGTGGCTGATAGTTTGTTGCCCCTGTACTTAGATAGCAGGATACAGTCGTTATTACATCAGGGCAAGACGTGAAATCCCTTTGGTATGGTGACTGTTTTAACTAAATATTAGTGCAAATGTGGGAGAACAAAGCGTGGGTCCATCTAGATTTTTACTAACCAGTCTTTCATATCCTTCTAGCTTGTCCAACCATGGCCTTATCATAGCATAGTGGCAGAAAACATTTCTGATGTACAGGTAGTCCTCGCTTAACAACCATTCATTTAATGACAGTTCAGACTTACAATGACCAGCTTGATTGATAACTGGCAAATACAGGGAGAAAAAGTGGAGGCAGTGACAGACTTTGTATTTCTAGGCGCAAAGATTACTGCAGATGCTGACTGCAGCCAGGAAATCAGAAGACGTCTACTTCTTGGGATGAGAGCAATGGCAAATCTTGATAAAATAGTTAAGAGCAGAGACATCACACTGACAACAAAGGTCCACATAATTAAAGCAATGGTATTCCCTGTAGTAGGGGTGTGGTGGCTCAGCGGGTAAGACGCCAGGCTTGTTGATCGGAAGATTGCAAGTTCGGAGGTTCGAATCCCTAGCCCTGTGTGCGGAGTGAGCTCCCGCACTAGCTCCAGCTCTTGCCAACCTAGCAATTCGAAAGCATGCAAATGCAAGTAGATGAATAGGTACCACTTCGGTGGGTAGGTAACAGCGTTCCGCGCATGTCATGCGGCCACATGACCGTGGAAGTGTCTTCGGACAACGCTGGCTCTTTGGCTAACAAACGGAGATGAGCACCGGCCCCTAGAGTCGGACACGACTGCACAAATGTGCGGGGGGAACCTTTACCTTTTTATTCCCTGTAGTAACCTATGGCTGTGAGAGCTGGACCATAAGGAAGGCTGAGCGAAGGAAGATAGATGCTTTTGAACTGTGGTGTTGGAGGAAAATTCTGAGAGTGCCTTGGACTGCAAGAAGATCAAACCAGTCCATACTCCAGGAAAGAAAGCCAGACTGCTCACTTGAGGGAATGATATTAAAGGCAAAACTGAAGTACTTTGGCCACATAATGAGAAGACAGGATACCCTGGAGAAGAAGCTGATGCTAGGGAAAGTGGAAGGCAAAAGGAAGAGGGGCCGACCAAGGGCAAGATGGATGGATGATATTCTGGAGGTGACTCAACCATGGGGGAGCTGGGGATGGTGATGGCCAACAGGAAGCTCTGGCATAGGCTGGTCCATGAAGTCACGAAGAGCCGGAAGCGACTGAATGAATAAACAACAAACAACAACAGACTTACAATGGTGCTGAAAAATCTGACTTATGACCGGTTCTCACAATTATGACCATCGCAGTGTCCCTGTGGTCATGTAATCACGATTTGGGTGCTTGGCAACTGGTTCGCATTTATGACCGTCACTCTGTCCCATGGTCATGTGATCGCCATTTTCGACCTTCCTGGCAGCTTCTGGCAAGCAAAATCAATGGGGGACCACATGATTCACTTAACAGCCACGTGATTCGCTTAATGCCCACTGCAAAAAAGGTGGGCATTAAGTAAAATCAGGCCAGATTCTCTGAATGACTGCTTCGCTTAGCAACCAAAATTCAGGTCCCAATTGTGGTTGTTAAGCAAGGACTACCTGTATAGAAAGTCCCGTTGTTGATCCCTGGTGTCTTCCATGAAAAGGACTAGGTGGTAGATGATGAGAACAATCCTTGTTGGAGAGGGACTGCCATTCAGAGTAGACAGTACTGGGACTTACAAACATGCTTGGTTCAAAAAGTCTACCAGGCCATATTTTTTAATTGACTGATTGATTGATTGATTGATTGTTTATGTGCCATAAAGTCAATATCAACTCTTAGCAACCAATATTCGATGGACCTTCTCCAAGATGATCTGTCCTCACCTGCCCTTTTGGGTCTTCTAAAGGTGCATCCATTGGCACTGTAACTGAGTCCATCCAACTTTTTGCTGGCCATCCTCTTCCTCTCTTGCCTTATACCTTTCCCAGTATTATAGACTTCTCAATGGGGCTGGGTTTGTATTATGTGTCCGAAGTATAATTTGAGCCTCATCACTTGTGTCTTGAGTGAGAACTCTGGGTTGGTTGGTTTGAAGATCCATGTGTTTCTTTTCTTGGCTATCCATGGTATTTTCTGGAGTCTTCTTCAACACCAACACCAAAGGTGTCAATACTCTTTCTATCCTGCGTCTTCAAAGTCCAACTTTAGTTTCCATAAAGTGTCACAGGAAAAACCATTGCCTGCCTGATTCTGATCTTTGTAGATACAGAAACATCCTGGCATCTGAATATCTTTTCCAAGGCCTTCATGGCTGCTCTACCAAGTGCTAGTCTGTGGTGTATTTCTTGACTGCTGAATCCTTTACTGTTGATAGTTGGATCCTAAAAGCAGAAGCTATCTATCACTTCATTGTCTTCATTGTCAATTGTAAAGTTGGCTGCTGTATCTGTTGTCATTAGTTTGGTCTTTGTTACATTTAATTATAGTCCCATTGTTTCCTTTTAAGTCAGTTGAACTTAAAAGTGGAGGGGGGGAGGAGAAACATTTTTTCACACTGGCACATTGCATGTTGAATGACTGCTTATGAAATACCAAGCAATGGTGTTATTTGCTCACTTAGACTCCCTTTATAGACCAACCAACCAATAATATTTATTTGGTCAATGACCAGCAAAATTTAAAAGGACAAAAGCAGAGTGAAGCAAATAGATACAATAATATACTAACAACTAGCAAAATTAATCACAGAATAATATAGCATTCACTCCTCTATTACTATATTGATACATTTATTACCCAGATAATATAAATCTAAAACATTAATAGGTGTTTGTGTGTGTGTGTGTGTATGTATGTGTGTGTGTATGTATGTATGTATGTGTGTGTGTGTGTGTGTGTGTGTGTATATATATATATATATATATATATATATCTCCCCTAATAATTTATTAATTAAGATATATCAAACCAAAAGTAATATTTAGAATGAAGGTGATTTATTTATTTTATTTATCATATTTATATCCCGCCCATCTCCCCCTCAAGGAGGGACCCTGGACGGTTCACAACAAGGTTTAAAATCAATAAAAAACTATAAATACTAATAATAAACAATAAAAATATATATCATACAGTTCGATCCAAGGAATGGTAGATCTCATCCCATGGGCCGGTAAGGCTGGTCAGGGCAGATCTAAGAGACCAGCCAACCCCAAGACTGGCTATTCCCCTCCCCTCCCCAAGCATGGTGACATAACCAGGTCTTTAAGTTTTTTCTAAAGTCCAGGAGAGAGGGGGCCAATCTTATTTCAGGAGGAAGAATATTCCAGAGGGTGGGGGCTACCGCAGAGAAGGCACGCCTCCTAGACCCCGTCAGATGGAACTCTCTTACAGACGGGGCTCGTAGCATCTTTAACTGGTTTTGTCTTACTTTCATTGTGGCAACTTAAAAATTAGCTCTATAGACCAATAGGGCCCAGATGAACCTCTGTTAACATTCAGAGGCAAAGATATGACAAAATTATAAAAGGGGTGAATTCTTTTTTACAATTCTGTAACAGAGATTTGCCATGTCTTGTTAGTTAACATATTTTGAGTTGAAAGCCTTGTTTCCTACATTTAACATATTATGAGGAGTTGACTGTGAGGACCCTGTAATGGTATGTGAGAATGACCTTGAGAGATGGGGCGAAGAGATGCTGCCTCGGGAACAGTCAGATAAGAGAGGGCATAGCCCGCAGCTGCATAATGGAAGGAGAAAGAGGCTCAGAAGGGACCCTCCCTAGTTTCTCAGGCTGTAAAGGAGACGGCGGGAGATTTGTACTTTCAGACTTGCAAGATTCTGTTAATGTAGTCTTACAATAAAGTAGAATTAGCTCATCTGGTTGTGTTTCCTGTCTGGTCTACCTGGGAAGGCTGACAGATCCTAATTAAAAAAAAAAAGACCAAGTTTCTCCTTATAATTGTGATTCTTCTTTTCCCAGTCTAAGTATTTTCCCACTAGATATTTCAGAAAACGATTCCCATCAAGCATAGCCAACATGGCCAGCCATTCATGGCAGGTAAATCCATTCCAAACACCCATTCCATGCACAAACACACACCTCCCTGTACTTAAAGTTTAGCATGATTAGCACATGCATCTTCACTGAGTTATGACAAAGTATGAATCAACTATTAGCATCCTGATGCTGCTGACAGAACTTTGGTTGTCACCTGAGAAGTGAGCAGTGATGAGCAGTCAGTCCAATGCTGAACATACATGGGACACCTACGCGATATACCACTTCGGCTATAGCTTTGTTTTCATGTAAGAAAATGTAATTTCCCCAATTGTCTGTGAATATCATTGCAACATTACAATGATGCAAAAACAAGCATCATTATTTATTTGACCAGAAGGCCTTTTGTGATTTTATAACAGAGTAACTGAAGAGACAGCAGCACCACACAGCAGGCATCATATTTACTAATTAAGTTACCTGTGCATTTGAGATACAGTGTCCCCTTCCTTCCACTCCGCATGGCTTCCTGGCATATCCTTTTTGAGATGCATCTTTTGTTGTCAGTGACAGTATATACATGGATGACTGGGTATGCATGTTCAAAAGCATGGTGGCTCAGTGGCTTCCCTTGTCATCAAAGGCGGCTTCACTTTTCATTATTACCTGTTGTTGGGCAAATTAATTCAAGAACAGTTTATGTTATTTTCTGAATGGATAAAAGTAGATAATTAATGATTCCATGTTCAAAATGTGCATTTTCTTTTGCTTCCATAGTGCTTCTGTCAGAATCTCTATCACAGCCCTTTTAGAAACATTATCTTCTACCTGCTCCTACTAATTGTTTCTAGCATTATCAACATATGTGTGATCTTTGGTCTCATCACACTGTTGCCTGGGTATCAGTTAGTGCCAACTGAATAAAATTTGGGGGAATGCTGTATTAGTCACATCTTTTCCAATTTAGGGATCCAGGTAGGGAAGCTTCTCGGTGCACACAGAGGTCCCCCATCCAGTATGACTTATTCAGTGGAAATTGTGAAGATATCTTTCATTCCCTTTCTATGCAGAAAGCAGTAACAATTTAAATGTTCTGCTTGTAGATACACAAGAGATTGTGTGTATGCACTTGTTTTTTTGTCAATTTGAATTAACTCGGATGGTTATAATTCTGATTCTAGCTATGCATTCGTAATTCATTTTGATTTCAACCAATTGTCCACATGCTTAATGGGGTTTGAAATCCAATTTTCAAGTCTTAATGCCAGCGCACATATTTGGAAAAAGGGATTGCCCATGCTTCAAATGAGCCAGTCAGTCCTTCCAATACAAGACTCCACCCTTCAAGCAGGATTACTGTAACTGCACAGCTCTTTATGTGAAGTTGCCCTTTAAAATGCTTGAAGAGTTCAGAATGAAGCTGCCATGTTTCTCAGTGGAACTGGTGCATACAATCTGCATCTCTTCCCCGTCTCCCAAGATCATTCCCACATACCATTACATATGTTCATTATGCATTATTCACATCAGGAGATTATTCATTTCCTGATCTCCCACATGTAACATTTGTAAGCACCTTTGGGTTTGTGGATGCTTCCTTTAGTAACTTCAGGACTCTGTCTCTGTCCAACTTGACTTTGTTTTAAGACACACACAACTGTGGCAGCTACTTTCTTTTCCCCAAGTTCAGTGTTAATGTCTCCTCTTCACTGAAATTAGGAGAGAGGAAACGATCCTGGTTTGTTAAATAAATCATGCAGACACAACTTGACAGAGCTTCTCTCATAGCCTACAAGGCCTATCCATGCTCATGATGTTCGGCTGTTGGATTCAGTTCATCTTCTCATTTGAAAGGCATATTAGCATAAACAAAGCATTCACTTCAGAGCATTAAAGCAGCTGCATCCTTTGAAAAACTCAAATAGCCCGTTCCATTAGATCGGGCAGGGAAGGTATGCTACGGGTTCCACTGGCCGGGGACTTGCGTTTGGTGGGTCCCAGGAGGTGGGCCTTTTCTGCTGGGGCTCCCTCCTTGTGTAACATTCTCCCCCCTGAAGTTAGGCTCACTCCTTCCCTGCTATAATTTAGGAAGTCCCTCAAGAACTGGTTATGTCATCAGGCCTGGGGGTCTTTGGGAGACATTCTTAGATGGCTCCACTGTGATTGATATTCTTGCTCTCTCTGTGGGGTTTGTATATTTTAAATTTTTTGATAATATTTTTATTTTAATAATTACTTTTTGTCTTTTTCTAATGATTGTTTTTTTATTTATTTGCTGTTTTATCTGATTGTTGTACACTGTCCAGAGTTGCTTTGTGTGAGATGGGTGGCCATATAAACATGATTAACAAACAAACAAACAAACAAACAAATAGCAAGGCATATATGGCTGCTTTAGAAGCTGTCCTCAGTGGTTAAGCATAGATACGCATGTAGAAGCAGTGCTTCCAGTGGGACGATCAGCAGAGCACAATGGCTGTGTGGGCCAGTTTGGTCTAGTGGTTAAGGCAACAGGCTAGAAACCAGGAGACCGTGAGTTCTAGTCCCGCCTTAGGCATGAAAGCCGGCTGGGTGACCTTGGGCCAGTCATGCTCTCTCTCAGCCCTAGGAAGGAGCCAATAACAAACCAGGAGACTGAGAGTTCTAGTCCCGCCTTAGGCATGAAATCCGGCTGGGTGGCCTTGGGCCAGTCCCTCTCTCTCTCAGCCCTAGGAAGGAGCCAATAGCAAACCAGGAGACTGAGAGTTCTAGTCCCGCCTTAGGCATGAAAGCCAGCTGAGTGACCTTGCACCAGTCCCTCTCTCTCAGCCCAACTCACCTCACAGGGTTGTTGTTGTGGGGAAAATGGAAGGAGGAAGGAGTATTTGGTATGTTCGCTGCCTTGAGTTATTTATAAAAATAATAAAGGCGGGATAGTAAATCAATAAAATAAGTAAATAAATATGCAGGTGGAGATGGCTGGGGGCAGAACTGGAAGTGTTGCACAAGCCTCGCTGCTTTAACACGTTAAGTAGAGGTGCTTCCATCACACTGAGAGGCTTTGTGAAGGGCTGCTATGGAAGGCTTTGGGCAAATCACTAAGTCCTCAAACTGTCCCAACCTCAAAACAGTCATTTGGAGTGTTCCAAGAGTGTAACAGAACCTGGTTGTTTTGAGAATCTGGTCTGAGTGAGAAACAAAATTCACAATTTAGTTCCAAGCCTGGGGAAAAAAATGTGGCTATAACAAGATGCGTATTTCTGAGTCTGTTCCAAACATGCAGCCAGACTGCCTTAAATGTATCTTAACTTTGAAGGAGCTGTGAATCTTTTCCATTTTGGTTCTTGCTTGACTGTCAGGTTTTAGCAGGCACATTTTAAACCAGTTTGGGTATTTTTAACCATTGTTACTTGCCCAAAATCATGGAAGAAAGAGAGGCTGAACAATATGTACCTGTACCCTTATACTCTGAAGGTTTTGGACAAAGAGTTTTAAAAATCAAAGAACATGTACAAATTTGTATATGAAAGGGAGCATATATGAAATAATATTTCCTTGAAAAGCTACCTATGGACCTCTTTCAGTTCCCATGGCCCTACCATAATTTGTGTTGCTATTTGATTCATGAACACTTCCTTCTGATTCTTTGTATTTTGATACAATCATGGCACGATAGTTAAATTTATGCCATGGATCTGAGCACTCCATCAGTCATATTATGGAGGGCCATACAGCTGACTGCAGCCATGCTCTTAATAATTAGGCTTTCTATTTGCTAGAACCTACATAATTTGTTATCTGTGGCTAATTATCCTTTGTTGTGTCAGGGTGCTAATTTTTATAGCTAGGGCTGGAGAAAAAAATTGGGGTGGATTTGAATAAAATCCTTTCTGGAGAAACTTCATACCGACTTGGAAAAAATGATGGTGTGGCAAAGGAGCAAGAAAAGCTATGAAAATAAGCAATTTGCTGGCCAATTTATCTTTGCCAAGTGAAGGAATCTAGATTCAGACTGGAAGAGACACGTTCAAGGTTTCCTGAGTTGCAAGGATGCCTTTATAGTTCTTCTTTTCACTCTCCTTAATTTAAATAGAAATACAGTACAGTACAATGTATTGTCGAAGGCTTTCACGCCCGGGGTTCGATGGCTGTTGTGGGTCTTCCGGGCTGTGTGGCCGTGTTCTGGAAGTTGTGGTTCCTAACGTTTCGCCAGCATCTGTGGCCGGCATCTTCAGAGGGCAGGAGCACAGACAGAAGCAAACTCTCTGTGCCCAGGTAGAGTGGCAATGTTTTTCTATTTATATAAATTTCTATTGGACACGATTGAATGGATTAAAAAAAACTACAAACTTAACATTATTCAATAGTGTTAAGTCACTCATGAAATAATATCAACATTTTAGAGACACATGACTATTCTAAAAAAATGCATTTAAACCAAATTCTCTAGTGCTACATTGATCACTTTGTAGGGCCTCTTTATCATCTACCTTGATCAATTTATTTATTTGCAACAGCTATGTTGATAGAAATTGGACTTTTATCATCATCATCACCTTCATCTAAACAGATATCAGTTATTACCATCAGGTGACACAAGGCGCAAATTGGTAGAGTAGTCATTCTGTTTAAAGTGAGTTTTGTAATTTTTACATCCCTTACTTTTTTGAACATCTTGCCCCCGTGAAAAGTATATCTGTAGTAAATTTCATCAATAGCTTCCACAATTTTGAAGACTTCTCTTAAGTCACCTCCTTGCCTGTTATTTTCCAGGGAGAATAAGCTCTTCTCCCTTAACCTTTCTTCATAACTTAGATTTTAGAGACCTGACATTATCTCGGCTGCCCTGTGTTACCCCCCCCCCGTGCAAAGCGATCATCTCCATCCTCTGTTCGAGTGGCCACCCTGCAGAGAGGTCTAGATCTGCTCCCACTAATAAGGTTCTTAAGCAGAACCCCTCTCACCTCTCGGTTAGCACCGTATCCCCCTGCTAATACAGCTCCAGATCCTGTTGCCTCTCTTTCAGCTGCTCTGCACTGGGCTGCTGGTTTTAATGATTTTTCTACAATAACTCCCCAAAGCAGGCAGCTACAATGGATTTGCCACCAGGGAGAGGACAGGGCTGTTTCAGAACAAGGGGATTTGTACCGAGCAATCCTGGGAATCAAAGCGATGGGGCAGTCAAAACAATTCCAGTCAGCTGTGGTGGTGGCTGACGGCTGCAAGAGCTGGATGCCTGCCGAGAGGACCGCCCTTGCTCTAAGCTGAGGCTCTTGGAAGCAGTTCAATGTGCTTCCCTCATCAGCGCATCGTTATGACAGGAGGAAAACAGGAGAAGCACCTGTCACTTATGCCGTGGTTACGGCTGAAATCTAGCCAGGATCTCTTCCCAAGGCAATGCCTATCTCTGAGATTCAAGGGAGGGAAGAGCTTTAAAAAAAACGTAGCACAGGAGCTTTTGAGTTTGCTAAATTGCGAAAGCATTCAGCTGGTGATCGATGCTACAGTCCAAATCACCAGGAGGAAGTCCCACAGGACTCAATGGGGCTGGCCTCTGAATAGACATGGGATAAGGGGAGCTGCCTCTCTGAGGCAGGGAGGGCACTGGTAGCTGTCAGCTCTCCTGGCCAGGGTTGAGCACCATCCAGGAGGTGGCCCACTCTGGCTGGGGCTCCTGCTGGGCAGAACCCGCGAAGAGCAAGGGCGGAGGTAATGACTGAAGTGGTGATGCTGGGCAAGCCAGCCAGTGGCCACTGAGACAGGCGTTCAGCACCCAAGCAGGGACAAGAAGGAGCTTTCTACTCAGCAACTTGCTTGGGGCCTTCAATGCACTGAAAAATATAGGCTATTTTATGGGAATATCAACCTCATGATCTGTATCTTCTAGGAGATTGAGGGATCAATATTCCCATGGCAATAAGTAGATAAATATTGACCCTACTCCAGCTGACTGCCTGACTCTCCTACCACACACATTCAGGAGAGTGATCAGTGGTAGGTGACACTGGGTGGTAGGGGAAACAATGGTAGGGAATCCAGCAGTTATTACCCTGAGATTATCCTACATTGATAGCATGAGGGCAGCCGTTCTGTCTGGTCTTGTAGATCAGGGGTCCCCAACCCCTGGGCCACAGACCACTACCGGTCTGCGGCCTGTTACGAACCGGGCCGCCATGTGGGTCTCTGAACCCCGCCCCCCGGTCTGCGTGATTGGCTCCCACCTGCAAACCCCGCCCCCCATCTGCGCGATTGGCTCCCACCTGCAAACCCCGCTCCCCCCCAGTCCGTGGAAAAATTGTCTTCCACAACCGGTCCCTGGTGCCAAAAAAGTTGGGTACCCCTGTTGTAGATGAAGCAAAGTAAAGGGAGACAGTGAGGGCAGTACAACTTCTGTTGGTATACTTTCCTTCCAGCTCAAGGATGGGAGAAAGAGCACTTTGACTTACAGAAAACTCAAAAACAATTCCAGAGGACATCTTATAAATACCTAAGTCTTGTTGTTTAGTGTTTCCTTAAAAAATGAAACAACTCCCTGCCTATGGAAAGGCTCACTGATACGAGATACAGCCTATCTGTTTCATGATTATTACTCAACATTGGAATCCAGTTCCAGTGTCTTTTATTCTGGCTGTCACTTAAAAGATAGAGGATTACAGGATTCAGATTAATTTTGTGCCAGAATCTATTTTACCATTTCTCAAGTTTTCAGAATACTGAGGAATTTCTTTCAGGCTGCCCTTGGTATTATTTTATGTTTGGCGGAACATGCTCCTTGTGGTGGTGTTTTCTGTTACACATCTTTCCTTCTGTCTGAAGTCTTCCTGACTGCCCACGCTTCCTAATCTGTCAAAATCGGGAGGAGCTCCCTTATGACACAGTCTTCCTATGGGACTCAGCTGAAGTATGGGAAGGCTGCAGGCTTCTGGAGAACTGATTGTACATTAAGAAGCAGGACACGCCTACCCACTTCTTTGCCACTTATTGCTAAGTTAGTACAAGAAGGTTACACTTCAGCCATGAGAATTTCACCAAGATTCCCTTTTCGTGTGAAAGAAAGCTTAAAAACAAGTTTTCTTTCATCAAAATGAATGAAAACTGACAAGGAAAAATGCAGAATTGATTCAGATTCAAATTCTATTTCCCATGGCCTTTCCCCACTGTGTTACTTTGGTGTGAATCTTGGCATAAGGACTATCTGGTTGTATAGGAAAGATGTGCGTCTGTATACTGAAACTGGATAGCAGCATGTGATGTAGTGAGAGTATGCAGTCATTAGTATTTGTTGATTAGCGCCTTCACTGTATGGGTAATTTAATGGTTGATGTGTGAGTGTTGTTGGCAAACATATTTATACTTAAGGGACACTGTAGAACATTTGCTTATATTACTATGTTAGCTTTTCCTCCTACCTGCCTATAACGCTGATTCTGCTGCTGGGGTTGCCTAGAGTCATGACCACCTTTCATTGATGTTGACTACTAAACTGTTGACAGCTGGAGGGTGAAAGTTTCTCCAAATCCAAAGATCCTTCCTTGCAAGTAAGTACTTACAACAATAGCCACCCAGCTGAATCTTCACATGGTTACTTAGAAATAGTTCCATCTAGCCATATTTCTTTTGACCTTTATTCATTTGAAACTATCCCACAGAGATTATTTGTGTCCTTCCCGAATGAGAATAATTCATTAGATTGATATTTCTGGAGATGAGTTCATGCTGTGAGAAATGCTTTTGGTGCTCCAGTTTGGTTTGTTAAAAGATGCGGTGGGCTTCCCTGAAATGTTAAGAGAGCCGGTTTGGTCTAGTGGTTAAGGCAACGGGCTAGAAACCAGGAGGCTGCGAGTTCTAGTCCCGCCTTAGGCACGAAAGCCGGCTGGGTGACCTTGCGCCAGTCCCTCTCTCTCAGCCCAACTCACCTCACAGGGTGGTTGTTGTGGGGAAAATAGGAGGAGGAAGGAGTATTAGGGATGTTCGCTGCCTGGGGTTATTTATAAAAAAAATAATAATAATAAAGGCGGGATAGAAAATAAATAATAAATAAATAAATAAATAAATAAATAAATAATTGATTGCCAGTAACCACTGAAAAATATTATTGAGATGCTAGAGTAGAAGAAATTCTAGTACTTTTTAAAATAAAGCTAGTTCCAAGCTTGTCAGAGCAAACCAGATGATCTTCCATGCTCTTGATAGAAGTTCCATTCAGGGATCGCAGGGACTTTGGTTGTAAGGCAGGGAAGATTAAAGTTCTACGCTAAATAGCTAGACGGCAGGAGGCAGGATGGGAGGTAAATGGAAGCACAGATGTGGGGAAGAGATAGGAAGCTCTTCATCCCAGACTAGCTGAGTCCAGGTTATAGTTTAACTAGGCCCAGCCCTAAAAGTCAGACAATGTGGAGGACAGAAGGGAGGAAAGGAAATGAGTTTGGGAGGGTACAGAGAGAGACCGAGCTCAGAAACATATATAAGACCCCTATTTTGGAACTGGCAGGAGAAAGGAGAGGAAGAGTGTATGACACTAGCAAGGCAGGGCTCTTCGGTTGGCAGAAAGACTACTCCTAAGCCAGAGGTGAAGGAGAGAAGGCAGGAGGCTTTGGGCAAGGAAGCTACAGTTGGTAGCTGAGTCAATGTGGAGGATGAAGAGCTGGAAGGTTCACCGGGGAGGAGAAGCTGAGAAGCAATTTAGAGAACTGACCCAGAAGAAAAGGATGCTAGGCTGAGAGGGACAGCAGAAAAGCAGACTAAAAATCTGACCCAGGAAGGCAGCAATCAGCAGGCAGCTACAAGAGATATTGCCCAAAGGAGGACATTTCGGAAGAGTGGCAGAAAAGAGTTGCTGGGTGACTGACCGGATTGCTTGGTATAATTTAAAGTCGCTACAGGGGAACTTTACCATATTGTATTGTACCAATTTGAATATTGTTCACATGTCTGCATACTGTTTCTAATAATATAAGTAAAAAGTCCACAATTAAAGAAGGGATGTTCTTTTCCTTGCTGGGTGCCCCAGGATGGAGGGAAGTCATCCCTTAGAGCCCCTCGCTGGTGGAAGGGTTTGGGAGCAGACATGATAAGAATGAATTCTATAGGCGGTGGAAGAGATTCCACTTGGAAAATCTCTGTAAGGAAGCAACTCTCAAACTCAGGACTGGCTCTAAAGTTATAGCTGACGCTGCCTAAGGGTGGAAAGCCCGTGGTCTGCGGGCCATATGTGGCATAATCTTTCCATCTGCAGCTCTTAGTTCTCTCCCACAATGTCAGGCGCTTCTCAGTTGCAGACGTTTCTCGACAGAAATGACTTTAACTCAGCTCTTTCAGTAAGTAAACGGTTTATTGATTAACATGAGTAAGCACAGTAAAGGCACGAATGGTCCCCTGGTTCCCTGCTCGGGTTTATATACCCTTCTGCCAGAGCACTGGCCCCTCCCAGCTGCGGGCTTCCATCTGGTCCGCTTTCAGTCTTCCCTCTGGTTCTCCTGGTGTCAAGGTTAAAAGTTCATCATTCATGCGGCGTAGCTGGCAGTTGCTAATGCTGGCTGTGGTATAAGGGATGGCAGGACCCTTGGGCATGCCAGGGTTCTGACACACAAGCAGTTCAGGGCTTTCTGCATTTTGGAGGGTTGAAAAAGGCTCCAAAAGGGAAACAACGGGTGTCTCCAGCTTTTCAGAAATTAAAGGAATCCATTTCAGCTCTTCAAAATATCATCCCACCAAAATATAAAAAAGAAAGGTTGATTTTTTTCCCCTTTAGAGGGACTAAGGGGCAAAATGAAACATTTAAGCTTCCCAAGAAGGGAAAAAAACAGGGGTCACAATTTCACCCCCATCTATTGCAGTGATTGGCAACACTTCCTGTGGCCCCAAGGCAGGGCACAAAGATAGTGTAGCCCCCAAAGTTGCACGGCACCCGAAAAAGCAATGCACCTTAACCTAATAAAAAGAAAAGTATGAAAATGAGCACCGAATCAGTAATACTGGCAATACTTGCAATTCAATTCTTGTATTAATAAGTTGTTCTTCGGTACATGTACTGGTAATGGAAGCAGCACCAATGACTGAAAAACTATAGTAGCATTATACAGTCACCTATTTGTAGCCCCATTGTGATTTTCCTCAAAGAAACTATGGTGGAGTTACAATTCCTCTCTGAATCTGTATGGTGAAATGAACATCCGCAGTCTAAAATGAAACTTGTTCCAGAGTCTTCATGGGCACACATGATCTTTACTCTGTGCTTTTGGAGATTCAAAAAGCTTTTCCTCATGCCACACTAACAGGTTCCCCTTCTGTCCTTGAGCTGGCAGAAAAGTGTGTTGACATAATTTGCACTGCTCCCATAGCCGAGCAGAGAGGTCAGGGCATGGTTCTGTACTTATAAATTTAATGTGGGACAATTTCAGGTCAGCAATTGATGGATTCCCTGGTTTTCTTCTCCTCCCAACCAGCTTTATCTGCTGACAGGAAAAAAAACCCATGATATGAGTGAGATTGTGGATCTCCGAATTTGTGCCTGAGACCGAGGGTTTAGCCACCTTTCAAGTTCCCTGAGTGAATACAGGTATATAATGTGCAAGGAAGCTCATCCAAAGGAGTTTGGAAAATGCAAACTCTTCCTTCAAATTTATATATAGAAAGGAGCATAGAGTGGAACAGAGCGGAAAAGCCCAGGGTTTCTGGCCCCCTGCCCCCAGCCTCATGTTTTGGAGAGACTTCAAACTTCTAGAAGATACAAGTTCATCCTTGTATAATAGATTCTAAACCAGCCTTCTCACCTTTTTGACCCTGGAGGAACCCTTGAAATATTTTTCAGGCCTCGGGGAACCCCTGCACATTCAGGCTCAAATATAGGCCACAAGTTACAAAATTATTCTATTCGTTTCATGGGTGGGCCTGTATATACAGTATGCCTTAACAGTGTTCTTAAACTAAAAATAAAGAATGGAACTTACCTCTTCAATGTGAAGTTGCCCGAATTTGAAATAATCTTTTAAATAAATCGTGACCTCCCAGGGAACCCCTAGTGACCTCTCGCGGAACCCTAGGGTTCCACAGAACCCTGGTTGGGAAACTCTGTTCTAAACTCTTCTAGAAGAAACAGGAATTGCTGCATGTTCTTGGCCTACTTGCCAGCCGCTAATTGGTCCATAGAACTGTGACTGAAGCAGAGAGGTTGGCTAAGAGCAAGACTGCTTAGTGGCTGACGGTGGTGTCTTGTCTTGGACAAGAAGCTTCTGTAGTTGAGATTGGAGTGTATCACCTTGTCTGCAGATGACAGAAGACATATGTGGGATAGCTAGGAGGGACCTGAATCATCACAGGGCCAACAAAAGAACGGCAGAGTTAGTTGAGAGGGACTTGCAAGTGAAGAAGAAACAGTCTGGTCTACAGTATGAAAGAAAAGTTTACTTCCACATGACTTATCCATCTGCTGAAAGGTGCTTTGCTTGTGGCAGAGTACAAGTGTGTTGAATAAATAAATAAATAGAATCAGAACTAAAGTCTGAGCTGGTAATTCTAAGAAAATACTGTATAAAAAGACTGTGAAAGTGAAGGTACTTTAGAGAGAAGGGGGGAAATCTCTACAGCACTTAGAGAAGCAGAGGCAGAAATAAAAGCAGGACTGTGTGTTATTTGAACTCATTCTATCAAGTTAAGAGAAAACATTGAAAACTCTATAACTAACTTAAGAGGCTTATAGGAAACTTTGAGGAGTGTAGGTTAAAGTGAAGTATAAGAGTTAGGATTAAGGTTTTCTTTTAGTAAAACTTAAGATCTCCCTGTGCATCTGTGAAGCAATGACTAGAAAGGAAAGCTATATCTTCATATCTGTGTTGTGTGTGTGGCAACACATTTTGTGTGCCAAAATGATAGCCTGTGATAGACTGGTCTTCTGAAAGGTCACTATTCTCTCTCTCTCTCTCTCTCTCTCTCTCTCTCTCTCTCTCTCTGTGTGTGTGTGTGTGTGTGTGTGTGTGTTGGTGGGGTGGGGGAGAGTGCAGGATGAAATGGGAAGAAGGTTGCAGACACACTGAGAAATGTATCTTGCATCATCCTGCACCCTTCCTATATCCCACCAGCCTATAGATACAGATGTTCATACAGACACACATAGGAATGCTACTCTTCCAAGATTGGATGGAGTTCATTTCAACGAAGTGGATATTTTTTGCCCTTAATCCTAACCCAAGGGAATGGCAATGCTCATGGCAAGTAGTCTTGCCTGGCAGTATCGGGAAGTAGTCTATAAAGTACACAAAATGGCCTTGGAGTAGGTCAAATGGTGGGCCCTCCCCATCAATAAATAATAAAGTTGGTACAATTTTTGTAAAGACCAGTGAAAAACCCATAATAATACTTATTTGGAACTTAAACATAACCTATTTATCTTCTTCACAGAGTCCCAGCAGTCTCTGAAAGACCACTCTTTAAGAACAGATCTGCTGGTCTTACAGAAGACAATAGGCTCATGTGCGCACGGAGCCATATAATGCCTAACCAGTGTTTTCTGAAGCATCTGTGAGGCAGATGCCCTTGCACATGCCAGGTGTCGAGTTTCTCTTCCAGCTCAAGCCAGAATGACTAAAGAGGATGGAGCCCAATGACTGGATAGTGAGGAAGCATGTCTCCATCTTAAGTGACCAATGGGAACAGGGCAACATCACCAGCAGCATCACAAATACCTTGTAGATTGTTTGTTTGGCAAGAGTTGTGTCAGGAGAAGAGGGAAAGCACCACTGTAACAGCAGAATAACTTCAGAGACAACTTCAGAGTGTTTCTGCAGTGCACTGTCAACGAGACAAAGACAGTGTCACAAGGACAGTGAGTTGTCTTCATGCTGCAATAAATGGGACATTCTTCACTGACTACTGAAACTTCTTCAGCACAATTCTACACACTCCTGTCCAAAAAGAAGGCTCAGGTACATTTTGTAAAAGATTGCCAGCTACGATTGTAAATGATTGCCAACTTAATAAAGCAAAAATAGATAAGAAAGAAAGGGACTTGTAGTAGCATAAAGGAAAACAAAATCTAGATTTCTTGTACTGTTTGCTTATGGCAAATAATACTCATTCATCTTTATTGAATTGGGTGTGAATTAATGTTTTATGTGAAGAAGTATTATGTTTCATATACACGCATTGCTGTGCTTAAAAATAAAGCAATAGTAATAAATGTTCTTTGAATTTCATTGCTTTAAAAGTGCTTGCTTTGTTCCTTTCCTTCTGTTTATATAGTAAAGCAGTGATCTGAAGTTGCCTGAAAACTTTTAAATCCACAATTAATTACAAGATTTGCCAATTCGCATTTCACTGAATACCATGTAACATAATACAGTATACACCAGTTTGCTTACACTGGTGAGTTTGTAATTTAAACACTTCCTGTTTATGACCATTAAGTCCTGTCCTCAACAGTGGTTATGCTTCAAATATTTAGCGTCATGCCAAAACTGCAAAAAAATAATAATAAAAGGTTATACATCCCAGCTGTAGTTACATGACAGTAATTATTATTGAAAATTCAGAAGGGAGAAATGTGTGTATGTGGTTGAAAGAGTATTTGTGTTTGTCACATAAAAGATGAACAGACAAATTATCCACTGTCAGTGAATGCAATCCAGTAGAAATTAAGCATACCTATGTCCCATAGAAATTAAGGAAGTAGCCATAGAATGTTATGTGGTTCTTTTGAATTGATTGAATTGATTTCCTCATTACTAAGGAAAACCAGTCAGGTCCTACAGCCCATTAAAATCAGTAAAACTTCAGCAATAGGGTTCTACAGATTTTTGAGGAGATGCTTTGCATCAACAAAGATCTGAGCAAAGCAACACCTTAAACCTATGGGGTCTTCTGAAAACAAAACAGCCATGTTGCTTCACTTCATCCTGCTCTGGCTTTGCTGAAAAGGCTAAAAGGCCATGTGAAATGCTTCATTGTGGCAATCCATAGCTGCAGGAAAAAAGTTAGGTACCCCAATCCTATCTTGGAGATAGCCAATTACAGGACAATCTTTAACCTTCTGTGGTTAAGATTAATCAAGGTAATCAAGAGAATGGGTGACTTCTCAGCTGCAGGTAATCCCGGAGTAAGCAGATCATCTCGGTCCATTTCAAACTGACTTCAGAGCATGCTATAAGGTTAAGACAGTCTTGGTCAGCCTGACAGATGGTCTTTGTCTGCAGATTGACAGAATATGACTCTGTTGGTTCTTTTTGACATCTTGGTGGCTTTCAGCACCATCAACAAAATATCCTTCTGGCTTTGATATCTGGGAATAGAAGGTACTACTTGGCTGTGATTCAGTTCCTCTCAGGTAGATTTCAAATGGTATTGCATTCTGTCTCCAACACTTTTCTACACTTACATGAAATCACATGTAATAATGAGATTATCAGGTTTGGAGTTGGGCATTATCAATGCCATTACCACGGGGTAATATCATTACCACAGGGGTGTGGTGGCTCAGCGGGTAAGACGCCAGGCTTGTTGATCGGAAGATCGCAAGTTCGGAGGTTCGAATCCCTAGCCCCATGTGACAGAGTGAGCTCCCGCACTTGCCCCAGCTCTTGCCAACCTAGCAATTCGAAAGCATGCAAATGCAAGTAGATTAATAGGTACCACTTTGGTGGGTAGGTAACAGCGTTCCGCGCGTGTCATGCGGCCACATGACCACGGAAGCGTCTTTGGACAACGCTGGCTCTTTGGCAAACAAACGGAGATGAGCACCGGCCCCTAGAGTTGGACACGACTGCACAAATGTGCGGGGGGAACCTTTACCTTTTATTATCAATATGCTGTTATCCAAATCTAGTTTTCAGTTTTCATCTTCGGGTAATGGTGTGGTTTTTCTGAATGTCTGCCTGCAGCTGGTAGTGGTGATGAAGGATCATAAAAGTAAAATTAAATTCAGACCAAATAAGAGTGCTTATTGTGAGATATCACAGTTCCAGACAGATGATAGATCCCCTAGTTTAAATGGATGCACATCTTCACAGAAGGAGCAGGTAAGGGGGTGCTTCTGGATCTGAATCTTTCTCAGTTTCCCTGATTTAAGACAAAAGCCAAGGCTGCTTTTTATGAACTTTGTTTCATATATCAATTCAACTGAGTTTAATGTCCTTCCAGGAAGAAAGTGACTTGTGGTGAAAGCGCTGGTAATCTCCAAGCTTGACTATTGCCATCAGGCCCGCAACTAGGGTCTGTGTCACCTGGGGCAAACATGGATTCCGGACCCCCCCCCCCATGGATTCCGCGCCCCCTGCAGGGTTGAGTCACCCCCACATCCCCAACGCAGACCCCCCTCCACGAAGCAGCGCGGGGCTCCCCAGGGACAAGTGCCCCGCTCCTGGCTGTGAACTCTTGTATGCCCCCGGCTCTGGGGGAAGGACCCACTGCGCTCTCATCTGCCCATCCAGGCTGAGCGGAGTGAGCTGTCCACCGCCGTGCTCCCAAGCGGGATGGTCCGGAGCAGTGCCGGGGGGGAATGGCCCTGTGGCCACCCTGGAGCCCATGGCCAGCCCCGGGGAGCGGACGAGCCCAGCCGTGCAACACCCCGGTGGGCCTCTTTGCAGTCAGCGGCGGCAACAGGAGTGCGGGCCTCCCTCAGGGCTGGCCGTCGAAAGAGGCATTTTGCCGCCCCCACCCAGCGCGGTGCCCAGGGCACATGCCCCACTTGCCCCCCCTAGTTGCGGCCCTGATTGCCATACAGTTTGTACTGGGCTTATTTTCTGTATAATCTGGATTCAGTTGATACCCAACTCAGCAGCTCGAATCCCTAGCCCCGCGTGCGGAGTGAGCTCCCGCACTAGTCCCAGCTCTTGCCAACCTAGCAATTCGAAAGCATGCAAATGCAAGTAGATGAATAGGTACCACTTCGGTGGGTAGGTAACAGCGTTCCGTGTGCGTCATGCCGGCCACATGACTGTGGAAGCGTCTTCGGACAACGCTGGCTCTTTGGCTAACAAACGGAGATGAGCACCGCGGTGCCCCTAGAGTCAGACACGACTGCACAAATGTGCGGGGGGGGGGGGAACCTTTACCTTTACCTTTACAGCAGCCAGATTGGTCTCTGGAAGAACTCAGTGAGAATGCATTATTGTGCTAAACGTATTGTACAAAGTACTGAATTTAAAGCCCTAAATGGCTTGTGCCCAGATTTTTTTGAGAAACCACCTCTTTGTATATGATTCCCCATCTAGTCCCCCTCTTTGAAGTCATTTGGGGAAGTTCTCCTACAGGTTCTGTGCATTCACTTCTCAGGAGCATAAGATTAAGCTTTTTCAATAGCTTACCTGGGTTTTGGAATACTCTCTGCTAAATCAAGGGATGTAAATTCTTTTATAAACCCTAAAAATACACCATTTTAAATAGGCTGTTGACTGTTCATTTTACTTGCTTTAATTTTCCAGAGATTTTCCACCACCACCCCCCAACACTAGTTTTCAACAGGGTTGCCCTACCCCAGCCAATACCTGTGCATATTTTGGGGGTCTTCGGCTAATAAATTGATTAAATGAATAAATGAATAAAATTTTAAACGGTAAATGGCCAAGCGACTTTGGTAGGCAGAGGAATGGTAATAAACAAACAAATAAATAAAATCAGAACTGTAAGTAAACATTTAAAAAAATGTACATTTCATTTAAAAAGAAATAATCTTATATCTTATATAACCAATAATTTAGTCCTATTGTTTGCTAAAATTAGCCAGTGTACAGTATCCCATATCAATCGAAGAGAATATTTGTAGCTCAGGGTTGAACTGGGGAGTCTTTGGTGCTCTCTGAGCCTTGTTGTTTTCATGCAGACGTTTCATT
The DNA here is from genome assembly GCA_023362775.1 of Charina bottae. Taxonomy (NCBI): domain Eukaryota; kingdom Metazoa; phylum Chordata; class Lepidosauria; order Squamata; family Charinaidae; genus Charina; species Charina bottae. The sequence continues at coordinate 246,353,840 of JALMGJ010000001.1, read as the reverse complement.
GCCAGGCTAGGCAACATCTTCAGTGCGAAAAGGGAGTGGAACAGCAAGTCCCACTCCCTTTTCGCACTGAAGATGTTGCCTAGCCTGGCAATGAAACGTCTGCATGAAAACAACAAGGCTCAGAGAGCACCAAAGACTCCCCAGTATCCCATATTCCAGCCATTGTCTGAATGCATTTTCTGTTTGGCAGATGAGACAGATTTGTATTTAAGGAACTGCAGGTTTCCATTTGAGGTGGTGCCAAATGTAAACTTGTTGCTTTTAACCTGAGTGATAAAATTGGGAGCCTACATTCAGATCCTGTTGTCAGTGCTTGAATTCAAGGCAGTACTTCCCGCATGCCTTAGCAGGACAGAGTCTGGCTTCCTCAGAGCCAAAGCCCACAAAATGGAGTTCCTCCCACTTCAGGGACTTGGTTAGTGAGAGAAACAGTTATTCTCAAAATGCCTTGAAGAAATTAATCAAACAAATCCTACTTTTTGAGCTCAGTTTGTCCTTGACCTAGAAACACCCATGGAATGGTGATTATGTACCATCAAGCTGGTGTCAACTATTAGTCACCACATAAATAGACCGTCTCCAGGATGATGAATGGTGCACCCATCGTTCCTATAATTTAGTCCATCCACCTTGCTGCTGGTCATCCTCTTAACCACAAAAAGGCAAAGGAAGGCAGTATTGTGAAACCTTCATTTAAAACTGTCTTCCATTTAGCAACTTTGGATGCAACAGGTTAATTTTTTGTCTGTAAATTCTTGTCTGAAATAACAGACAAGTCCACTCCATCAAGGTAGTCCAGAAAAGCCTATTAATTTTTCACAGGAATTTAGGTTATTTGTGTCATGATGTCATTATGCAAATATAATTTGCAGTTTAACAAACATTCAGGAGTAACAGTCTTCCCCCAAATGGACCATTAAACCAAGGTTTTACTATATAAGGCAAAAATGAGGTTATGGGGCAATGGGAAGATACACACTTGTGTTGGACAGTTGTCATCTGTACCTTAAAACCTAGCAGAGATTTCATACAGTCAATTATGCAAAAGGGATGTAAATCAAACACTTCCATCAATTCGCTGGGAGTTCTCTTTAGATACTAGGTCCAGGAGGGAAATCAAGCAAAAATGAGACCATACATTCTCTCTCTACCTCTTGCTTCATGTTCCCAACCTGACCTGTGTTTACATGAAAAGGAGTAAAACAAATACTGCGTTCAAGGATCCGAGCTGCATGGGTGACTTAGTCACTGAACTGAATGGAAGTACAAAGTCTGTTTTGGAGAAATTAATTTCAAGAAGGAAGAAGGAACTAAAGAAATGGAAGGAGAGAGGAAAGAGAAAGGAAGTGTGTGCTGTAAGCATGAGGAAGTGAGTAAAGTAATTTGTTTGTGAGCAAGTCTTGTCTACTGTGTTTCCATATCAGCTATGGAAGCATGGCAAAGAACCTTCTTTCTTACAGGTGTCCACATGTGTGTGACTAAGATGAAGCATGTGGTTTTCTTGATAGAGCATACGAGTGGTTTACCATTGCCTTTTGCTATAAGAAATGATGCTGTTACCATTGTTGCTGAAGTGATCATCTACCTCTAGCATCTTTCTGTATCATCAGTGCCTGATACACTGTAAGTGTCTGCTTGTTTTAGCTAAGCAGCTGGGATTACATTTATGCCTTGGGTGAACCTGTGGGAATATATATATTTTGGCATATACTCCCAGCCTTCTTCACTCATCCCTCCCAGGAATACCATCACCCCCTGCCATGTTGAGGCAGCACTAAAGGACTTAATGGGGAAAAGTGGAAGGAAAGAGAAGAGGATGACCAGCAGCAAGGTGGATGGACTAAATTATAGCAACGATGGGTGCACCATTGGGGACAGATCATCCTGGAGATGGTCTATTTATGTGGTGACTAATAGTTGACACCAGCTTGATGGTACATAATCAAGTGAGGCATAGATTAAGGCTGGCTTGAAGAGCCTTTGTTACACATGAATAACCTTTCTTACTGTAATTTATTATAAGTTGCTGCCAGTTTTTGGTTTAGTATACATAGTTGTAACTATGCCTACAATCGCACCCCAACTGTTAATATGTCACCTTTCCAGGCATCATTCCAAGGGCATTGCCCTTCGAAATCCTTTATTTCAATACTTTATTAGACAACTGACTTATATGGGAGGTATATGATTAAAAATATTGGTGTCATCATTGGATAGTTTCTTGTCTTCTTTTTATAATGGCCAGTTTACTGGGTAGACTGTAGACCATAGAAATTTGATGTAGAACAAGAATTGTGTAGTCCAGTCTTTGCACCTTGGTTCTAAAACCTACCTTCCTCCTTTCCTTTCCTTTCCTTTCCTTTCCTTTCCTTTCCTTTCCTTTCCTTTCCTTTCCTTTCCTTTCTCCTTTCCTTTCCTTTCCTTTCCTTTCCTTTCCTTTCCTTTCCTTTCCTCCTTTCCTTTCCTTTCCTTTCCTTTCCTTCCTTTCCTTTCCTTTCCTTCTTTCCTTCCTTCCTTCCTTCCTTCCTTCCTTCCTTCCTTCCTTCCTTCCTTCCTTCCTTCCTTCCTTCCTTCCTCAGATTTGTGTGCTGCCACAATCAAAAATTACTCTCAGCAGCTCATTTTTGGATTTCTGCATAGGCACAGCCTTCCTAAGGGGCCTTTTGCTTCTGACTACCACAAATTTGATTTAAATGCTGAGAAAACTTCACATATAAATAATACGGACCTAACATTCATTCCAAAGTGAACTTTATAAAACAGCACCATCTCCAACTCCTAGACCCATTAGCACAGGCTTTTCTTCCCTGTTTCTCTAATTCCCTCTATGATCCTCATTATTCCCACCTTGGGCAATCTTCTCAGGGAATTCAACTGTTCACATTCCACAAAACGAGGGGGGACTGCATGGGAATGGGATGTAACATTTCTGCTTGCTTGCAGAATGAATCCATGTGCTAAAACTGGGCTAAATATCATGACCAGCAGGTCTCTAACCTGCATGTCCATTTCAAAGCAATCAAAGAGGCATTTCAAAGCCATATGGGATTTGGCATAGTGTTCTGCTGATAGAGAGAGAAAAGGCAAGCACGCAGAGCTATTCATTGAGCAGAGTTTATAGATTTTGGCTGCTGCTAGCGTTACTTCTGATTACTGTTATCAGCACTGTCACTACCACCATCACCCCATGGCCTTCTGTGTCCACAGCACCTTCTGGAATGCAAGGAGGAGCATCATTCCCTTCTCTAAGGACTTTGCACTCTAAGATTCCATTTGGGAAAACCACAATGGCCCCTGAAGACATGGCTGTGCATCTGCTTTTGTTTCAGCCTTAAAGCAAATCTCGTGGAAACCACTGGGATTCGTCATACCTAGGGTTAGGATCAGGCTGCATATCTGCGCATGGGGCCTATCAGCCTAAAGAGGCGGCTTCCTGCAATCTGTTTTAGTTCGTTCTGCAGGCATTCATTTCATAAATGTCTTCAACTTTCGCTGACGTGTCAGACTTCCTAACTGGGTTCATTTGACTTGTCTGAGAGCCGGGCGGCTGTTGTCATTGCAATTGGCTAGTGGCCTTCCTGCCCACCTGCTTCTGACTGTGCATTAAACCTTGACTGTAGGGCTCTCATCACAAATGAACTGTCAGATCATGACTATGTTTGATGCAGAATAATCTGTCTTGAAATTAGAATTGGCCCAGCCAGGCTTGGCTTCCTCAGGCTCCTGCAACTAATGCACTGTTTGAATATGCATTCATGGAGCTTTGCCTTCATTGGGAACCCAGAGGGAGTACAAGTTAAGAGCAGATTTTCTGAATTAGCATGTAGAGAGGGAAGGGCCCTTCATTTTGGCTTCCGCAGATGCCTCTCCCTCCGGTTCATTACAATTGCATTTCATCAGCTTTATGATGTCCACATGTCAACTGAGTGTGAGGATTTTGCACACAAAAGAGCCTCAGGGAAAACGACTTCACCAGCTAATCAGCTGATTATCATACCTCAAATGGGTTGCAGTGTGCGGGCTCCAAAAAGCTGCATCAATGAGAGCAGAATTGAAGATTAAGACAGAAATCGGGGGAGAGAGAGCGAGAGTGAGAGGGAGCGACTTTCCCATCCAGTTTTTAAAAGACATTGAAGTGGAATTTGTCAAAGATAGAAAGGCAAACACCGCCAGGACCTGTGCTTTTAAAGCATCCCCAAGCAAATGGACCCCAGTGACGGATGCCTTTCATCTAAAAGAGTGGGAGGGCAAAAGGTTAACAAACTTTATTATCGGCTTGGTTATGCCCAGCTGCGTGAAGTGCAGGAACACAGAAACTCTGTGCCGCTACACATTATTGTGAACACTTTGTCCAAGATTTTAAGCCAGTCCAGCTGAATGACTGAGTGAGCTTCCAAAGCAATAGGCTTCTTATACAGGCGGCTCACGGAGAGTCCTTTCTGTCTCCCACTCATCAGGGAATCGGAGGATACTCTGAAAATAGTCCATCTTGCATAATCTACCATCAGTGCCGTGGTAAACCCAGCAATAAAATATATATTTTAAAAATAATGATGCAAGTCTGTAAAAAGGAAGTGATCACTGTGGCATACATGGATTTCTTCAGACAGATGGCGGCTGAGAGAGAAAAAAGGGCAGGGAGAGAAGGCCCATAACAGCAAACATTTACTGGTTAGTGCAAGAGGCCTCTTCTTCCTCTTCCTCTTCCCCTCCCCTTCTTTTTCTCTGAAATTTACCAAAGTTTTATCCCAGTTCCCTGGAGCTTTCTCAAATCTATCTCCAACACCACTAGAGCAGAGGCTGCTTTTTGCTCTGCAGAGCGTCTGCCTTATGCTTTCATAAGAGTAGTCTAACTCACACAGATGCCGTATTTAGCAATGCCGTCTCCTGCTTTCATCAGAAGGGGGAAGGTTGCGGAGCTGAGCCCTGTAGAATAAGGGGGGCAGGTCCCCAGTGACTGGCGAAAGCTGAACATCGGTGCCAGTTTCCATCTGTCAGGAGAGCCTATCTCCGAACCTTCAATCTGTCAAAAGCTGGTTGCCTAGCTGAAGGCTCCAGGAGATTTGGTGCACTAAACACATTTGACAAGAGCATTATCACTGCAAGAAGCCTCACGAAATGCCATCAATGTGTTAATTGTAGCCAGCTATGCAAAGTGTCACTTCCCATAGCCTTGGCCTCCCAGCGCCGCAGATTCTGCAGTGCCCCTAATTTTCTACACTTTGCAAATGTAGGAATTGTTCCTTTTACATTTTTTTTCTGTCATACTAAAAAAAAAAAAGCATTTTTATATTGGGGGGCATTTTTTAAGGTTTAATTTTATTTGAAGAATTCTAACACGTTGAAGTGGGGAGGTGTGGCTAGGCAGTGATATTTTACATTAATATTAAATGGCCTGAAGAAAGCAATTGGCTTTTGTTGCTGCTGCAATTTTATTTCTTGCTGGGGGTGTGGGTGCTTTTTTCACATGGAAAAGAAGGAAATGAGTTGTGTGTTCTTTAACAGCAGAAATTATTCATTTTGCTGTTGGAATTCCTTTTGTCAAGAGCTATACACAGTATGCATTTTCATTCCTGGAAGTTTTCTTCCATCATGATGAAAGAATAGTTTTTTAATGAGAACATTAGAAAAGTGCATAAATAAATGAAAAATCTCCCTTGAAGGTATGTAATGTGGTTTTTAGCACCCACGCAGCTAATATTCAATTTCTGCTACTACCAGTGCCAGGTGTTAAATTTCTCTAGTTGCTGTCACTAATGCAAATGAGATTCTTTTTCTGCTCATAAAAAATCAAATCCACATTAGAAATTAGCTATAAAATGTAATGACTTAAATGCTATAGTTTTCTACGAATCTCCTTCCGTTTCTCTACTAGACAATGCTATTAAACAAAGGAAGGATAATAAACCTTACAAAAGTTGAGTTATTTAAAGGTCTTTTGGAGCTTGTTACTTAGCTGCTTGATATATTTTTTATTTTTAATGGTTGTAGAAAAGAGCTTTTTTATACGCTGATTTTCTATTGCATTGTTTAGTTTTAAAACTAGCAGTAACTGAGCAGTGGAGTCTTAGCATTGTAAGTCATCTATAAGTAGCCTATTTTTGACACTCTGGAGGGTACTTAAGCAAATTCTAGGAACCTACTAATATCTCATGATGCTGATATAAATTTAATCTGAGCTAAGTATAGCAATCCTCATAAACATGTATGGTATGTGCGCTTTTCTACTGTGCCCCAGTTAGTTTCAAAACAAACTGGTAAAAGTCCATACAAACTGAATTAGGTTTCCGTCTTTTACCTTACACTGATTCTCATGTTCTAGAGAGAGATCAAGAGATTAAGGACCCAGAAGTATACATTGCAAATGGGGGCACAAGAGATTAAAAACCTTCACATATTTATTTCTGGTTCAATCCTAACTGAGTTCCATTTTGGCCACCTTTTGCTAGAAAGTCCAGCAGAAGGAGGGCATGAAATTAAAATCGTAAGGAACCTTGTGGCTGAAACTTCTTGCAGCATGAAGGCAGATGTGTTTAAGGGTAATAAAACAACTCCATATGTGCAAATGTAGGTGTTAGTGGAAAAGGTATTCAGTACTGTATACATCCAAAATAATGTGGCTCTTGTCTCAACAGGGCCGCAACTAGGAGGGGCAAGCGGGGCATGTGCCCCGGGCGCCGTGCTGGGGGGGCACCAAAATGACAAAATCATATTTGTATACTGACTGTTTCCTGGCACTTGAATACCATGTGTCATGTTGACAGCGATCGCCGATAAGGCGCAGCATGCAATGACGGGGGACCGCCTCCGCCGGCGGTGATTGGCTGTGGGGCAGCATGGAGACAGGCCAGCCGGCCTGCCTCCTGACCAGAGGAGGCCGAGCAGCTCTCACGCACGCTCGCCATTGGCCGAGGCCTGAGCCAATCCGTGGCGCAGGGTGGTCCTGCCGCTCTGATGCTTCAGGGGGGCCGCTGCCATTGCCCATAGCAGCCTCCGAGCCACTGGGCTGCATGGTGGGCCAGCGGGGGCACTCCCAGGGGGAAGGCAGCGTTTCTCAGCCACACAGGGGCTGCCCCTGGCACCCTCCCCTGCCCCATCTGTGCTGGCTGGCAGGAGCCCCGGTGCCCCCGGGGATGGGGAGGGTCCCTTTCCTCCCCCACATCCCACCACACTGCTGTTCCCCACGGGGGATGAGGGACTCAACCCTGTGGAGGGGCACGGAATCCATGGGGGGCGCGGAATCCATGTTTGCCCCGGGTGACACAGACCCTAGTTGTGGGCCTGCCAGTGAAACCAATGAGATTCAATTGTGAGTATTCATGAATGGGATTGTTTGCAAATTTCATTTCCAAAGGAGCCATATTAACAATTGTATAATGTAAAATACTACTGAGATTCATAGAGTTTGTACAGCTCTGACAAAAGAAAGAGGAAATTTTAACAATGATTCTGATGAATAATATCAATAAATATGTATTTGTTAAAATAAGGATGCAATGTGTTAATTAGTAATTGTGGCTTGGTATGCAAGAAATACTTCATGAAGTCCAGTCCCCCAGACAAGTGACTTTCCTATAGTGGCTAGTGATTGTATCCCAAAAAATATGATACATAATGTACTATTTTTAAGCACAGATTTCTGATAGTACCAAAAGACCCATCCCTTCGCATTTTCTCTTACAAATCAGGCATCTCAAACTGTGACTCAGCTTTTTTTCAGTAAAATTAACTGAGCCCAAATTAATTATACAGATACTTTTAGGGAATCCTTTACTAGCTCAAAGGTGGTAATATATTTTTGCACCTAAGATTTGTTTGAATTGGAAACGCATGATTTATTAAATGAAATGGTGTGTGTATTGTATTGTGTGTGTGTGTTTCTGTGTTTGTGTTGTGGAACTGATTCAGCAATTTGGAAATCGACTGATTGACAGACTGATCCAAATAGCTCTGCTATTGACTATCGTTTAAAATCCACCAACAACTATGCTTCTTTAAAAGTTTTTTTTTAAAAAAATGAATTAAAACTCGGAGGCAAAGTAGATATTTCTAAGGAGAAATCATCTGCTAAATTTAAGAGAAATATGTACAAATGTGTACTTTTTAATAGAGAAACTGTTTTTGTTTTTTGCAGAATTCTTTTGCAGACATAAATGCCCCAGTAAAATTTCAGAGAGGTGGAAGAGTTACTCCTAAGATACTCAATCCCAGGTTTAACACATTTCAGCTTAGGTGTCTCAGGATACAATGGTCAGACTTTTCCTCCACACCTAACCTCAACCCAACTGATGAAGTCCATTGTACTGGAAATAGTTGTGCAACTCATACAAATTATGTCATTTATTAAATTTACAGCATTTGCATTTGACATGATACAGATAACATTAATTGGTGCAAAGAATGTATATTACCTCATTTATGGGTTTAACAGGCATTTGGGTTTAATCTACATCCCCTCTCCTGAATGGTTGATTAAACCAACAGTTTACCTTATTAAAAAAAAGTACCCAATTCCTCCTATTATCTGATGGTCAATAAATACTGTAAAGCTGATTTTTGGTAAGTGGCTTGCCTAGTTACAGAATAACAAGTACAGAATTTTTTGTGCCAGGTGGCATCAAATTCTTCTGGGGATGTCCTAGGAACATATATAACATGTTTGAATGGAAAGGCAGGCAGTGAAATCTAATCTTACAATTATATAGTGGATTCACACAGAGTAGTTTCTCAATAAAGCAAAATTATTCAACAAGTAAACCAAATCCTTCCATTATGTATGCAAATAGTTTGTTATTTGGTACAACCCACTGGGAAATTGTACTATTCAAGAAATGAATGGGAAGATGTAGAAAGGGAGAAGCATCCTTGGGTTCTTGTTTAACTATCAGGCTCTTTCCATTTAGGGGAGCTTCTGCACTGAATTTCTCCAAAGTAAGTGGAATTCTCTTGTAGGAACTCAGAAATGGAGCTCTGAATTTGGAATCCTTTTATGTAATATATGTAGGTAAAATGCTCTATTTGAAATGCTCAAAGCAGCTAACAATTATATATTGTTAGCTGCAACAGGGCAAACTCAAAAATGATGACCAACCCAACACTAAAAGGCCCATACAGCTAAAGGTAACAAATCCTGTAATATCATTAAGGAACATGGGTTGAATAGAGACTTATGGTTCATTCTCATGACCCACAAGCCATGGCCTGGAGATACCCCATCCACATATCAGTGCCTTTGTCTCATCCCCAGCTGCCACAGAGGCAGCTTACATTTGCCTTTAGATGTTGTGGTTTAAAGTAGTGTTTTTCCTCTGCTCCTAACTCATAGGATGCACCACTGAAGATGGTGGCAATGATCGAGTCATGCACCACTTTCAGATGCTGCCTCCCTTCCCATTTTGACCTGGGCTGCAGGAGCGATTGGGCATTTAGCTGGGAATGCATTGGGAATGTCTGCCTGCCCAGTGCTTTACAAAGCACCAGTCTGGCATTATGCGGGCTCATTATATATACTAGTGTTTGTCTGGGAGAGCTTTTGATCTGATTTTAAGCACGTTTTAGCAAGATTTTGAAAGTTAAAGATAAAGGTTCCCCCCGCACATTTGTGCAGTCGTGTCCGACTCTAGGGGCTGGTGCTCATCTCCGTTTGTTAGCCGAAGAGCCAGCGTTGTCCGAAGACACTTCCACGGTCATGTGGCCGCATGACACGCGTGGAACCCTGTTACCTACCCACCGAAGTGGTACCTATTCATCTACTTGCATTTGCATGCTTTCGAATTGCTAGGTTGGCAAGAGCTGGAGCTAGTACGGGAGCTCACTCCGCACGCAGGACTAGGGATTCCAACCTCTGAACTTGCGATCTTCCGATCGACAAGCCTGGCGTCTTACCCGCTGAGCCACCACGCCCCTTATTTTTGAAATAAAAAGATTTTGAAAGACATGTGTTTAAAAAAAACAGACTGGTATTCTCTGTATGGAAGGTCAATTTAAACCATAAAAGAGAGCTGGGCTATCACAAATAAGCATGTTATGGGATTTCCACGGCTTCTGCCCACATGGGGTATCACGTGGCCATGCTTTCTACTGTTTTGATTACTTTGGAGAGGCATCATTTTGCTAACTCCATGGGATCTTCCTGAGTGCTGCCAGCAGCAGCCACTCACTGCTAGCAGTTCTGTTTCCCTGTAGCACTTACTGATTTGGGATATTTTGGAGCTGGGATAGAATAGACAAGAGTTCTTTGGTCTCCCCTTCTAGCTGGAGAAACAGGACACAGAGGCAGCTTGAGAGTGTAGGATAAGATAAAAAGGAGTGCCCCCAATACTCTTCACTACCTCTCCCCTGTGCCCGTGACCTGTCAGTCAGGCTATTGTGGACACAGGTCCACTGGTGTTAAGAACAGGGATTGATTGTTCTTCCCACTGACTGGGGATGCTGTGGGATTGGAAATGCAGCAGGAAAATCCAGCAATCACTATCCTCAGTTTCTCTTGCTTTAAAACTGTAATGACAGCTCCACTCCCTGGTCTTCTTACTGAAGCAGAATAGCTCTTGGCCATCAGGACAGGCGGCGGCGGCGGCGGCTGCTGCTGCTGCTGCTGCTGCTGCTGATCAAAGGACTGGAAGAATGTCTGTAAAATATGGCTATGCGGAAGAATCCTTAGTCATATTTGAAATAGATCAATGAACCAATTTAGACTAACAGAAACCCCACTGATTTCAGGAATGGGGAACTGTGACTGAACTACAGGTCCCAGCCTCTCTCAACACTAGCCATGCAATTTAACGGACCACCAGTTCCATACCTTTGCTCAGTTCTGTAGGAACCATCTCCTTGTCTGTTTCGTACATCATCTTTTAGGCATGCAATTATGCAGTCATTCTGAAACTACACAACCACTTTTAAGTCATGATTCCCTATCATTGATGTGTTTAAAGCAAGGAGGGAAACGAATTTATGCTGGACAATGTGTGTGCAGACCAGATTTTTCCTCTTAAATTCATGTGAAAAAGAAAGCTTATTATATGTTTGTTGATTTAGAGAAAGCATATGAAGAAGTGAACAGACTTGTAGAATGTTTTGCATGAACACAGTTAAAGATTGATTGCTGAATGTGATAAGAGTGGTACATCATGAAAAGCACGTATGAGAATAAATGCAAAGTTAAGCAAATACTTCAAGATTGAGCAGGGCAAAAGACATGGATGAGCGATGTCCCCCTGGTTGTGTAGTATTGTATGCTTGTAGTATTGTTAGAAGGCTGGGGGAGTGAATATACAGACAATGCAGTGTTGGCTGAGAACCCAAACAATTTGCAGTGAATCTTAGGTAGATTATGTGATGCAGCAAAGAGCCTGGATCTGAAAATTAAATGTTTCAAATCCAAGAAAATTCTGACAGGGAAAATGAAGTGGAGAATCGCAAGTAGTACACAATTGGTGAAAAACTAGAATGAGTAGATTAATTTGTGTACCATGGCAATTTTTTTAAACTAAAGAAAAGGTATAGAGATATTTTAAGACATGCAAATGCTGATGGAAAGATAGTGGGTAGTATGTGGTCTGTTCTAAGGAAGAGTGTCAAAGGAAGCAAATATGGCTGTGTATAAGAGTGTGCTTAGTTATAATGGAAGAGACAGATAATTCAGGAGAAACATAAAAGTGGGCATGAGGTACATAAGAAGTGCAATATGCTCCTTTTCTTCCTCTCCTTCCTAGCACCACCACGTTGAAATTTATAGCCTTTGCATAGAGCAGAACCTCTGCAGCGAGAAACCTGCTGTACTTAAGTTGCTTTCTACAAAATTCAGAACTCTGCATAATCCATCCAAGACTCACGGACCTGAATAGATAAACGCAGGATTACACCATAAATCTTTAAATTCCAGACACCTCTTAGCAGTAATCAAGGAGGCATTTTTCTTCCAGTTGTCCTAACAGATGATTTTCCAGAAAAGGCCCTTGCCTTTCTACCTTCATTCTCCATTTTCCTCTGTCATAAAAGGTAAAGGTTCGCCCTGCGCATTTGTGTAGTCGTGTCCGACTCAAGGGGCTGGTGCTCATCTCCGTTTGTTAGCCGAAGAGCCAGCACTGTCCGAAGACGCTTCCACGGTCATGTGGCCGCATGACACGCGCGGAACGCTGTTACCTACCCACCGAAGTGGTACCTATTAATCTACTTGCATTTGCATGCTTTCGAATTGCTAGGTTGGCAAGAGCTGGGGCTAGTGCGGAAGCTCACTCCGTCACACGGGCCTAGGGTCTCGAACCTCCGAACTTGCGACCTTCCGATCAACAAGCCTGATGTCTTACCCGCTGAGCCACCATGCCCCTTTTTTCAGATTTTCCAGAAAAGGCCCTTGCCTTTCTACCTTCATTCTCCGTTTTCCTCCATCATAGCAACAGCTTAAAAACCTCAATTAAACCCCGTTCGGTGCCTTAGCAGTTTTTGCCAGCAGTGAGTCTTCTTGGGCATGGAATGGGGAAATGTGTGCTCTCTGGTAGCTGATAAATGAAGATAGTGGAAATTTGGCGTAGCAGGGAACCGCTTTGTTACTCTCGGTAATTAAGGCAGGGATGACACCCGAACATGGACAGGAAGTGGCAAATTGCTGTGTTCTTTGTGTAAAAGACTGCCTTTAACTCTGCCTCATTGGCTCTCCTGGGAACTCATCATCTTCACTAAAAGTCAAAATGGGATTTGGTGTCTTCTCTCTCCTCACCTTTCTTCCTAATACATATCTGCTTTATTAAAACTACATTTGTCAAAATGTCCTAATTTGTATCATTGTGAGAGGGAAAAGGACATTCTCGGGCTTGAGATTTTTCCTCTGTTTTATAATAGAATCTTATATATCACCCCTCTGAAGTAAACTTGGTTGCAGTCGGTGGAGCTTACTCATAAATAAGGGTATATAAGATTACGATCTGAATCTTTAAACAGTACTTCCTTTCCATTTCACTCTCTCCTCAGGTTCTTCTTCCATTGTTTGTGAAACAGTATATTGCCCCCCTCTCCCTCGATATATGAGATAGGCAAATGGTTGTTGATTAAGTTTTTATCCCAAATATGTTACTTCTTTAATAGCTCTTTGTTTAGTCGATAATTTATCAGTGTCAGGCTTCTTCATCTTTACTGCCGCATCATCCATTGCACTGGAAAATCTATCTTTTAAAAAGAGCTTCTTGGATCTCATATGCAGACATGGTAAATATATTTTTAAAGATTGTAACAGCATCCCACCCTCCACCTCTAAAGAAACAAGATTGGACTTCCTTATTTATTGGAGTGTTTTTCATCTATTTCTCTACTGTGTCATTTCTCTCCTGATCCTTCTAGACCATTATAAAAAAAAGTATCAAAGTATCCTGGGTAATTAGCCATTACAGCACTGTCACCGAGGGTTCTGCAGTCAATACAGAGATAATTTGGGCCATGGTAAATGACAGTGCTGTCCAGAGTTTTGGGATAATCAAGGACACATCCAGATGCACTAGACATCTGTCAGACCCGTGAATCATTTCAAGGAGCTTCTGCATTGGCAGGCAATTCAAGCAGGGATCAACATTCCATCAGCATTCAACTGCAGAGATAAGGACAGATCCAGCTGAAAGACTTTTGCTTGCCTGGTGCTGCAGGCACCGCTCAGAGGAGGAGGAGGATGCCCCACACCTTTGTGGGTGTGGTGGCTTGATTGCCTTGCTAAGAAGGAGAGACGCCTACTAGTTAGCACAGTGTTTTCCAAACTTGGCAACTTTAAGATGTGTGGACTTCAACTCCCAGAATTCCCCAGCCAGCATGACTGGCTGGGGAACTCTGGGAGTTGAGGTCCACACATCTTAAAGTTGCCAAGTTTGGAAAACACTGAGTTAGCAGCATGAAGTGGGCAAGTGCCCCGGGTAAGCAGAAAGAACGACCTGATTATTTATTTATTTGTCTTATTTATACCCCGCCTATCCCCTCCCTACTGGAGGACTCTAGGCGGCTTACAATGTTATATATATCAAATCCAATTATACAGTTATACATCATCATTTATTAATTTTCTAAGGGTCAGTCTGAACTAGCCCTCCCTCTTCTGATAGCCTCAAGCGTGTTGGGACTTTTAACGTTCAGAATCTCCAGCCGCTATGAGCAACAGGGATCTAGACTTCAAAACATCTGCATGATACTTGGGGAAGATAGGACCTCCTGATCTCATATCTACTAGGTCCATACATTGCAGTAACCATCATCTAATTTTCTTGGATAAACCCAGCCATTGTGATTTGTAAATCATGGTTTAAGGTTTAATGTTGCAGCCAGCCAATTGTGGTTTATCTGGCAATCATGGTTAAGCTAATGAATCCAGCCCTTATTTTGCAGTAGCCTGCAGTTAATATAGAATGGATTAAAGCTCATTAGAAAGGTATGTGGGGAAGAGATTACACAGTGTTGGTGGAGTGTGATTGTGGCCAGCAGTGTTTAAAGCATGCTGTGTCTGTGTTTATACCTCATACTGTAACTTGTTTGATTTTGCTTTAGCATGTTTTATGAACCAAGGCATTGGGGTTTATAAAGCATGATTCATGGCTTAGTGCATTGTGTGAATCCACCCATTATTTTAAACATATTCTGTTAGCCTGCTTATGTTTATTCATATTTATGACTTATGTGATTTATTCCTGCCTCAGGAACTCTAGGTAGTTTAGGATATTAAAACAACATGTCAAGCAGATCATAGGAATGTAATTCTGAGTAAACATCCTTAGGATTACACTGTCTGTATTTTAATCAGTTTTATTTTGTTAGCCAATTTGAGAGCCTTCAAACTGAAGAGTAGACTATTGCTGTCATTTCCTAATACTCACCTTTAATATTATACAAAAGTGCTGTATGATAAAGAAACTGCTAAATAACTTAAAATCAGGAGTCTGGTAGCACCTTTTCAACTAAAAAAAATATTAAAAGGCATGAACTGTTGTGAGCTGTGGCTTACTTCATCAGAAACAGAACAACAGAATGCCACTGGTTGTCATCTACAGCTCAGCATCACAGCTCAAGCCATTCAAGCTTAAAGAGCCACAGCCAATATTGGGTAAGGGCACCACACTTTCTCAGGCACTGGCGGCAGATCCATACTTACAAATATACAACCACCCAACCGGAAACAAGTTCTCACAAGAAACAACAGAAAAATGATCATAACATGGGAACCAGACCTGCAACAAGCCCAGATGTCTACTTTGGTCCCACATTTACACCTATAGCACAATCACAGCACATTCACCTACAAAATTAGAGGTGCCTTCACATGCTCTTCCTCCTTTGTGATATATGCCATCATCTGACAGCCATACCCTTCTGAAACCTACACTGGACAAACAGGTCAGGCTTTGCATAAAATAATTAATGGACACAACTTTGACATCAGGACTCAAAACAAGGACCAAGTAATATCAGAGCCTTTGTTAACCTTGGCACCCTCCTGTTGTGTGATTTTTAACTCCCTGGAAACAAGCTAGCATGCCAATTGCTGAGCATTCTGGGAGTTGGAGTTTCATATCTGGAGAGGGCCCATCTCTGGAAAGGCTGCTATAAACAGAATTGGTACAAAAAATGATGAAAACGTTTGGTGAAAAAGTTCTGTTGGAAAATTCAGTTCAAAGTGCAGTAAGTGTACACATACTCAAAGCTTTTAAAGTTTAAAAGACAATGATTCACTGTTTACTAATTTCTTAACCACACAAAGAAACTCTAAACGTGTTTCAGATCATATGCACAATGCTATTGTAAAACTGTAGGAGAAACATAATATTACCTTCTTCCTTTTTCCCTATTGGCCACGTATACCTATCTCTCTTATAAAGAGTGTGTGGATGCTTTTCATGGGGACCAAGGCTGAGAAGGATAGGGTAGCCTTTCCCTTCTGTATAATACTTTGTTAATTTCATGTAAAATACAGTACATGAATTACATATTGAACATGACGTTATTTTGGATCTAAAGCAATGCCTGGGTATACACCCTAAGCTGTTATTTGTTAATCAAGGTTTGCTGTGTTAAGTACAATTGGCAAGGAGCATGCCTCATACTACAGGTCATTAACCATGGTATGCAAAGCAGAATGGCTAGGTGCACGCAGCACAAAGCCACAAGAGCAACCCACATTTTGCATGTGCACCATCTTTAAAACTACCACAGCCTGTGAATACAAGGGAAATGTCCCTCCTGCTCCAAATTCCCTGGAAGGGTCTCATCAAGTTTCTAGTTCTGATTCCTGATTGCAGCTGGACCTGGACCCTGCCAACAATGAGAGTGACCAGACACATCTTTAGGTCTGCTCTGTGAAGATTAGCTCATCGTTTGGGCTCTAAAATTGAACAGAAGCACAAAGAAAGGAATCGAGCATATGTACTGGGATCAGTCAATGCACTTAATGTTTGGGAAGTAGTGTAGCCATTTGAACACCATCATCATCTGCCTGAAAGCCAATTACATTATAATTGCTCCCAGAATGGGGCTGATAACAGAAGTGACATGGAATTGGGAAGAGAACTGCACTTGTCCCAGCATCACAATGATGCTGGCGATTCCATTTTCAGTTCTTCCCATGATGGGCAATAAGTAAAGTAATTTGAGTACAAATACTGAGAAAAATGCCCTACTGTTCCCAGGACACATTGCCCATCACCCCAGAACTTTTAGCACAGCAGTGTAATGTGCCACTGTACATCATTTAAACTGAGGATAAAATATAATGCAAGTGTAATTCAGTGAAATTCCACCGATCCAGAATGTTAGTTGTGCAAATTAAAATGATGCCATTTAGAAACTGGCTTGCCACCTTTCCAATTTAGACTTTGGGCATTAGAAGAATTCCTATCTAGTCTATCTCCCAGTTCATCCAAGGATGTCCATTGCATTTCCTTCAGCAGCAACCAGGGAGACTTTCTAATGAACAAAATCACCCGGCACCAAGTAATAGGAGAGTCCTTCCCACTGAGACACTAAGATACGGGGAGATGTTGGTAGAAATGTGGGCTGGCTGAAGCTGATGTTGTGCAAGCCCAGGCTTGCTGAATGAATGGTAGCCAGCAAGGAAAACATCAAAGGGAGCAGATGACATAAGTCCCTAAATATCTAAAGGCCCAAAGATAAAACAGTCCTGCTGCTCCGTCAGACAGGACCAGAACCAGTGGGTGGGAATTTTGCAGATTCTAGCAAGACATCAGGCAAAATATCCTAACAACAAGAGCTCTTTTCTTAGCAGTATTTAAGGTGGCAATCTGTGGCTTGAATCATGTCAACTGGATTTCTATTTTCTTAGTGGAAACGTTTCACTCCTTATCCAAGGAGCTTCTTCAGTCTGAGTAAAGTTAGTAAGGGAATCCTTAAATATGTTTCTAGGCTGGCTGTGTGACCTTGCACCTGGGGCTAGGTCATGGTTATTTTTGAGATGTTTGTTTCTAAGTCCCTTTATCATCTAAAGGAGGATCGTTAAGATTACCCTGCTGCTGTTGAGCTTGTGAAATGGTCTTAATCTTCCTAGGCACAGAAGACAAAGCAGGAAGGAAGATAGGGGAAAGGTTATGCCTGAGGCCCCCACCTCTATTCAAGGAAGGATTTTCCAAGTTGGCATGAATGGATTCCTTGACCCCTCTCTCAAACCACCTATCTTCTCTGTCTAAAATGTGAACATTAATGTCCTCAAATGAGTGTCCTTTTTCCTTTAGATGAAGATAAACTGCTGACTCTGGTCCTGTGGTGTTACTTCTCCTGTGTTGGGCCATCCTCCTGTAAAGGGACTTAGAAACAAACATCTCAAAAATAACCATGACCTAGCCCCAGGTGCAAGGTCACACAGCCAGCCTAGAAACATATTTAAGGATTCCCTTACTAACTTTACTCAGACTGAAGAAGCTCCTTGGATAAGGAGTGAAACGTTTCCACTAAGAAAATAGAAATCCAGTTGACATGATTCAAGCCACAGACTGTTCCACCTGGATGACTGAGAACCTTCATAGACTTAAGGTGGCAATGTTTTCCAATAGTACTTAGCCAAACACCACAGGCCTCAATGTTTTCATCAAAATGACAAAAGCAGTGTTGAGATATCATGGCTCAAGCTCCACCCCTTTCGCATATGTTTGTGACGTCACAATGCTTGTACAGAAGGGGCAGAACTTGCATTGCATTAGTGCAATGTTCTTTTCACTTTGCCCTCATCCCAACCCCTGGAAAGGCTTGACAGCCATCTCTCAAAAATGCCGTTTTCTTTATCCTAAACTGCTGATCTTAGACACAAGATTGAAGGCCCCTTTCTATCACTTTGGAAGGAAGATGGAGCTATACATAATAAAGATTATGCTTTCTACATATATGCCTAAATAAAATTAGTTTGTCAATTAAAGAAAACATTTTTTTTACAAAAAACTTCAAAAACAGTTTAACAAGAACTCAGAGCTTCCAGGACCTACAGAACAAGGAAACTTGTATCATTCTGTTCACATATCACATTAAATAATATACGGTAATAATGTATTGTGGCTCCTATTGGTTTAACTGATTTCTCATTACTATTCCTCTCATGAAGACATGCAATAGGATGTATGAACCAGCCCACCTGATAAGTAGCATGGATAAATAATAATAATAATAATAATAATAATAATAATAATAATTTATACTTTAGCAAGTATAGATAATCTGTTTCATCCAGAATCCTCTGGAGTTGCAACACCACCACCTTCTCAACTACCTTCCCCAAAAAGGGGAGGTGGGAGACTGGACAAAAATTCTCCAGCACAGTAGGGTCCAGCGATGGTTTCTTGAGGAGGGGGTGTACCAGCACCTCCTTAAAGACAGCCGGAAACACCCCATCTCTCAAGGATGTATGAACCATCGCCTGGACCCAAGCACGTCACCTCCCGGGCTGCCTTCACCAGCCAGGAAGGGCATGGGTCTAGATGACAAGTGGTGGCATTTACAGTCCGGAGGATCCTGTCCACTTCCTCGGGTCCAACAGGATCAAACTGTTCCCAGATAACTAAATTATACTTGTTACTTATTAGCCTGGTCCGCAGATAATGCTTAACCATAACATGACCTGCTTGTTTTCAACATCATGCAAAATATGAATCAACATAAGAGCAAACTAGGCTCCTATAGTGTGTTTAACACATGATTTAAAAATAATGGCCTATTATACTATAGGAGTCAAGCCTAAATCAAAACTATTTCAAGTGTCAAGTCTTGCCAATATCTCCTAATTCTTCTCTGCACCACCAGGATGTATCCAAGTTATTTGTTTTCCTTAGATGCTAGCTTTTAGGAGAGTGTATTAAACCTGTCTTCAACTTAAGCTCAACCCCTCAAATAAGCACATAATGTGTGGGAGGAGAATCTTTAAAGAGATTTGTTAAAGTGATGTATTTGTTT
Source organism: Charina bottae (assembly GCA_023362775.1). NCBI lineage: Eukaryota > Metazoa > Chordata > Lepidosauria > Squamata > Charinaidae > Charina > Charina bottae. Next base: position 246,334,424 of record JALMGJ010000001.1, on the reverse strand, counting down.
TCATGACAAGATAACATTCATAAAAATAGATACTTCACTTCAAAGAATCTTTTAAAGTAACCTTTGATCAACTGTACTGCAGATAAGCTATTTAGTTAATTAAAATGGGGTAGGAGCTGCATATTCAAGTTCAAGGGCAAGATTTGGATCTTCCAGTTGAGGTATTCATTAATTCACAAAAAACTAATAGCAGGCAATTGTATTCTCTGAGGATGGTCTCATTAAACAGATTTCCTTCTTCAGATGCTTATATTCCAAGTACCATTCTGCCTGAACACCAAGATTAAAAATATATTGGCTGCCATCCCAAGTTATTAAGATGGGGAAAGTTCCATAGAACTAATTCGCAAATAAATATATTTAGGATCTGGCTGTGATTTTAATACGATTTAGAAATTAACAACTAGATTGTCAGAGTGCGCACCGTGGGGCGGCCTGCTCCTTTTTCCAAGACACCAGTGATCCACGTTCTATGCAGTAAATAGACACTCAAGCAGAGATTAGATAAAATAGCCTATTTACTTTATATACATATGTAGTCCAAAATACATCCAACAGCAGTAACAAATGATACAGCAATGCAGCGATGAGAAGTTTCAACAGCAATGAGAAGAAAGAACACCAGACTTCTCTGCTTATATACATAAACTGACCAATCACATTATAGGTCACTCTCATCATCTGCCACACCCAACTAAACTATTAGCACCTGTAGTATGAGTCATACACTGCCACATCATCCCTACAACAATGGCTGCTAATTGGGTGACTTGCAGAATAATTCCCCTCTCACCTAGATATCAAGCCTCTCCAGTATAAATTTATCTATATGTAAATTCCTGGGTATATACAAACCCCAACATAGATAATAAACTTGTTTAAATTACTTCTGTTTCTCACCTTCTAAATCCTGTAGTTCTTAATTTTTGCAGCATCCTGCCAGGTATTTAGCAAGTATAGATGAGTCTCCACTTACTGTAATAATATACAATATTATTATTATCATTATCATTATCATTATCATTATCATTATCATTATCATTATCATTATCATTATCATGACCACCATCTTCATCGTATTTCTCTCTTCCACTTTATGGCCACATTTGTATAACACAATCAGATCAAAGTTAACCATCTGCAGTTCCATTTGAACAATGCGTGAAACTTGGTTAATTATTATTATTATTATTATTATTATTATTACAGTCCATTTATTTGAAATCAGGCAGCTTAGTTGGTTTAAAGTTCAAAGTCTTATACAAATTCAGAAAATTGATTAATTCAGTAAATAGGTTAAATGTGTCCTGTAAAACAGTCTATGAATATTCATTATGTTTGCTCTTGACATAGATCTATTTAAAATAATGAGATTTATTTATCACTAATAACATGTCCTATTGATTTCAGTTGATCTCCTTTAAATATGATTAAGTCTGGATCCAACCCAAAGAATATACTCAAAGAAAAGAAATACATTTATAGTGCAATCTTGTTCATGTCTACTCAATGCCAAGTGCCACTAGCATTAAAGATTGCAAGACATTCTGAAAGATTTGGGGACAGAATTTTAAGTTTGATCCCATTTCATATAAAAAGATGATATTTCAGGATAATTCTAATTAAGAAAGGCAAATGCTTTTTTGGAGTATTTAGGCAAAAATGGTGCCATGTGGATGTGCCCATATATGAAGCAAGACATACAGAAAGCTACATCATTTATAAATATTCAGCTTGGAGAAAGCAAGAAAAATAAAGATATTGTCAACAAGACCAATAGGGATTCATTCCCTCCACCAATGGATCACAGGCACCCCCAACAAGATCCAACTTGTCCCTTTGATCTTTCTTAAATTTACAGGGCTTCAGTTTAGATTTAGGTTGGATTATTCCATGAATTATTTACTTGGCTGATGACCAGATACTTCTCTCAACCCCTCTGAATTAGTTGTATTTTCTGGATTGTGTAAATCATTATCTTTCCCATTAACAATAAATCTTAGTTATGTTGTGTCCTTAGCAACCTTTTGTTTTCCTTTGCCATGTTCTTAATTGCAAACATGGATGTGGTCCTTTCAAAAACTAGCTGAGTTGGGCTGTGTTCTCTTCATACTTCTTACCAGCCTTTATGTCTTGTGCTTAGCTGCCACCCAAACTTCTATGACAAGCCTCTGACCTTGTCTAGCTTCTCATGTCTTTAGGTCCTGATGCTGACATCTAATATCCTTTCCACACTCATCTAACATTGAATATCGTGTCCCACTTTTATAATAACTACACATGTGTGGATGTACAGTATATATGTCAACCTTATTTCAATTTAGGCATTTTGAATTTAAGCACATCATGCTGACACCATTTTTATTCACCTTGGCATATCACATCTTGCAGTGGTGAAACTCCTCTTCTCACAGTTACTGGTTTCTATATTTATATGACTTTGATTGGTAGAAAACATATTTAATATTGTGAAGATGATTTGCATGGCAAGGATTTAAGTTTAAATAAATTTAAATACATATACCGTATTTTCCGGCGTATAAGACGACTTTTTAACCCAGGAAAATCTTCTCAAAAGTCGGGGGTCGTCTTATACGCCGGGTGTCGTCTTATAGGGCGGGTGCAACTCCACTTCCGCCGCACAGCTGATCCCCGGCGCACAGCTGATCGGCGCCGAGATTTTCCACCCGGGCCCTCCCCCCCCAATACATCTCCAAGCTTTAGCAGAACAAACCATGAAGGAGGAGGAGGAAGAGGGTGGTGGTGATGATGGGGGGAGGTTTGAAAAAGCAGATCCAAGCACAAAAGTTACTGAGTCATTTCAGCCTCCCTCCCTCTCGCTCTCTTTCCCTGGTGATGGATCAGTGCCGGGGGGGGGGGTCGGGAGGGAAGGGAGGGAACGGCAAGGGAGGGAGGGAGCGGAGGGAGTGGAGGGAGGGAGCGGAGGGTGGGACACCCACCCCCCCGCACTGATCCATCACCAGGGAAAGAGAGCGAGAGGGAGGGAGGCTGAAATGACTCAGTAACTTTTGCGCTTGGATCTGCTTTTTCAAACCTCCCCCCATCACCACCACCACCCTCTTCCTCCTCCTCCTCCATGGTTTGTTCTGCTAAAGCTTGGAGATGTATTGGGGGGGGAGGAGGGCCCGGGTGGAAAATCTCAGCGCCGATCAGCTGTGCGCCGGGGATCAGCTGTGCGGCAGGGAAGTGGAGTTGCTCAGTACTCACTCAGTAACTTTTGCGCTTGGATCTGCTTTTTCAAACCTCCCCCCCATCACCACCACCACCCTCTTCCTCCTCCTCCTTCATGGTTTGTTCTGCTAAAGCTTGGAGATGTATTGGGGGGGAGGGGCGGGGGGGAAATCTCGGCGCCGATCAGCTGTGCGGCGGGAAAGTGGAGTTGCTCAGTACTCACTCAGTAACTTTTGCGCTTGGATCTGCTTTTTCAAACTTCCCATCACCCTCCTCCTCCTCCTCCTTCATGGTTTGTTCCGCTAAAGCTTGGAAATGTATTCTTCACCTCTCTGCCTTGCCCAGGTAATTAAAGCTTTCTTTAAATCGTTAAAGCTTTCTCACCCCTCACCCCAATATTCTCCTTCACACACACACCCCGCGCTGCTGCGCTTCGCATTACTACGGTATTTGCTTTCTACTCTGCTTCCCTGTTTTCTCCCTGCAGTTTTTTACTTTCTACTCTGCTTCCCCATTTTCCACCCCGGGGCAGAGCAAGCTGCAGGTTTTGAAGAGGGGTAGTCTTATACGGCGAGTATATCCCAAACTCTATATTTTAACTGGAAAAGTTGGGGTTCGTCTTATACGCCCAGTCGTCTTATACGCCGGAAAATACGGTACATTCATTCATTAAAATATTTGTTTTACATTTTTAAAAGTGTATATGTATGCAAAGATCTCCAACATAGGGCAAAAGTAGCCGGTAATAGCTATTTCTCCAGTGCCTCATAATCAGCGCTGGACTGCTGATCATCAAGTTTTGTTGTGAGCTGTTATGACTTACAGTTGTTAATAGATCAAACTTCTATCCATTCATCTAAGAGTTTTCAGAAACCAGTTATACTAATGAGTCAACTTGGTGTCCCTGGCCGTGGATTTTTCCTTCTATCACATCAAGTTATTTTGCTTGTCCAGAAGCCACTGTTAACAGGCTCATTGTTCAGCATAATTGTTTGCTATCAGTGTAAACTGCAGGTTTATTGGGGCTTCCTCTTCTACCCAGCTGGGCCAAGGGCCCTCCGAATCTGCTGCAGTGGCTGGAGCTAAGAGGGGGGTCCAGATCACATTTTTAGCAGAGAGAGGGGGATGAAGAGGAAGGAGCTATCACACTTCTCCTGTTCAGTCAGAAAAGGTTGTCCCCCTTAATAGATGTCAACCACTGGATCCCACCATATATTTTTGTACAAAGCTTTGGAATGTATTATGATTTGAAATGAAATAAATAAAATCAACTTTGTTGAATGGCCCTGGCATTACCATGCTACAAAACTGAGACACAGGGAAGGACTTATTGTCCTCTGTTCATTTGTTCCATTTATAATGTGATCAATAGTTTTCATGCAATATTCCCTTTTCCTTGTCACAACCACACTGGTATTTTATTGAAATATTCTTTTGTGACAACTGAAGGCCAGAATGGATGGGACAGTAAAATTGTGGCCTCCTCAAAGTGAATAGGGTTAGAGGTTTTTGCTTTTTCCCCCCTCAAGCTTTATTTGTGGGGGAAAGGATCTTTGTTTTTTGTTTTATATTGGGGGGGCAGACAGGTTAGGGTTAAATCTAATGCCCTGTGTCCTAGAAGATGATAAAAACCAATACTAGGAATCAGCATCTTAAAAAGAGGCACCATCTCATCAGCTTTACAATCCAATAAAAACAGTACACTAAATCAAATGCAATCAAATCAAACACAGTCTACCTAGCATTCCTGGGTTCCAAGGCTCCCCCCTCCCACCTTGGGGTCTGCTATAACTGACACTAACTTTTCAGTTAAACAGAAAACTGGCATGCCATAAAGCAAAAGGGCATCTTCCGGCATCTCTGTTCGTTCTACACATTCCTTTGGTGCCATGGGCATTCTTAGGAACTAAAAATGGTGGTTAGCTGCAGCCTAGTGAGGGCTATCAGATTTGGGCTGCAAAAATTCAGTATAGGACATTCTAAACCTTTTCTGCCATCTAGTAACTGTTCAGTTTTTTGCAACCCAGCTGCAGCTTCCCTGGCAACTTTGCCTTTGGAAGTAGACTCACCAGCCCATTAAAAATAGAAAGATGGGCTGGAATGGTAGAGAATGTTGAGGGAAGGAGGAGGATGAAAATAACCTCAACAGTTTCTTTTTAATAAACAGGTGTTGGGGGCTGTCCAACATAGCAGCCATTTTCTGAAGAAGCCAGCCTCTCCCATGGAAGCTATATTTTGGAAAGGCCCACAACGTGCTTTCAAATTTCCAAGTGTTCCAGCTGGCATGAAGTATTTGCTGATGACTGGCTTAGAACTAAGGAGGGGAAAAAACCTACAGCAAAACAGTGAATGCTTATACAAACACCCGAAATAAAACTGAACACAATAAATATCCTTAGGTTTTAATGATATGATGAGATGGAATTAGAATGATGGTTACTACAGGATGATATATATCAATATGTATGTATGAATATTACAAGAATTGATATATTAGGTATTAGGTTAAGTGATATGATAGGTTATGTACTTAGTTTAAATGGACACTATCACAAGGAGTGGAAATTATAGATGGATAATTGAGATATAAGAATTCTTTTTTTATGGAGATATATATATATATTAGAATTAAATCACAGAAACATATATGTATGAATATTATAAGAATTGCTATATTATGTATTAAGTTACGTAATATGTTAGGTTATGAGTCATAATATGAATAGAATATATTGTAGTTTATTAGAAGTAAATAAGGCTTTTATTTGTTATACTAATTGGACTTTATTGAAGATATAAATATGCAGTAATGAACATTCAACATTTAACTACTACTTCAAGGAGTGGAAGCCAAAGATGGATTATTGGGAGGCAGCAAGAAAGGTGAAACCTATATGAAGATTAGAAGATTGGATTAAAGAAATCAAAAGGCATATGACAAAGAAAAGTTCCTGTGTATTGTATGAAGGACTAACATTTAAAATTAATTATTGTACTTTAAGTTCAAAGATAGATTGGAGGACATCTATTTTCTATATTTTCTTTGCTTATTATTTCTTGACTTCACTTTTTCTTTATCTTTTTCTTATTTTGTATTTCTATTTCTATTTCCTTTTTCTATTCTAACTTTTATTATGTATTGTAAAACTTAATAAAATTATATTTAAAAAAAACCAATAAATATCCTTAGGTTTCAGGGTGAGGGGAAGGAAAGTATAGATTTACAAAACTAAATACGGCGAAGCTTTAATTTAACCGACCTCTGCTGAGCAGACTTCAGATACAGTGGGTCATACTGCCGTCCGAGCATTCTCCTGCAATAACAGCCAAGTTCATTGCCTCTGAAAACATTCAGACAAGGCACTTAAACTTAGGTTAATTTTACGACATCTGCAGTGATTTCCATCATTTGCATAATGATGTCATTATGCAAATGACGTTATTCTGTATTTAATGGTCACTTGAGAGGAACAGACGCTCCTTCCCTCAGATGATCCATTAAAGCAGGGTGTGGACTTCAACTCCCAGAATTCCCCAGCCAGGGAGTTGAAGTCCACACATCTTAAAGTCCACACAACTTAAAGTTGCAAAAGTTGAGAAACCCTGCATTAAAGTGAGCTTTCACTGTTCTTACACATTTTTAGCTTCTTATACCTTTTTAACACATTTAACAGAATGCCTGTTTTAAGATTATGCTTCCTGTGACATTAGTATGCATCATATAAAAATGAATCAAGCATATTGTTTCTTTCAGATGTATTGCTTTCACTCATATGTGCTGAATTATCCTTAATTAACTAAAACTCACATAATCAGACCTAGCATCCATGCTTAAAAAAACACCAGTACTTTTAAAATGTCGATTTAATAAGTAAATATGCCCATAGTATGATAAATTTATAAATTTAAGGGGGGCTGTGGTGGCTCACGTGGCTAAGGTGCTAAGACGCTGAGACGCTGAGATGGGAAGATCTTAAGGTCGGCGGTTCGAAGCCCGTGTGCGGATGCCGCGTGACAGGGTGAGCTCCTGTCAGCTAGCCCTAGCTTCCGACGTCAGGCTCTAGCGACAAGCCGGTCGGTTAGCCCCCGTTGCAACTAAATGGATCAACCAATTACCAACTTCTGGTTGATCCATAAAAAAGCGGACCCTGTAAAAAAGCAGGATAAACGCTAGGAAGGAGGAGGAGGAGGAGGATAAATTTATAACATATGCACCACCAGATCCTAAAGCAGGGGTGGGCAACGTCAGGCCCACAGGCCATATAAGGCCCACAGGGCTCCCGCCTAAGGCCCGCAGGGTTCCCGCCCACAAACCCCACCCCTTCCATGCGATTGGCTCCCGCCCGCAAACCCCACCCCCCAGCGCTTGTGATTGGCTCCTGCCCGCAAACTCCGGCCCCCAGTCCACGGAAATCCCAGAAACCCCACCCCCTGCCCCCCCGGTCCCCAGTTATAAATATCCAAATGGTCCTTGGCAGAAAAAAGGTTCCCCACCCCTGTCCTAAAGGGTTTCATCTGTATAAGTCCTGTTATAGTGAATGAAGACTTCGCTTTTGAGAAACTGACTCTTACTACTGTAAATATTTTAAAACTTGCTTCTCCTCCCAATTAATCTACAGGGTAATTATGTGCTTTCTTATTCAAGTACATCCCTTATTAACACTACTTTGTGAGAGCTTAATTGCCACTGCAGTAATATGGGATAGCAATCCCTTACATAAATACATGATTATTATGTACAGTCACTTATCTGTGAACAGGCTGTGCTCCTATTTTCCTTAATTAAGGATACAAAGAGTTCCTTCATCTTTGCATATTCCCTTGCTAGGACATTGATACTCATTATTTCCTCAGCCCAAACACCGAGACTGTGTCAAGAATGCATCCATCACTATCCCACTTAGAGTCAGCGGATTTTTTGACCGCGTCAGCAGTTTGGCAATTTGCAGTTTCTGTATGTCTGACGTGTGTTTTTATTATTGGTGAAGATCACTCTCCAATACCAAGATCATGAGAATGATTCCTCAGTTACTCTCCTCAGCAGTCGAACCTAATGACAGTAATTAACAGCTTGTGATTAGCAGCCACTCCAGAAAGTGTTTGAATGTTAATTTGCTGCAACTAATATGTGGCGCTTCTGGGTAATGAGAACTGCACTACAGGTTCACAGGAAAAGCACTTTCCTTTTCAGCATTTAATCATACAAATGATCCTTATTTAATCACTTAAACAGTAAACCTGAGTTTAGGGCATTTGTTTTTCTGCTGTTACATTCCAGCTGCAACAAGAAAAGAGAGGCCACAACCCATTGAGAATGTATACGCAGACTCTTCCGTGGCTAGGATCAATTCATAACCCTATTCTCTTGCAGTCTGCTGCTTTTTTGCCCCATTTTCCAGCTGAAGGTTTCATTCATTCATTCATTCAAGTTTTAAGAACAATAGTAAGAACTACTACAAACTAAATTAGAACAGAGAAAATGAAAAAGAAATTAACAGAAAAAGCTAAAAGTGCAATAAGAAAAGAAAGTAGAAGAAAGTAGAAAAAAAGAACAAGATATAAAGAAAGATATAAAGGTATAAATAAGTAGTTTCTGATATTCTTCACAGCAGTTATAAGTACAATTCTATTTTAACCTCTCTCTCTAAAGTTACATCATGACTCTCTTCTTTCTATAATCTATCCTATCTAATCATCAAAACCATAAACCACAAGTTCATTTTTTTTCATTTTTATGTAAAAAGTCAATAAGGGGTTCCAGTCACTGATAACATCAATAATGACCTTTCTCTAATCAAACAAGTCAGTTTGTCCATCTCAGCAGGTTCTGTCAATTTCATGAACCATTCCTCCATGATGGGTAATGCCGAATCTTTCCATCTTTGTGCATATAGTAATGTCGCCGCAGTAATCATCTATTGAAATAATCTTCCATGGCTTTTTTCTAACTGTTTATCCATCAATCCTAAAAGGAAAATTTCTGGCTTCAATTGAATATTAATATTTAAGATCCTCTGTATCAATGTATGAATTTGAATCCAAATTTTTATAGCTTTTTTACATGTCCACCAAGCATGATAAAATGTCCCTTCATGTTGTTCACATTTCCAACATACATTTGAAATGCCTTTATATATTCTAGATAATTTATCTGGTGTCATGTACCAATGATACATCATTTTTAAAAAAATCTCTTTAAGATCATAACTTAATGTAAATTTCAACCCCTTTGACCACATATTTTCCCATTGATCCATCTGTATATTATAACCAAAATTCTTATCCCACTTTATCATACATTCTTTAACCTGTTCCTCCTCTGTTTCAAATTTTAAGAAAAGTTTATACATTTTAGCAATTATATGTTCATCATAGGTGCACAATTGTACTTCAAATGCTGTCTAACTTTGCTCTATACTATAAGCCTTTTTATCCATTTTGAATCTTTCTGATAACTGTAAATGGAAAAACCATTGACAACTATATCCTTCTGCTATTAGTTCATTTAATCTCTCTTGATTTACTTTTATATTCCCCTTAATGATTTTCCAATAATTCCAAGTCATCCACAAATGCCCTTAACTTATAAATTTCTTTTTAAATCTTAATTCCCGTGATTCTCTCATCTTCTCTTATGTCTCTACTCAGTACCTCAAGAACTAAAATGAACAAAAGTGGAGACAACGGACATCCTTGTCTTGTCCCTTTTTGAATCTCACAAGGTCCATTTTCCAGCTGAAGGTTTTAAAGAAGACTTTTGAAGGAAACCACTTGCTTTGCATCCTCATAAAACTTGTACTATAACCTTTCAATTTTGGACATCCATAGTCATGGGAAGAAAAGCAGAGAAGAATTTTACCCAAGACTTTGGTGAGAATACAGAATTATGCTACAAGGGCTAGCTGACTTTGTTTGCAGGTTATGCTTAAGCTTTTGCATGTTTTAACAATAGTTTGTTGAACAAACTAGGGCTCTTGTTGCTTTTTTTTCCTGCCACAAGTGTTAACATCTCATGTTTGAAAAGTTTTTGCCCATGGTAGCCACAATAAATTGGTGCGATATCCTTGTTGTGATTACATGGTGGGCATATAAATTCACAGAAGAAACTGTCAATCATGGATTGATAATCCTAACCCTAACTGATGGGGGAGGGGTGAGTGGGAACCTAAATAAGCAGACATAATCAACAGGTGTGCAAAACTCACTGGCAAGCAAAAAAGGAACAAGAGGCCAAACTAGAGGCAGTCCTGCAGATGAGAAAAGTAATCATGGCCAGATTCTCTAATCCTTGGTTTGTTTCCCCATGTACCTGTTTCCCCACAAGTTAGATGTTTGGCCAGCTCATAAAAACAGAAATAAGCCTGGAAATACTAAAAAACAAACCCATGCTTCTCTCTTCACACATCACATTAAATCACAACTGCAATCAATTAGCTAACAACAAAGCATGCTTTAACACTGTGCCTTACTGTGCTAAAACAAACCATAGCTTATTCATTACGATCCCATTTACACACTATGCTAAGCCCAAACAAAATCAGTCATATTATGGCTTAGAGCAAAGTGTGAATTCATCCACTTATGGAAGTGAGCAATGAAACCATTTCCACTTCTGCTTGGTTACCCTGTTTAGGGGCGTGGTGGCTCAGCGGGTAAGACACCAGGCTTGTTGATCGGAAGATTGCAAGTTTGGAGGTTCGAATCCCTAGTCCCGTGTGACGGAGTGAGCTCCCGCACTAGCCCCAGCTCTTGCCAACCTAGCAATTCGAAAGCATGCAAATGCAAGTAGATGAATAGGTACCACTTCGGTGGGTAGGTAACAGTGTTCTGTGTGCGTCATGCCGGCCACATGACCGCGGAAGCGTCTTTGGACAATGCTGGCTCTTTGGCTAACAAACGGAGATGAGCACCAGCCCCTAGAGTCAGACACGACTGCACAAATGTGCAGGGGGAACCTTTACCTTTACCTTGGTTATCCTACTAAGGGATATGATACACTGGACAGGATCAACCCCCCTGCAGGTTTCACAGACCTCTTTCAGAATCATCTGAGCTTTGTATGAGAACTTCTCTGCTCTGACAGTGACTTTTACTTGTTCACAGACAAATCTATTGCCAGTTGATTTAAGAAAGATATACACATTGCTTCAATATGGAGCCAATTCCAAAAGCGTAGCCATGCTTCCTTTTGTATAAAAATTAACCATACATGATATCATCCTATTCTGTTTCATTCTACCCTGGCAAGTGATAGCAGGAGTAGAAAAATCACTTGTGATTATCATGTCATAATATGAATAAATATGTGAAAATACAGTATTACCAGGGGGGGTGAAGGGAACAGTTAATATGGAAGTGCCATTTTAGTGGCAATACTGTATCAAGAATAACACGTATTTCCACCCTTAAAAGTCAATTGATATAGTACAAATTGGCTAGTATAGAAGGAAAATGACAAAGATTAATGATTGCCAGGAAAACTCATTGCAAATTACACATATGACATGTTTGAGGCAAACTTGATTGTCCTGGGAATAGAAGTCACTGAAGATGGAAACAATATATGTGAATTGCCTTTACCTACTAGCATGAACAGCAGTTATGTACTCATCTTTTACTTACCAAAATATTAAGAAAATATTAAAATCTGAAGCAAGAATTAACATTATTGTTTCCTCTTTAAATTTCTACATGCTACTGTTGGATATTCATGTAACTGATTAAGTGCAGCTTGAAGCACTGACAGAAACGATGGAGGGACCCAAAAAATGCTTATGTTTCATTTGCAATGGAAACAGAGTAATATTGCTTCTGAAACTTTATTATTTATTTTATATAAAATTTGTGTATCTTTTTTATTTAATTGATTGATTGATTGATTGATTGATTGATCGTTTTATCACCACCCAACTCCCTCAAGAGTGACTCAGGGCGGTTTACAGTCAAACATAATTAATTATTTGAACATGTCATAATATTTGTAAACTTTAAAAGGACTTAGATATTAATTAATGAAGTCCTTATCAATACCTCTTACTCTTCATTTCTTAATATGCTGTGTTGTTTTTAGTGAAAAGAATGTGTCTAAAAAGAAAATAATTTCTTGTAATAACCAATCCATGGTTTTTTAGACCTTTACGTATAAAAACCAAGACTGAAAACAGAGAGCTGAAAATGACCTCAGAGACTATCATCTAATTGTACTTTTTTGGTACAATTAATTTCAAATGCTTGAAAACGAAGGTGCTTTCTATATTCAGGTGATTTTGAAGCCCTGTTTTTCCATACGTACAGTAGGTGGAAGCGGAATACAAATCCAGTTCCACACAGTAGTTGCCCTCTGACGAGATCTGAAGATTCACAGAGAGTTAAAAAGAAGGAGTGGAATTGTCCCTTCTGATTCTATCACCAAAACCTAATTCTCCAAGAAAAATTCAGATCATGGGAAGCAAGAAAGAAATGCATACTGTATTTATTATTTATTTATTTATTTATTATTTCAATTTATTCCCCGCCCATCTCCCTTGCAAGGGACTCTGGGCGGGTTACAACAATTGAAAGTTTAAAAATACAAAAACAGTATCTAAAATACATCGAATAATAATAATAATAATAATAATAATAATAATAATAATAATAAATTTCCATAGTGAAATTTCCATAGTGAAGGGTTAGTCTCCATCAGTATTGACTATTGTCCAACAGGTAGATAGGAGTTACAGATTAGCTATTTTTTAAAGGGCCTGTGGAAGTAACATGTGAGAAGATAGATTTATCTTTACTCAGTCCTTAGAATCTTTGAGGAGGCTGTCTTGCAAGGCTTTCTGGCAAGATTTTGTTCACTGGTTAGAGCAGTGTTTCCCAACCTTAGCCATTTTAAGATGTGTGGATTTCAACTCTCAGAATACTGGAATACGGGAATTCTGGGAGTTGAAGTCCACACATCTTAAAATGGCTAAGGTTGAGAAACACTGGGCTAGAGTATGTGGTAGTAGTTTGCTACCATCTGTTAGAGTTCTTTCTTTTACCAATAAAGTATCTAGCAGCATTTACTAAAGCAATGAACAGATCCGGACCACTCTGCCTTCACAAAAGAGGCAAGCTTCCAGCCTTTTATAATGAAAAATCAGAGGAAATGGACAAGAATTTTGCTACCATATATTGCCTATATAAAGGTGCCTCATTTGAAAGTAAGGTACTCCCTGGAATTCTTGTGCTGTAACTTTAATCTTTCTTCTAATAACTACTGTTAATCAGAGCTCCTAGCCCCGGACTAGACTGTGAAGAGGGAAATCTGATGCACTTCACTTACAGGAAAACTACCAGAAGTCTTCTGTTAGTTTGTGAGTTTATTTAGAAGTAAATTCCACTCATAAAGGTCTTTTCTAGTATTAATTAAAATTTTCCTTTCATAAACCCTGCTATTCTGCAGTTTTCTTATTAACTGTGGCTGGATGATTACTCAGGAGTAACCTCTTAATCGCCACACAATAATTTCTGTTCTTTGGCAGAGCTGAAGTTCTAATTTCAGGCTCCTTTTGTGTTACTGTTTTTCTTTTCAGTTTGTAGAAAAATCATGTTATTTTGCTGTTAGAATGTAAATAGGGGGAAAAGGAAGAAAGGAAGTCTGGAATGAAGCCTCCCCCAAATCTTGCAGAAACAAAGATTTTGTAATATTGGGACAATTAAAATAAATAATTCAAGGGGTAGTTATGAATGTATTCACCATTAACCTCCCCAGTTATAATCAACTGAAAGCATGAAACAAATGGCCAGGGCTTGCAAACGAGAAACATTTAATTAAAGGTTCAAAAGCCCTGAATACTCGTACATAATAAACACAGCTCTGCAGTGAATTGATAGTAATATGATTTGTAACCTTCATAAAGGTAACTAAGGAAAAGCATGCAATTTCAAAGAAAGGGGATAGTGTAGAATATTTCCCCAAAGTATAAGTAGGATACCTTTCACCTTCAATAGGATAGTGGGGGAAAGCACCATAATCCATCCGTAGCCTTAAATACTGTCCACCGGGCATTCTGCACTGTTCCTACATTCCTGTTTTGGAAACACATCTGTTTCTACCCAGCAAGGAAACACTGCCAGTTTAGACAGACTTCTGTCTTTTATTAGTAACAAGTCACCTGGCTCAACAAGAAGGTGAGAATTTTTCTCGTAAGTCAGCATTTTCACAAGCAGGTAAAATAAAGTGGGACAGATTCTAATCCAATTGCAAAAGTATTGTTTTTTTTAAATGTACCTTGTCAATGAATCCCTTCATTCACAAAGCACTGATTGCTTCTGGCACAGGCAGAACACAAGTCAAGCATCAATTTTAAGGCAAACCATTGTTTTTAAGCCTCAACTTGTCAGAGAGAGAACAAGGATTTATTTCTAAGATGATGAAAATCAAGGGACTGGTAATATCAGAAACGGACCTGATATTCGAGCAATTGCCAAATATAGAGGTAACAAATTAAATTCATTTTAAAACAAAATACCAATCCAAATACCAAAGCACCAGCAGAAAAAGAAACACTATTAAGGTTTGAAAAGTCACTACACAGAACCTGGCAAACAAATGCTCTCCCTTACAGCTCCCCCATATTCTCTGCTACAAATCAGGGGATCTCTCAACCACATCACAGAACTCATGAAACATTCATCTGCATCCATGGAACCATAACTCAGCTGGATAGATATCCAGTCCTTTGACAAGCAGAGGTAGAGTTCAACAGTTCCAGCAGATCGTTGCCCGAATGGTGAAATGGCTAAGAGATGTGTTGGGATGCAGCAGAGAAGGGGTAAGGGAGAAAAGTCAATGGCCAACTTTGAAGTACTGTAGCTCTGGGGAAGTTTAGCTATTCCTATTAGGGTCTAGAATGTGTCAAAATATCTAAGGCAAGAATCATTTTGAACCAGGTTCATTATGTGGCCATGAGGCCTGCAACGTCACTGGGGATCAGCCAAGCTCCCCCTAAGTTGGTGCCAAGCCAGGTGAGAAAGTGAATCAAAATTGAGGAACAGCCTGTAACTGAGATCTGAAGTCCAAAGATCACCAACAAAGGAGGAGAGTATCATGACAGAGCCAAGACAGGGGGAAGGAAGCATGAAGGGCAACAAAGAAGAAAGAGAAGACCTTACCAGAAAGAAACTATCCCAATGCATGAGAACATCAGATGAATGTTGCTTGGTTTGATCTTTCATTTACTATGTCTGTTTTGCAGCGGGGGTAGGGGGAGGCAGGAGAAAAATAAGTTCTCCCAGGGAAAAATTATGTACATATTACTGTATGTATGAACATGTGAGAACCAGTTTGGTGTAGTGGTTAAGGCACCAGGCTAGAAACCAGGAGACGGTGAGTTCTAGTTGTGCCTTAGGCACAAAGCCAGTGGGTGACCTTGGGCCAGTCCCCCCCCCCCGAATGGACTCAAATTGGTCTGAAAATGCCAACTTGGAGCACTTTGGGGGATTTGGAGATGTTACGTGTAGAAATAGGATCAGTTGTTTCCCAGAGGCAACCCACTCTCATTCCCACTCTTAAACACTGAAAAATAAAAGATTTTTAAAAAATTGATCATACTTCTGTTCTGCCAAGTGTCCAAGCAGTGATCAGGTGCTTCAGACAATTGATTCTTTTAGATCCAGAGATAATAAGCACGCCAGTGGTTAAAGAAACTTTAGCTTTATTATAAACTTAAGTAAACAGATTTAAACAAAAACCACAGTTCAAACAGAAACACAAGGCAGATTATACAAAAGCATACAAAGCATAGCACAAAGAAAGAAATCCTACATACCAAAGCAAGTTGAACCCCAATCTCCCATAGGCTGTCAGCCCCATAATAAGGACAGCGGAGATACCCCAAGGTGGCTCAATTTTCACAGCACCCAGCGTCCTGCATCTGTGTGGAACTCCCCAACCCCAAAAGCAAGCCTAGGAGTTTTTATCAAAGTCTGGCTCTTAAACCTCATGACCGTGTTTCCATGGTACAGAGGCTGCATGTCCTGACCTTGACTGGGATACTTCTCGGTAGGCTGACCATATTTCCTTGAGACAAAAACGGGACATTGGGATGGCAAAACAGGACAGGGTCTTATGTAATATTCTGTCTTCATGAAAAAGACAGGGGTCCCCACCCCCTGGTCCATGCAATTGTCTCCCACCTGCAAACCCCACCCCCGGTCCATGTGATTGGCTCCTGCCTGCAAATCCCACCCCCCAGTCCACGCAATTGGCTCCTGCCTGCAAACCCCGCCCCCTGGTCCAAGCAATTGGCTCCCGCCTGCAAACCCCGCCCCCGGTTCCTCCTTTGCTGTGTGCTGATAGGTGGGAGGGCTTCCTCTTCCAGGCTGCCTCCAATCAGCAGCTCCGGCTCAGATCCTCCTTCCACACCATTCCCGCTGGGTTTAAAAAACGGGACAAAATTGAGATTTTTATGAAAACGGAAGGGTTGAAAAATGCTAAAAAAACCAGGACTGTCCCATTCAAAATGGGACGTATGGTCGGCCTACTTCTCAGGGGCTTGAGCACCTGTTTATGACATCATCCAAGAGCCTGGGAAGCTTTACAGATAAGCCAGTGCCCAACATCAACAATCTCTTATCCCCCCCCCCCATTCCAAGCTGCTGGATGGGCTGTTGGAGGAGTGGACTTATGCTTACACCAACAATCTTGGGGTAATCTATCTCCCCCTCCATTCCAACCAGAAATAAAAACAAGCCAGTTAAACATCAGTACTAAATGACTGAACAACAACAACAACAAAATAACTCAAAATAAACTCTAATCTTCATGTGAGGGAGAAAATCAAAATATGTCACTTAAACTCCTCGAAATACAATGGTCTTCCGCGTTGCCACTACAACTTCTTCCTGCGGCACCACCACACATCATCTAACAGTCCCCTCCAGCTTTCTGGAAGGTTGGGAGTGGTTCAATTAACCATGGGCAAGTGTGCTATGTGGGGAAATCCATGGTTCTCCAGATACTATGAAACGGCAACTCCAAATATTCTTCAGCATTGTCTATCCTGGATGGGGCTGCTGGAAGCTGGAGTTCTGCAACATTTGGATGGCCAAGTCTTAAAACAGTTTCTACATTAGCTTCTTGTCACATCAAAACACAAAGGGGAGGGTTATCTTCAGTCACAGAGGGGCACACTCTAGAACAGTGCTTTCCAATCTGCTGCCGTTGGCGACACACCAACGGCGACGGTGGCGGGGGGGCACATGTGGGGGCGTGCACGGCGGCGGCGCAGGGGGGTGCACAGTGATGGCGGCGGCAGCAGCAGCGGCGGCCTCCGCTAAAACGCGGAAGCGCTGATGGCGCGCTGCTGCCGCCGCCGCCATGCACACCCCCACCACCGCTTCCAGGTTGTGTGGCGACACACCAAACTGTGTGTTGCGACACACTAAAGTGTCGCGACACAGAGTTTGGAAAGCTGTGCTCTAGAACATGTATTCCAAAAGGGAGTTTTGTAGGTGTTTTTTCACCCCTCCCAAAGGGATGGGCGAGAGTTAACCCAAAGGTTATCATTCCAACTGGGTGTATATGTGTGTAAAATTTGCCATAAGTGTCAGGCTGCTCCAATATAGCACTGCACTTTGCTGCCTTTTAATGAGCATCCAGATTTTTGTAGCCCAGATCTGAAAGATATAGCTTTGCAGATGGGCATGGAACAGGGAATTGAAAGTAACTGTCCTACTCAGAGTACAACCAATCAAGTACTAGGTAACCCCTTAACTAATTCTTCTGATATTTACTGGCTTAGTGTGATATGCAAACTAGATGCTGTTGAGATGGGACTAAGTCAAAACAGTGGGAAAGAGACTAGATTTTATGTACAATTAATGCATTTTTACCCTAAGATCGTTTATTTTAAGATTCTGAGGACTACAATATAAATTTTGCAGCAGTTAAAGAAAGAATTATGCTGACATTATGAGTAATCATGTCTATTATATCATAAACATTCATGATTCAGGCTTACAGTCTGATGAATGGAAAAAATTCCTGTGAGAGAAATATGGTAAATATATATAGTTTGATGGGGAAAAGAGAAAACAAATACATGCTAAAAATAAGCAAAACTGGTTTTGAAGTTGGGTGACATACAAAGCAAAGGTAAGCTGCGGTGTACTCAAACCTTGTGATACTGTGGCCCCTTAAAATGATCAATGAATTTTGCAACCCCCTCCCCACTATGAAAGAGCCAGTTTGGTCTAGTGGTTAAGGTGCTGGGCTAGAAACTAGGAGTCTGTGAGTTCTAGTCCCACCTTAGGCATGAAAGCCGGCTGGGTAACCTTGGGCCAGTCACTCTCTCTCTCAGCCCTAGGAAGGAGCCAATGGCAAACCAGGAGACCGTGAGTTCTAGTCCTGCCTTAGGCATGAAAGCCGGCTGGGTGACATTGGGCCAGTCACTCTCTCTCAGCCCAACTCACCTCACAGGGTTGCTGTTGTGGGGAAAATAGGAGGAGGAAGGAGTATTAGGTATGTTTGCCGCCTGAGTTATTTATAAAAAAATAATAATGGCAGGATAAAAATTAAATAAATAAATAAATGAAGTGTAAAGATTATTAATCAATAAAAGTAAATTATATACCTATTTTTGCCCAGCCCTAACCCCAATGAAATCATTTTTATTGTTGGTAGAGGTTTGCAAAATTCATATATTCATCTTTTTTTTGTGCATGATTTATCAGTTGTTATTTCAGTCTGCTTGGCTTAAAACTTTCAGTGAGCAGCATTTTCTGATAAATACCATAAGGCCGTCCTTTTCTAGTAACAAAAACACGTATGTAGGCAAAATATATGTAACTTTCATCATACTTTCTTCACTCCGTTTACTTTTAGCAGCATTAGTTGTAAATTGCCCTCCTTTGGCTTTTTTCTTACCACCCCAATCCCCCAAAAAAATTGTTTTGAAAAGCTAGACATTTAAAAGAACAGATACATACTGACATGACACATATGGTATGCACCATGCCAGCAGAGATGTCAAAGAGTTAGGGTTAGAGACGTAAGTATTTCCCTAAGAAGCCAAACACAACTATTAGTTGACAATATCATCGGATCCCCAATATCTGGTAATACTTTATCATATGATCAATAGGTGCCAGATGTTCTATTCTGCAGAAATAAAAGTTTTGCCCATTTTAACTGTGTTAAAAATTACACTTCTTGAAATATGTTATGCTTTAATCAAAGCAAACTACAAAACTTTATCAACATTGTTGACAATAAGAGCAGATTCTGACAGATAAATTTAAACATTTTGTTGTATAAACAGGTCTTAAAAACACTCATTTCAAAATAATGTTTCATAACCTAAATAATAATTTAAAAATTCAGTATGGTTGATGGTTCATTGGATCCTTGTGCCATTGCCAAGAAAATTAAGCATGTGGAAAATTGAGTCATAAACTTAATAATATTTAAAAGTCTAGCTTGAGTATTATACCTGAGACTAAAAAACAAAAAACATTAAATGTTGCAATTCCTTTTAAGTTTCTTGCAACCCCCTCAGGGATTCATGACCAATAACCTCAGAGCCTCTGGCATGGATAATGTTCATAAATAAAAGTAGTAATATCTATCTTTGTTAATCATGTGTTGCAAAATCAACAAAGCATATTATAGTCTACCAAATACGAGAACAGGGTTCCAAGAAGTCTAAATGTACAGTATCACAGAACTGAAATTTCTTATTGTGTGCATTTCTCCTAATAATTGCATTTTACACAGTTAATTCTAATACATTTCCCCTTTTTTATAATGAGATGCATTCTTTGATGTCTATGAAGGTTCTCAGTCATCCAGGTGGAATTGTCTGTAGCTTGAATCATGTCAACTGGATTTCTATTTTCTCAGTGGAAAATGTAGAGTTCAGAGCACTCCTCACTGCACTGGATTGCATAAACTACATTGCTTTTCTTGTGTTTGGAGTTTGATCTTTGGGGTGTACAAGCCTCTGTCTCAGTGTGTTGGTGGGTTTGAAATATACAGGTATGTGGTGTTTGCCAAATATCCGTTTTATCTTTTCAGACACACCAGCCATGTAGGGAATGACCAGGTTCTTTCGTTTACTCTGAGTCTCAGCCCTATCTGTCGCTGTTTTAGGTCTGGTAGATTTAGATTTGGTGAAGGCCCAATTTGGATATCCACAGGCCTCAATCCAGTGCAGTGAGGAGTGCTCTGAACTCTACATTGGAGAAACCAAACAACTTTTGTACAGGAGGATGGCCCAACACAGGAGAAGTAACACCACAGGACCAGAGTCAGCAGTTTATCTTCATTTAAAGGAAAAAGGACGGTCATTTGAGGACATTAATGTTCACATTTTAGACAGAGAAGATAGGTGGTTTGAGAGAGGGGTCAAGGAATCCATTTATGCCAACTTGGAAAATCCTTCCTTGAATAGAGGTGGGGGCCTCAGGCACAACCTCTCCCCCATCTTCCTCCCCGCATTGTCTTCTGTGCCTAGGAAGATTAAGACCATTTCACAAGCTCAACAGCAGCATGGTGATCTTAACGATCCTCCTTTAGATGATAAAAGGACTTAAAATAACATCTCAATATAACCATGACCTAGCCCCAGGTGTAAGATCACACAGCTACCTAGAAACATATTTAGGATTCCCTTACCAACTTTGCTCAGACTGAAGAAGCTCCTTGGATAAGGAACGAAACGTTTCCACTGAGAAAATAGAAATCCAGTTGACATGATTCAAGCTACAGAGATGCATTCTTGTGTAGATGTTGATCCAAAACATATATTTATTTGAATTGCAAAGTGCATTGCAAAATTTGAACAAATATAGATTTGAACATATATATGCCTATATATATATATAATGAATTTAGAAGGTGGAAATCCAGTAAATCCATGTAAAATTTGAAATGGAATGAATTTCTTATCCATCCCTAATGGAAAATGGAGTGGAAGAAGAAATTGTCAGTAGAAATGAATCTGAACTTTTTGAAGCTGATGATTTTGAAAATTTCAGAGTTGCCAGATGCTTGTTTCCTGGCTAAATGTGTACCTGAGTCTAGAACTGGTTTAAAGGGTTTGCCCCAGAAAAGTGGAAGCAACAAGGTTTTCCTGGTGGGTCAATCAATGTGATGTTAATCAATGGGTAGATTGAAAATTCTCTTAAGCATGGTTTTTTGGATGGTGACTTTTTTATCCAAAATATTTCTTCTAGATTCATCTTTAATTTTTAGTTCAGATCCTATTTTGAATGGGTCACTTTAACCTCTCATTTTGCAGGAATCCATCTGCAATTTTATCTAATGTTATGTGAGGCAGGAGGGCTCCAAACCTTGTGTTCCACTGAGGCCTCCAATTCTTTTCAATGGCCTTTCCTGACAAATTATAATTATAAACAAATTCATGGAAAAGGCATTGCACAAAGAACAAAAACATTGAAGTGGTCCATGCTAAAAGTTTTTGTCATGCAGCAAATGATGAAGTTTTAGACCAGCATGGTATAAACCCTACTATAAAAATAGTACTGAAAACCACATTTCCTTATTGAAGGTATCACTGGGAGAGAAAAGATTCAGAGCTGAATCTGCATAACAGAAGTTTGCTTTGCAAAGATTTTACAGAGTCATGGGAGTTATAGACTACACAGAAATGTTCTGTTCTTTGCACTAAATTGGTAGATCAAATAAATAAAGTGTTTTATTCCCCTTATTGTAATTTGAATTTTGTGGGGTAATTCTGGCTATATGAAAAGAGCCAGAGAAAATAGATCAAAAAGAAAGAGAAGAGCCAATCGCGCACTCCGGGGGCGGGGTTTGCAGGCGGGAGCCAATCACGTGCACCAGGGTGCGGGGTTTGCAGGCGGGAGCCCCGCGGCCCACAGGTTGGGGACCCCTGACTTAGGGTACTTTAGTACAGAGTCCTTCCTGTGTCCCAACAACAGCTGGTTCCTTGTTTTCTTAAGTTTTTCTCTCTGGTAATACTCAAGGGGGTGGGGAGGAAAATTGCTCTTCTCTTTCTTTTTGATCTTGTCATCCTTCTTTCCAACTTAGTGGAATCAGTGCGTCATTTTTAGGGAGCAGCAACGTTTTCACTGGATGCTCTCTTTATAATCCATAATCTTTATTACAAGTGTGCTTGCAACAACAGCCGCCCACCAAGAGGGCCATGAGATTCACTTGTGAGGCTCTGTAAATGCCAGCCAAAATCTATCTGCAGGAACATCTGCTCAGCAGTGCAAAACCGATGTAATTACCAACCATCATCTTTTTATTGTCCTGCTGGGGCAGCTGCACCAAAGCATGACTTTTTGCCCTAAACTCACAAGGTCCAAAAAATGTGCTGTTCTGCACGAAGCCTAATAGAGAAACCAATACAGGTCCTACACAGATGATAAAAAGGGACTTCCTCAACAACAAAAGATAACACAACCCCTAGTGCCTTAGATTTTGGCAAGTGAGTCTAGATTCCTCCCACAACACATACTCACACCACTTTCCTCTTTCTTTTCTGTTTTGGGATGTTTTGTTATTACTTAAGTTTGTTTGGTCTGACTGCTTCCTAAACACCACTCAGAGTTCTTTGATTTAAATCTAATGTTATTATGTAACACACTGTTGTATGGTAAAAGAGCAGGGATTGTGTTGTGACATCACAACACAATTTTTATCATATGGGCATCATAGTAGCTAAGCATGGATGACTGTGGCTAACAGGACTTAGCAGGACTGACTTTGGGAAGGAAGTTTTATGAAGCAACTACATGATAAGTAAACCATTTGTATTGGCTTTCCACACTTCTGTTTCTATTCTAATTTAGAGGAAATGCACGATGGCCAGATGTGAATTGGAACCTATAAATAAGAAGGGAGATATGTAATCTTCCACCCACCATGCTGCTTAATCAAATCCTCCCCAGTGCACTGCATGATGGGGCTTTTAAAATATCCTTCACTAATCTCAATTGTATTGTTTCTAAAATCATTTTTACTCTTTCCAACCTAACACAATATTGGAAAGAAATTATGTAAAGAGGCTCAGAACAGACGTATTGCAATACATCACAAAACTTTCTTGTGGAATGGGACACCATTGCCCAATTCATAACTTGTGCTGTAAGAGCCACTTTTCCCAACCCAGTTTCCTTAAACATGTTGGTAACTGACTGGTTATTTGGGGAATAGTAGTCTTCACACATCTGGAGGGCATCCTGTTTGGAAGGCTATCCTGGATCATTATACCAATTTGGTGTCAGTGAAGGATAGGCTACTGTATTCTCATAATGGCCAACCAGGGTAACAATGGAAGTACCAGAGCAGAGTGGTAGAACACAGTCTTGCACACAGAAACTCCCAGATTCAATTCCTGATATTTCCTATAAATGGATCTTGTGTTGTCCCAGGTGTTCGGTGAAGAGCTACTATCTGCAAGAATATTTATTACTTAGTGTAAAAAAAAAATCAGTGGTCTCTGATGGAAAAACCCAACTAGAAAAGGAAGGTTTAAGATGTTTTCCTTATATTCTAAATCTAGTAAGTCTTCCTCACTTGGATTTTTAAGAATTTTTCTTATGCCTAAACCAAAGGCTTAATCCTTTTTCCAAAGTATTAAATTTTTTTCTCATATAAAGCTACTTCATACATCCAACAATTACTTATTTTCCAAGGCCACATGTTAGGAACAGAGACCAATAGAAAATTATTGCATTTAAATGCTACTTGTGCGCTTCCCAGATGACCTTGGCTTGTAACTGTGGGAAACAAAACGCTAGAATACTAGAATTTTGATCTGGTCCCTCTTTGTAGTTACAACAAAAGTTGGGGTGTGCAACTTTTTGCAGGCTGAAGGTTATTCTCAGACTTTGGGACCTCCCAGCAGCTGTACTCTGAAAAACAGTATTTCATTTTTAGTCTAAATGTGGTTCGTTGGTTGGTTGGTTATGTGCCATCAAGTCTTAACAACCACATAGATTTTCTCCAAGTTCTGTCCCCAACTGGTCCTTCAGGTCTTCCAACAGTGCACGCATTGCCACTGCAATTGAGTCCATCCACTTTGCTGCTGATTGTCCTCTTCTCTTTCCTTCCACTTTTTCCAGCATTATAGACTTCTCCTTATAGCTAGATCTTCATATAATACATCCAAAGGATGATAATTTGAGCCTGGTCATTTGTGCCTCAAGTGAGAACTCTGGGTTGATTTGTTCAATGAACATATAAATGTAAGAAACATTAAATACAGTGAATGTGATCATACTCCATTGTTCCCTACTGTCATATGAAATTCAATTTGGTTAAAACAAACAAACAAACAAAAAATGGTTTTTGAGGGACATAGTCCCATATTGAGCTCTGAAGTCTCAGGCTGTGCTTGTCTGTTGTAAGGAGTTTTAGTAGTCAGTTCAAGGTTATTGATCCATAATTTGATCATTCATTCATTCATTCATTCATTGATAAAATTTAACAAAAATGTTATACCTTGATGATTAAACCAACGTTTAATTGCCATCCCATACTTCATATGTACAGAGTTGTCTGGATAAGCCCAAAGAAGACTTCAACATTAAACTTTAGAGGCAGCCTGGAAAAATGAAGACATTCTCTTGCGAACACTGGGGAAGGGAGCCAAATCATGAGCTTAGCTGATTTGTTCATATCCCTTCTCTCACAAACTGCAGGGTACAGCCCAAGTTGCAATAATCACCATAACTATGGACCTCCAGCCACAGATATGATCAAATTATCTCAAACATAAACTCTATAATAGATGATTATGTTACATATTCCTCCAATCAAGATAGACATTCTACTTTATTTTTCTACAAATTTTCTACAAAAAAGTAAATCACTAAAGAGGAGGAGATGGTGAAGAGGTGCCAGAGAGAGAAGTTACCACTTTCTTACTTGTATTGTTTGTTTTGGCACACACTCACACTCCTCCAGGCGATGTTGAATTGAAATCAAGGATGGGCCAATGCTGCCTGAAAATGCTAACCATTAACAGAAGCAGAGGAGGTAGCCACACCTTACATAGCAGCACCATAAAAAGTTCAAGAAGTATTCTCTTTCTGGCCTTTAGGAGAAGATGTTTGCATACCAGGATCTTGAGACTCAAATTCTGGGATCATGTTTTCTTTAGGCACTCTGTAACTAGGCTTCTGGAGATTTGTACTTTTGGCTTCTATGTGTTAGACTGCATAGATACCAAAACCTGGATCCTTTGATGTGTTGGTTTACAACAGCTAAGGAAAATTGCTTATGGACCTTTTCATTTCTGTGACATGCTGGTCATGGGATGTTCTCCCCATAGACTTTCAGTTTGGTTATAATGCATTTCACAGCACTTGTTCAGCTGTCAAGGGCTATTTGTTTTAAAGTCCTTGTAAATGAACCTTATTTGCTGCATTTCCTGTAGTCCTTAGTAAACCAACATTAACGTCTTAATGCACCTCTTTCAGTTCATTGAATATAGTAATTATTTTGTGTGCTTCTGCATGCTGAGTACGTTTTGGCACAATTTAAAACAACCCTCCCCCAAATTGTATCATTGATACAATGTATCATTGTAGTTTGCGTTACTTTTTCTGGCATGAGATTCAGTATATTTCTTTGGGTCATCGTTTTATCTAAATAATGACATTAACAATGCTAGGAGGAGGATGGGAAACAAGGTAGCTTGGCATTAGTATCACTGATGACACAAGCAGGAGCTTACAAGAACTCAGAGAACTTACTGACAAACTCTTCTGATGAAATTGGGTCCACTGGGTCACGAAGAGTCAGACGTGACTGAAAAACAGGATAATTTTGAAAGAAGAAAAAGGGAGTTAAAATAAAAATATTATAAAAGGTGGTTCATAACGCATTTTTAAAGGTGCATCAGTCAATGTCAACAGTTCGATTTTGTGGATTCCCTAAGACCTTGATTCCTTAGAGCCTTCCAGTGATCTCTCCTTGCCACTTTATTTCTCCCACACAAACATTTGGGTAGAGTTGAATATTATAATCTTTGGTCTTTCATGACCTGCACAGCTTGAGATAAAAGAAGTTCTCCATCCAGCATGTCACATTCACCCAACTTTTGAATGTTTTGAGTTGCACATCCACACCGATATATGGCACAGATACTGCTGTTATCAGGGTTCCAGTTATTTCCCTTATTGACACTTCACTATAATGTGAAAAAGCCCCAAGCACAATGTTGATCCACAATCCTATCCTACGTTTCAGACAGCAATGGAAGGAACACAGGCCATTCTGGCCAGAAACTTGTACTTCCAACAGAGACAATAGGCAAAAGTGTGGTCACGGTCTAGTTGAAGGTTCAGGAGAAATGGTTCCTGTATCTGCAACAAAGATCAGAGAGCTGGGCAACTGCTATAGTCTGGAGAAGTCAATCTATCTGGGCAGTTGCAGCAAGAGTTGCTTTCTAGGTCAGGCTATCTTAGATGTTGTTTCAGAGTCTGAATAAACCCTTTGAGTAACTTAAAGGCTTTTATTCCAGACATTTCTGGTCTTCACCTAAGCACACTTGGTTGATGCTCTTTAGATTGGATTAAAGTGGTTGGCCTACTTTGGAGCAATAGTCTACTCAAGTCCAACAGCCTTGACTTCTACCAAAAGTAGAACATTTTTTCCAAGGTGCCCTTCCCAGCAGGCTGACTATTCCTGTCTTTCAGATCTGAGTCCAGGGTTGCAGGGTTAAAGGCAGTGGAAGGTGAATCTGCCAAGGACTGGAAACTAAGCCCCAGCTCCTCAGGATTGGTCCTGCCATGAGGTTTTATACTCAACCTTCTTCTGATCATCTTTAGAAGAAGATTTGTCAAAGCTGGGGCTTAGTTTAGTTTATTAAAATACCACCATAGACCAAACATACAGAAGTTTTAAAAATCATTACACTGCATCCAATTAAAAAGAACCTAACTCATGCCTGCACAAGATACACCTATAAAAACAGTCAGGTTCAAAAACTTCTGATCAACATAGTGATGTTACAATATTTGGCTACAGTTCTGGAGACTTCCTGGTCCTGGCCATTTAGTAGGCAGTGCCTCTGGACTACAGCTACCACGGAGTGTAGAGATTATTCTTAAGTCCAGGGAGACCAAGGGTTCATTCACCCTCAGCCATGGAACCTCGCTGGGTTTTTCTGAGGCAGTCACTTTCTCTCAGCCAAGCTACTTCACAGTGTATTTATGGGAATACAATTGGAGTAGGGAACATTATGTATACTGCCTTAGACTCCTAGAGGAAAAGTGGGATTAAATCAAAGCAATAAATGAACTAAAGAACATGTCACACAAAGCAGTTCTGTATTTTTTTCAGGAAGTTACAGTAAGAGTGAAAGCTAAGTTGTAATTGCAGTTGTAATCCTGTATTCAGCAGAACTGCACTTTGCTTTACTAAATGCAGGCATTCATGTATCAAAATTGTGGTACCCTCCTTCCTTTTCTCCAAAGAACTCGGGAGGGTATGTAGAGTTTAACTCATTCTATTAGAACAATAGCTTAGTCTGAAAGTTAGTAAATGATCTTTGCTCACTCAGCTGGGGATTTCAACCCAGCTCCCCTTAGTCCAAATCTGTATCCATTATGTCACGATGGTGCTGAAAGTGATCTTTGTTCTCTGCTCTCAATAGAAAAACAGCAAAAAATTATATGCCTGCCTGCTGAATCGGTTTCCTTTAGAGTATTAACTTATAAATCCCAAAGTATTTTAGTCACTCCTTTATTACCAGAAATGAATGCTACACCTGCATATACTGTAAAATGCAAGGTTGCCATATCAGTTTTGGAAGCACAGTTCCAAGCTTTAAATCACATCTGTTGCTTCCTAGATGTATGCAAGGGGTTTCTTAAATCAAGCCTAATATTATAATATAATACAAGGGGCGTGGTGGCTCAGCAGGTAAGATGCCAGTCTTGTCGATCGGAAGATTGCAAGTTCGGAGGTTCGAATCCCTAGTCCCGCGTGACGGAGTGAGCTCCTGCACTCGCCCCAGCTCTTGCCAACCTAGCAATTTGAAAGCATGCAAATGCAAGTAGATGAATAGGTACCACTTCGGTGGGTAGGTAACAGTGTTCTGTGTGCGTCATGCCGGCCACATGACCGCGGAAGCGTCTTTGGACAATGCTGGCTCTTTGGCTAACAAACGGAGATGAGCACCAGCCCCTAGAGTCAGACACGACTGCACAAATGTGCGGGGGAAACCTTTACCTTTTTAATATTGGGTATCAACATTTTAAGCCCAGGTATACCCTTTAGAACTGATGCAATTTGTGCTAATGTTATACTTGGGTACAGATATGTGACCAGACAATGTCTCCCAAGCAAGGCAGCATGTACTTAAACTTCTATAAATGTATTGTCGAAGGCTATTGATGGTTAGGCTGTTGATGGTTAGCATCTTAGATTTGATGGAAATCATGCAATACAGAAAACTGCAGTAGGCTTTCAGTGACTGTTATTTATTAAGATGGCAATTGTACAGTCCTATGCTAGTGTACCCAAAATGTATCCCATGAAATTCTTTGGGGTTTACTCTCTGTTGTACATTTTTCAGATTAATGAATTATGAATTCCTGAATTCATTTCAAATTTTCCTTGTCCCAATTTCTCTCTTTTTCAATTTGTTCGCAAAATTTAACAGGCATCACTGTTATAAGCATCTAATACTAATGCAGTGGCCCATCTGAAGACTAGAATAATAATTCCACAGCCATGGAACAGATAACAAGAAGTGACACCACTTGTACTTCTTTCTTTTCCCTTAAACTTCCAGTTCTTTCCTATCTTTCTGCATGGTTGTTTCCACAGATCTCAACAATGCCTTATTTTCAACTTCACTTCTTACTCAGGTTGCCATTCAGAAGTCTGAGTTCCTGAATGTTATTCTTCCCAATTTAGTACCTCAAACTTCAGCTCCCATCATCCTCAGGCAGTACAGTATAGCGCTTATCATCTGAGTTATTTTGAGGGCACCAGATTGGGGAAAGTTGTAATGTGCAACTTTATTTGCTCAAGCTACAGCACCATCGTCAGTTTAAATGAAGGAGTAGATAGTAAAACCACCAGTATCTTCAGAGTAGGACTATTCCTAGATTGCTGTACAGGTATATCTGTTGTTGTTTATTCATTGTTGTTTATTTGTTCAGTCGCTTATGACTCTTCGTGACTTCATGGACCAGCCCACGCCAGAACTTCCTGTCAGCCGTCGCCACCCCCAGCTCTCCCATGGTCAAGTCCGTCACCTCCAGAATATCATCCATCCATCTTGCCCTTGGTCGGCCCCTCTTCCTTTTGCCTTCCACTTTCCCTAGCATCAGCATCTTCTCCAGGGTATCCCGTCTTCTCATTATGTGGCCAAAGTACTTCAGTTTTGCCTTTAATATCATTCCCTCAAGTGAGCAGTCTGGCTTTATTTCCTGGAGTATGGACTGGTTTGATCTTCTTGCTCTCCAAGGCACTCTCAGAATTTCCCCCCAACACAGTTCAAAAGCATCTATCTTCCTTCGCTCAGCCTTCCTTATGGTCCAGCTCTCGCAGCATTAGGTTACTACGGTGAATACCATTGCTTTAACTATGCGGACCTTTGTTGTCAGTGTGATGTCTCTGCTCTTAACTATTTTATCGAGATTTGCCATTGCTCTCCTCCCAAGAAGTAGACGTCTTCTGATTTCCTGGCTGCAGTCAGCATCTGCAGTAATCTTTGCACCTAGAAATACAAAGTCTGTCACTGCCTCCACGTTTTCTCCCTCTATTTGCCAGTCATCAATCAAGCTGGTTGCCATAATCTTGGTTTTTTTGAGGTTTAACTGCAACCCAGCTTTTGCGCTTTCTTCTTTCACCTTCATCATAAGGCTCCTCAGCTCCTCCTCGCTTTCAGCCATCAAAGTGGTATCATCTGCATATCTGAGACTGTTAATGTTTCTTCCAGCGATTTTAACTCCAGCCTTGGATTCATCAAGCCCAGCATGTCGCATGATGTGTTCTGCGTACAGGTTGAATAGGTAGGGTGAGAGTATACAACCCTGCCGTACTCCTTTCCCAATCTTAAACCAGTCCGTTGTTCCGTGGTCTGTTCTTACCGTTGCTACTTGGTCGTTATACAGATTCCTCAGGAGGCAGACAAGATGACTTGGTATCCTCATACCACCAAGAACATGCTACAATTTGTTATGATCCACACAGTCAAAGGCTTTAGAATAGTCAATAAAACAAAAATAGATGTTTTTCTGAAACTTCCTGGCTTTCTCCATTATCCAGCGGATATTGGCAATTTGGTCTCTAGTTCCTCTGCCTTTTCTAAACCCAGCTTGTACATCTGGCAATTCTCGCTCCATGAATTGCTGTAGTCTACCTTGCAGGATCTTGAGCATTACCTTACTGCCATGTGAAATAAGTGCCACTGTTCGATCGTTTGAACATTCTTTTTTGTTGTTTATTCGTTCAGTCGTTTCCAACTCTTCGTGACTTCATGGACCAGTCCACGCCAGAGCCCTCTGTCAGCCGTCACCATCCCCAGCTCCCCAATGGTTGAGTCCGTCACCTCCAGAATACCATCCATCCATCTTGCCCTTGGTCGGCCCCTCTTCCTTTTGCCTTCCACTTTCCCTAGCATCAGCTGCTTCTCCAGGGTATCCTGTCTTCTCATTATGTGGCCAAAGTACTTCAGTTTTGCCTTTAATATCATTCCCTCAAGTGAGCAGTCTGGCTTGATTTCCTGTGTTTCCCTTTTTTGGTATGGGGATATAAGTTGATTTTTCCAATCTGTTGGCCATTCTTGTGTTTTCCAAATTTGCTGGCATATGGCATGCATCACCTTGACAGCATCATCTTGCAAGATTTTAAACAATTCAGCTGGGATACCGTCGTCTCCTGCTGCCTTGTTATTAGCAATGCTTCTTAAGGCCCATTCAACCTCACTCTTCAGGATGTCTGGCTCTAACTCACTGACCACACCGTCAAAGCTATCCCCGATATTATTATCCTTCCTATACAGATCTTCCGTATATTCTTGCCACCTTTTCTTGATCTCTTCTGCTTCTGTTAGGTCCTTGCCATCTTTGTTTTTGATCATACGCATTTTGCCTGGAATTTACCTCCGATGTTTCTAATTTTCTGGAAGAGGTCTCTTGTCCTTCCTATTCTATTGTCTTCTTCCACTTCCATGTATTGCTTGTTTAAAAATAATTCCTTATCTCTTCTGACTAACCTCTGGAATTTTGCATTTAATTGGGCATATCTCCCCCTATCACTGCTGACTTTTGCTTTCCTTCTTTCTTGGGCTACTTCCAGTGTCTCAGCAGACAGCCATCTTGCCTTCTTGGTTTTCTTTTTCTTTGGGACGTTTTTTGTTGCCACCTCCTGAACAATGTTGTGAACTTCTGTCCATAGTTCTTCCGGGACCCTATCCACTAAATCTAGTCTCTTAAATCTATTCTTCACCTCCACTGCATATTCATTAGGAATATTAGTGAGCTCATATCTAACTGATCTGTGGGTCTTCCCTATTCTCTTTAGTCTGATTCTAAATTGTGCAATAAGAAGTTCGTGATCTGAACTACAGTCAGCTCCAGGTCTTGTTTTTACCGACTGTATAGATGTCCACCACCTTTGGCTGCAAAGGTTGTAGTCAATCTGATTTCAGTGTCAACCATCTGGTGAAGTCCATGTATAAAGTTGTCTTTTAGGTTGCTGGAAGAGAGTGTTTGTTATGCACAGTGAGTTGTCTTGGCAAAATTCTATCAGCCTATGTCCTGCTTCATTTTGTTCTCCCAGACCATGCTTACCTGTAATTCCAGGTGTTGTTTGACTACCCACCTTAGCATTCCAGTCTCCTGTAACGAAAATAACATCTCTTTTTGGCGTATTATCCAGTAGGTGCTGCAGATCCTCATAGAACTGATCTACTTCTGCTTCTTCAGCATCTGTGGTTGGGGCGTATATTTGGATCACTGTGATGTTAAATGGCTTACCCTGAATTCGAATTGAGATCATTCTATCATTTTTTGGATTGTATCCAAGCACTGCTTTAGCCACTTTATTATTAATTATGAAGGCTACTCCATTTCTTCTGTGGTCCTCTTGTCCACAGTAGTAGATCTGGTGGTCATCTGATGTGAAGTGACCCATTCCAGTCCATTTCAGTTCACTGACACCCAAAATGTCTATATTTAATCTTGACATCTCACCAACAACCACATCCAATTTGCCCTGGCTCATAGATCTTACATTCCAGGTATATCTGTAAAGGATCATAATTCCCCTTTCCCTGTATTTCCATTGTTGTATTGACATGCAATGTTTATACCCAACAATTCCTCCATGGCATTCACAGCAGTTTGGAAGTGATTCCTTACATGCCCACATTCCATCAGTTTAGAAGGCTGGACCTTCCTAGCATAAATAAGAAAATACCTTCTTTGTTTTCAGGTCTTTTGGGGGGACTCTTTCTTGTCCTGTTCATATAATATTTATTTCTTTGCACATCTGCCTATAATGGGTGGTGAAATAGTTTGCAAGGTGATAAGAATCACTTATCTTAGAATCACTAAGAGTAGTTTTATCATCTGAATGAGTGAGAGGGATATGCTCAGTCAGAGAAGCAATGTGAAAATCACGTAGGTATGTGATCCAAATGGTTTGTAGGACTGGAGAGAATTAGGGATGGGATTTTATGCAAGGAAGGAAGGAAGGAAGGAAGGAAGGAAGGAAGGAAGGAAGGGAGGGAGGGAGGGAGGGAGGGAGGGAGGGAGGGAGGGAGGGAGGGAAGGAAGGAAGGAAGGAAGGAAGGAAGGAAGGAAGGAAGGAAGGAAGGAAGGAAGGAAGGAAGGAAGGAAGGAAGGAAGGAAGGAAGGAAGGAAGTTTGGTTTGGCCCTTGAATTTAGCTATAACAACTAAGGATTGTCAAAATTGCCAACAGCTTTATGTTTTCAGAGAGAGGCACAGATGAGCAACACATGTTTTCCCTTTTACCATCTTTCATCTTTATTTATATCTTAACTCCATCCTTTCTTAATATTTATTTTCTAAATTACTAAAATAGATTGTACATTTGGGCTTTTACATCACGCCTAATAATAATAGTGGTGGCTCAGTGGGTAAGACGCCAGGCTTGTTGATTGGAAGATCGCAAGTTTGGAGGTTGGAATCCCTAGTCCTGCGTGCGGAGTGAGCTCCCTGCACTCGCCTCAGCTCTTGCCAACCTAGCAATTTGAAAGAATGCAAATGCAAGTAGATGAATAGGTACCACTTCGGTGGGAAGGTAACAGCGTTCCGCGCGTGTCATGCGGCCACATGACCACGGAAGCATCTTCGGACAACGCTGGCTCTTCAGCTAACAAACGGAGATGAGCACTGGCCCCTAGAGTCGGACACGACTGCACAAATGTGCGGGGGGAACCTTTACCTTTTTAAATTAGTCTGGATCTAATTCTTTAAAATGAATAAGTAAATACATGGATATAAGCCTGCTCATTATTCCATGTGTGGTTTGGGGTTTTGTTTTGTTTTTTATTCTCATAAAGGTATTATGATATCAATGCTATAATAACTAATTATAACTAAATTACATTTCACAGGAAAAATAAATTTCCTCCACCTTCTGCAGTGGGACATGCTTTCCTTGATTTAAAAAAAGTGCTGCTAAACACCAGGGAACCAACAGCCTGATGCTCTTTTGTGCCTGGAAAATTGGGTTCCATTCTCCTACATCCTGGTATTTTTGTTTTATTGCACCTGGTATATTGCTGTGGAAGGCCTGTAATTCTCCACATTGTATTTCTTAGCTGTTGGCAACACAGTGTATCATTGACTGCGGCAGGAAGAGAGGACAACCAGATAGGTAGTTTTCTATTTTTATTAATAGATCTGAAGGCCGGAGCATCAAAATGGTAATTTCAATCAGAGCTACTCTAGTGGTTCTGCAGACTAATGGAGCTGTAGGAGGTTGTAGATCTTAATGCACTCAGGAGACTGCAGTCTAATTGTAAGCCTTGCTGGTGTGGTCAGATCTGGTTGAGTCAAATCTCAGAGCCCCAAGTCATTAGGTCACTCTTGAAAAGAGGCCGTCCATTTTGAGGCTGGGAAATAAAACTTGCTGTGGGGAGGGGAGCCGCCGTGCTGCTGAACAAGCAGAAACGCTGGCATTACGGGCTACCTCAGTGAGGACTTTGCTGAAGACGGTGGGAGCACCTGCCACAGTCTAATGTAATCGCCTCAGACACACTAAATGCATTCCTGATACCTTTTTGGTGAGTGCCACCAAGGATCAAGGGAAAGCAATTCCCCACCCATGCAAAGCAATGAAAGTAAACCAAACCAAACAGAGGCAAAAGAAGAGACCTTTGTTTCTTCCCCTCGGCTTGATTCTTCCTCTGGTGTTTAAAGATTATGATGTCAACAGCACTTGAGCTGCCGCAAAATCTACACCTCCCCCCCACCAAAAGGAGGGAGTTTTATTGTATTTATTTACTTCTTTAGAACATCAATATGCCACTTTGCCTTTATGTAACTCTTGAAGCAATTTATAGATTTTTTAAAAAAAACTATTATAAAATATATTAATATATTTTTAATATTTTTAAAAAACGGGAATTTGGTGAACATTCCTTCTGAAAGGTAATATAAAAAGATATGTCTTTAGAGACTAACTTTGGGGCTTGGTGTAAAGGGAATTCCACAGAATCAGAGCTTTCCAAACTGTGTGTCGCGACACAAAAGTGTGTCGCCACACACAACGTGGTGTGTCGCCACACCACCCGGAAGCGGCGGCGCGTGTGTGCACGGCGGCGGCGGCAGCGGCGCGGTATCAGTGCTTTTTAGCGGAGGCTGCCGCTGCCGTGCACACACCCCCGCGCCGCCACCGTGCGCGCGCGCCGCCGCACACCCCCCACGCTGCCATGCGCGCGCCCCCCCACGCCGCCACCGTGCACACGCATGCTGCCGCCGCACTGCCACCACCGCCGCCACTGGTGTGTCGCCAGCGGCGGCACTTTAGAAAGCCCTGCACAGAATATTTACTCCTATAGAGAGACCCCATCTCTACATTCTCATCAAATGAACCAAGTGTCAGACAACATGAATTCTCTCAAAGTTCATACCACCTGGGAGCTGCTATAAATGAAGAAATTATTTGGGTGGCATTATACGGCTTGCTACTACTTTGAATCTGCCCTGATAGCAGATGGGCAACTTGTGCATCACAATCAGTGCATTAGGAAATTGCATGAGCACAATAATGAGGTTACAACCTTCCTACACCCAGACAGGGCCGCAACTAGGGGGGACAAGCGGGGCATGTGCCCCGGGCACCATGCTGGGGGGGGGCGCCAAAATGACAACACCTCCCTCACCAACCCATGGGGGGGGCGCGGAATCCATGTTTGCCCCAGGAGACACAGACCCTAGTTGCGGTCCTGCACCCAGACTACCTATCCTTCAGGCAAAGATAAACTTAAGGGAATGACCTGCTCCAAGGATTGAGGCGGTGACTAACTGAGACAGCCTTGGGTTCGTTACAGGAACTATGACATATGAAGTTAGCCCATTCACCTTAACTTAAGCATAAATATTAAGGCTGTATAGATCTTCAATGTGGTTCTTTACTTTAACAAAGGCTCAAGTTATGTCTTGGTGAAGCAAGATGGTCCATTGTTTCTAGGAGCAAACCAAAGTAACGTGAAATATTGGTTTAGTGGACCACAATTTGCAATACTTCAGATACAATGGATATATTTTTCATTTGGCCTTCATCTCACTTAATGGGTGATCATTAAACTGAGGTTTTATTCCAAATAGCATCATTTACATCAATTATGTACTTACGCAAATTACATAAATTGTGCAATTACATACCTTCAGATTTAACAGACATTTGGATTTAATGGACATGGCTTCTACCTCACTGATTATTAAATTGTGACTTTAATGTGAGTGCATTGCTTCACTTGCCTATCTCAAATAGCATTTGCAATGTGTTTATTCCAGCTTTTACAAGGGCTGGTCCAGGCAGGCAATATTATGCAAGGCATTTGTTAAAGCCCACTGCATTATCTACTTGCCTTAATGTAGAAAAGTATGTTACCTCTTAGCCCAGAGCTTTGATGTGGTAGCAGAACAAACTGATGTGGTAGCAGAACAAACCCAGTCATTAAATCTTGCTTAAAAATTAAGCCGGAGAGGACATATAGAGCTCAATGACAGAATTGCCTTATGACATTTTTTTTTATCTGTTCAATCATGTCCGATTCTCAGAGACTGCCTGGACAAGTCCCTGTAGTTTTCTTGGCAAGGTTTTTCAGGAGTGATTTGCCATTACCTCCTTCCTAGGGCTGAGAAAATGACTGGGCCAAGGTCACCCAGCTGGCTTTGTGCCTAAGGCAGGACTAGAACTCACGGTCTCCCGGTTTCTAGCCTGATGCCTTAACAACTACACCAAACTGTCTCTCTCTTATGACATTAGGGGAGCACTAAATAGAAGTACTTCCAC
The DNA here is from genome assembly GCA_023362775.1 of Charina bottae. Classification (NCBI taxonomy): domain Eukaryota; kingdom Metazoa; phylum Chordata; class Lepidosauria; order Squamata; family Charinaidae; genus Charina; species Charina bottae. The sequence continues at coordinate 246,297,756 of JALMGJ010000001.1, read as the reverse complement.
AAGGGATTCAGTTCAGAAATGAGGGGGGCTGTTTCTGTGGTTTCTCAGGTCACAACTATGCAGGATGCTTTGGCTCAGAGCCAACAGCACAGACACCTAGCTCACCAGGATCATTGTGGAGATGGCCTGGGTGGGAAGAAAAAGCATATCAAAAGTTGGGTGACTGGGGAGAAAAAGCATGTCAAAAGTTTGATATGATCCTGCAATCAATTTTATAGAAGAAATGCAACATTTTAAAAAAGGAAAATATCAAAGAAGTCTGCACAGAATATACATAGGTGAAGTAGTATGTAAAGAATGGCTCCATTTAAATAGAAATGCATCTCACCATAACAGGGAAAGACAGTGGTCAGGTGACTACCTGCCTTCCATGATCAAAATCCATATTAACATTTTTATACTGGTGGAAGAGAGTGCTTTTAGCCTCTGGAGCAGAGGTAGGGAGATTTCAAAACAGACAGCTGGAAGGAAAGGTTTAAGGTCTTCTAACAAGCACTCAAAGGGTTCATTTGCAATCAGGCCCCTGTATGTATCCTCTGTACTAATCTTTTGCATCCTTGGAGTATGCTGTATGCTGCTATTAATCATAATTTGTCCTTTGACACTTGGCTTCTTTGTGGAGGTGCTAAGCTCTCATAAGTACCTTCAAGGCCCCTGTTCTCCCTTTGTTTAGTTCCTTATTAATTTTCCTATTTTTGAATACTGCCTACTCATGCAACTCGATCTTAGAATAGCATTTAAAGTTCTTAAAAGAAAAGGTAGCCTTCATATAGAGCAGAGCTTTCCAAACTGTGTGTTGGGACACGTTAGTGTGTCGGCTGCAGTGTCTGGGTGTGTCGCGGCTGCTGCTGCTGCTGCCTCCAAACCTGCCCTGCCAGGATTCCGCGCAGGTCCTAGTGCCTGCCTTGTGCCTTGCTGCCTCCAAACCTGCTGTGATTCCGCGCAGGTCCTAGTGCCTGCCTTGTGCCCTGCTATAAGAGTGTGTCGCGAAATGATGCCCTGCTGTAAGAGTGTGTCGCGAAATGATGCATGTCGAAAAAGAGTGTCACCAACATGAAAAGTTTGGAACGCTCTGATATAGAGCAATCATTCTTGGAGAGTGGTCCATGGGACTCCAGCAGCAGGTTCTCTGCAGTCTCTCCACATTGAGGAGCTGTAGCCCATTCACCGTGGCCTCAGGCCTACCTCCCTACAAGTGTTGACCATCATTTCATTCACAAGAACGACCGGTGGATGAAAACTAATTCATTGAAGAGAACAAGTCACAATGAGGTGAGTACTAACATTCAAGCAACAGGCAACAGCGAACAGGTCTCTAGTGCAGCTGCTGACTGTGAGCCTGCATGTGCTGAACTACTTAGAATATGATCTTGTACAAGCAGCCCTAAAAGAAAAGTGGGACAACAAATGAAAAAGGAAGTTCATTGAGCTGGAAGTAGTCTCACCTCTAGCATTTAGACATGTCTGCTGAGAAACATTTTCGACCAGCGAGTTTGTGCTATGGCTTGTTATTATGGCAGGTGGTACAAAGAAAGAATACAAGTGGTAAACAAATAATTAATGTTGGATTTAGTTTTTGGTGCAACCTTTAGTTTAAAATGCCTTTACATATGGAGAGGATGGGAAGGAATAGACAAGTGTAATCATCATCTTCCCCTTCATGGATCACTGCCTTGTCATGGCGAAGGGGCTTGCGTAACTCAAAGAAGTCAGGTCAAGACGGACAGGTCATGACGGAGAGTTCTGACAAAACGTGGTCCACTGGAGGAGGAAATGGCAACCCACTCCAGTATCCTTGCTAAGAAAACCCCATGGACAGTATCAAAAGGCTAAAAGATATGACGCCGGAAGATGAGCCCCTCAGGTTGGAAGGTGTCCAATATGCTACTGGGGAATTGCGGAGGGCAATTCCGAGTAGCTCCAGAAAGAGTGAAGCGGCTGGGCCAAAGCTGAAAGGAAGCTCAGTTGAGGATGTGTCTGGAAGTGGAAGGAAAGTCTGATGCTGTAAAGAACAATATTGCATAGGAACCTGGAATGTAAGATCTATGAATCAAGGTAAGGTGGAGGTGGTCAAACATGAGATGACAAGATTGAACATTGACATCTTGGGAATCAGCGAACTAAAATGGACAGGAATGGGCGAATTTAATTCAGGTGACCATTATATATACTACTGTGGGCAAGAATCCCTTAGAAGAAATGGAGTAGCCCTCATAGTCAATAAAAGAGTGGGAAAGGCAGTACTGGGGTACAACCTCAAAAACAACAGAATGATCTCAGTTCGAATCCAAGGCAAACCATTCAACATCACAGTAATCCAAGTTATGCCCCAACCACTGATGCTGAAGAAGCTGAAGTCGACCGGTTCTATGAAGACCTACAACTCCTTATAGAACTAACATAAAAAAAAATGTCCTTTTCATCATAGGGGACTGGAATGCTAAAGTAGGAAGTCAAAAAATAACCGGAATAACAGGCAAGTTTGGCCTTGGAGTACAAAATGAAGCAGGGCAAAGGCTAATAGAGTTTTGTCAAGAGAACACGCTGGTCATAGCAAACACTCTTTTCCAACAACACAAGAGACGACTCTACACATGGACATCACCAGATGGTCAATACCAAAATCAGATTGATTATATACTTTGCAGCCAAAGATGGAGAAGCTCTATACAATCAGCAAAAACAAGACCTGGAGTTGACTGTGGCTCAGATCATGAGCTTCTTATCACAAAATTTAGGCTTAAATTGAAGAACGTAGGGAAAACCACTAGACCACTCAAGTATGACCTAAATCATATCACTTATGAATATACAGTGGAGGTGAGGAATAGATTTAAAGGATTAGATCTGGTAGACAGAGTGCCTGAAGAACTATGGATGAAGGTTCGTAACATTGTACAGGAGGCAGCAACTAAAACCATCCCAAAGAAAAAGAAATGCAAGAAAGCAAAGTGGCTGTCTGGTGAGGCTTTACAAATAGCTGAGGAAAGAAGGAAAGCAAAAGGCAAGGGAGAAAGGGAAAGATATAACCAACTGAATGCAGATTTCCAGAGAATAGCAAGGAGAGATAAGAAGGCCTTCTTAAATGAACAATGCAAAGAAATCGAGGAAAACAATAGAATGGGGAAGACTAGAGATCTCTTCAAGAAAATCGGAGAGATCAAGGGAACGTTTTGTGCAAAGATGGGCATGATAAAGGACAAAAAAGGCAGGGACCTAACAGAAGCAGAAGAGATTAAGAAGAGGTGGCAAGAATACACAGAAGAACTATACAAGAAAGATCTTAATGTCCCTGATAAATACGATGGTGTGGTCACTGACCTTGAGCCGGACATCCTAGAGAGTGAAGTCAAGTGGGCCTTAGGAAGCATTACTAACAACAAAGCTAGCGGAGAAGACAGTATCCCAGCTGAGCTATTTAAAATCCTAAAAGATGATGCTGTTAAAGTGCTGCACTCAATATGCCAACAAATTTGGAAAACTCAACAGTGCCACAGGATTGGAAAACGTCGGTTTACATTCCAATTCCAAAGAAGGGCAATGCCAAAGAATGTTGAAACTACCGTACAATTGCGCTCATTTCACATGCTAGCAAGGTTATGCTCAAAATCCTACAAGCTAGGCTTCAGCAGTATGTGAACCGAGAACTACCAGAAGTGCAAGCTGGGTTTTGAAGAGGCAGAGGAATTAGATATCAGATTGCCAACATTCGCTGGATCATGGAAAAAGCAAGAGAGTTCCAGAAAAACATCTACTTCTGCTTCATTGACTACGCTAAAGCCTTTGATTGTGTGGATCACAACAAACTGTGGCAAATTCTTAAAGAGATGGGAGTACCAGACCACCTTACCTGTCTCCTGAGAAACCTGTATGCGGGTCAAGAAGCAACAGTTAGAACCGGACATGGAACAACCGACTGGTTCAAAATAGGGAAAGGAGTACGACAAGGCTGTATATTATCACCCTGCTTATTTAACTTACAGTATATGCAGCAAGCCGGAGTTAAGATTGCCAGGAGAAATATCAACAACCTCAGATATGCAGACGATACCACCCTAATGGCAGAAAGTGAAGAGGAACTAAAGAGCCCCTTGATGAGGGTGAAAGAGGAGAGTGCAAAAGCTGGCTTGAAACTCAACATTAAAAAAACTCAGATCATGGCATCTGGTCCCATCACCTCCTGGCAAATAGAAGGGGAAGAAATGGAAGCAGTGACAGATTTTATTTTCGTGGGCTCCAAGATCACCGCAGATGGTGACTGCAGCCATGAGATTAAAAGACGCTTGCTCCTTGGGAGGAAAGCTATGGCAAACCTAGGCAGCATATTAAAAAGCAGAGACATCACCTTGCCGACAAAGGTCCATATAATTAAAGCTATGGTTTTCCCAGTAGTAATGTATGGCTGTGAGAGTTGGACCATAAGGAAGGCTGAGCGCCAAAGAATTGATGCTTTCGAACTGTGGTGCTGGAGAAGACTCTTGAGAGTCCCTTGGACTGCAAGGAGGTCAAATCAGTCAATCCTAAAGGAAATCAACCCTGACTGCTCATTGGAAGGACAGATACTGAAGCTGAAGCTCAAATACTTTGGCCACCTAATGCGAAGAGAGGACTCACTGGAAAAGACCCTGATGCTGGGAAAGACTGAAGGCAAAAGGAGAAGGGGACGGCAGAGGATGAGATGGTTAGATAGCATCACTGATGTAATGAACATGAATTTGAGTAAATTCCGGGAGACAGTGGAGGACATGAAGGCCTGGCGTACTATGGTCCATGAGGTCACGAAGAGTTGGACACAACTAAACGACTGAACAACAACAACAATCATCATCTTGTTTGCCAGATAAAGTGTGAACCCCCATGTACATAAAGGTGAAAACAGAGGGAAGGGGTGTCTGTTTAACTGGGTGGTCCCCACATTTTCCAAATATTTTTTTAATGGTCCCAAATTGCAGCAGGTTTGAAAAACACTGAAACAGAGGATCTTCATCTGTAAAATGGAGAGTTGTTGCTGCTCTGTCCATTTGGACAGTAAGCTACTCTTTTGGGGACAAGCCTCAAGAGAACATTTATGCTGGAAATGGCAACCTTGGCCTGAAGATTACACCTCTGTTCAAATTTTAGATAACCAAGGAGTAGTTAAAAAGATTGCTTGGTAGTAAGATAAATCCATGTCAAAATGTGGTTCACATCTTCATAGCTCGTTCCAGAATGCTCAGATGTACAGAGTTGTTTCTGAACAGAAAATGAGACAAAGAACACAGAAGAAAGATTGCATGACAACAAAGCCATGGACCAGCCTTCCTCAACTTGGCAACTTTCAGATGTGTTAGCCTTGAACTTTCATGATTCCCATTAGTCTTGAAATTTGGGGAATTGAAGTCTACACAACTGGAGAGCAATAGGATTAGGAATTAGGCCATACAGTGGGCATCCTAATATTCTTGTACTCTACCACACGAACATACATGATTACATACATGGAGATCTGGAGGGAAACAGAAGTAACATGATGTGCTTTTAAATTCCCAGTGTCCTGTCTTCTATTTATTTAAGTCCCCTGGCAGGATGCCTTTCTGTAAACATTACCAGCACATACTTGAACAGGAATAGAAGTTTTATTGAAAGAATTTAAAGAGCTGCTAAAGCTAGTCTCTGGAAAAAATGCTAGTAGCCCCATGTGGACTTCACATCTTCTTCAAAGTAGACTGAGCACACCAGGAACTCCCATATTGTCAAACACAGGGAAGAAAAACGGCAAACAAAAAGGAAAGCAGAAAACGGTGATGTCGAATATTCATACATTAGAAAAGCTAATAAGGGTTTCCTCCATGATATCAGAGCAGAGTCTCTCTGGAATTCTGATGGCACAAGGGAGAGAAGGGGTATCTGTATAGGCTTATTTATATGTTCCAGCTTTCAAGGGAAACTGCCACTACGTGCATAAACATGAACTGTTGTTGTTGTTCTTCAGTAACCAGACTACATTTGAGTGCAAGAGAAACAATGTAGCATTTAATGCAATTCCTAGAATTGGTACATGGAGTGCATCTCTACAGAGGATTTTATGTACATATATAATTTGTTCCACTCAGAAAATCTAATGACCATCAGAATAACAGGAAACATGATATATTTACCTGCTGTAATAAAGCCAATTTTCATACTACAATTTTCTCTGAGTACTTTCTGCTCCAACATACTGTATGCATCATAATATACACACACCACACCTAGTTGTGATGTGTGCAATTGAGTTTTACGGTGCCTGGGTTATTGTATGGTGATTATTTTAATTGGATGTCTTTTGTTTGAGTATTAGAGGCTTTATTATATTGTTTTCTTTTTTGTTGTTAGCTGCCCAGAGATGGGTGGCCATATACATTTTCTAAATAAATAAATATAATGTTCAGATTGATTAAGGAAGCAGCAAATGAAGCTGGAATTTCATAAACATTTCAAATATAAAGCTTACTTTTCATGAGGTTTATAGCTTGGCTATAAAAACTTGCTTTTGGCTGCTATTTGGCATGTAACATCTGAACCTCTGCAGCATGTTAACTACCAAACTAAAATTAAATTTCACCATGCCTTGTTTTTAACTGGTTCCCTGAAGAGATCATTGCATAAAATGAAAACAATGCGCTTTCTCATCCGTTTTGAAATGAATTATATTAATGTTGTTGTCACTCTTGCAAGGAAAAAAAAGTGTCCTCTAATAGACACAGATCTTTGATAGCCTTCTTGAGCTGATGGCATTTGTTTTTATTAGTTGAAATGAAAATATTGACTGCGGTTGCATTGGAAGGAAGCTAAGGAACAGCGTGCCATTTTTTAAAAGCAGGATTGAGCTTCCTTTCCCTGTTATTACTCATGACCTCCCATAGATTTGAAAGAGAAAATATAAAATGAGTAAAGAGAGAGAACATCTTAAGTAGGGAAGAACTGGTATGGATGTATATTAACCAAAATTAGCTTAAGCAAGGTATCAGTAATGAAACTAAGCAGAACAGTCTTTCCCAAGCAAGTTTACAAATTTCAGTTTCCCAAATTCCCAGCCAACATGGCCATTGCTGAGAATTCTGAGAGTTGAATGGATGTGTCCATGTTGAGGAAGAAGAGAGGATGAAGAAAGAGTACCAGTTTGGAAAGGGGTGATGGGGAGTATTCAGAGGTCTGGTCTGAGGGAGCAGCCTCTTCCCTTACAGTACTTCTGTTTGCTAACATCATACCGAGAACTAATCAAAGAGAATACCTAGAACTGAGTAAAGAGCCTGTAATAGGGATGCATCAACGGAACAGGTAGAGGCCTGCTAACCTTGTACTTTCTAGCTTCATTCTACTTCTACTAAAATCAGATTTTCATAAGCTCAACTTCATGTAATAGTCCAGGGTTTTTGTTACTTGAAGCAGGATCCAAATGGCATCATTGCCTATACCCACTAGGGCCAGGGTTCAGACACCTTCCTTTCTTTCTTTCTTTCTTTCTTTCTTTCTTTCTTTCTTTCTTTCTTTCTTTCTTTCTTTCTTTCTTTCTTTCTTTCTTTCTTTCTTATTTTTGATTTATCACCGCCCAACTCCCTCACAGGGACTCTGGGCGGTTTACAATCCTGTCTTCCTCAATTCCCTCCTCAAAGTACAACCTGAAGCAGGTCGCTTCACCTTCTTTCATAGCAAGATGAGCTCTGTCTGCACATTCAAAAGTCAAAGCCACTGGTAAGAATCTAAAAAATCTCTCCCCCGCTCCCCCATCATTCCTCCCATTAAAGATTCTGCCTGGATAGTCCTGAGTGTTCTAGCCAACTGATCTAGCACGTACCAGGTTTGTTGCTGTACAATAGTGCTGTGATTGATTATGTGCCATCAAGTTGGTGTTGACTTTTAGTGACCATATAGATGTACCTTCTCCAGGATGATCTGTCCCCAAGCTACATTGACAATTGTAAGGCTGATTGCTGTACTTGTTGTCATTATTTTGTTCTTTATATTTAATCTTAGTCCCATTTTTTCAGTGCTCCTTGACTTTCATTACTAGAGTTTCCAGATCATTTGCATTTTCAGCTATCAGAGTAGTGTCATCAACATAGTGCAGGTTATTAATGTTTCTTCCTCCAATTTTAAAACCATACTCATCTTCTTCCAATCCAGCCTCCCTCAATTCAGCATATAGTTTGAATAAATAAGGAAAGAGTATACAACCTTGTCTCACTCCTTTGCCAACCTGGAGCCATTCTGTTTCACCATGTTCTGTCTGGACAGTGTTTCCTATTTTGGGTATAGGTTTCTAATAAGGACAATTAGTTGTTCAGCGATTCCCATTTTCCTAAGGACATTCTACAACTTGACATGATCAACACAACTGAAGCCTTTCTATAATCAATGAAGCACATATTGCCTTATTTTTTGGCTTTATCAATTATTCAGCATGCACCAACAAGAATGTCTCTTATTCCTTGGCCTTTTCTAAAACCAGCTTGAATATCTGGCATCTCCCTTTCCATGTTGGGCTCTAATCTGTGTTGGATGATCTTAAGCATTATTTTGCTAGCATGTGAACTTAAGACTATTTTACAATAGTTTGTACACTCTGTTAAGGCTGTATTATTCTCCAGATTTGCTGGCATAGTTTGGTTAGAACTTCTATTGATTCTTCTTTTGTTGCTGGCATACTGCTGTAGATATTTCATCAATTACATCAATTTCTATAGCCTTCCAACTTGTTAATCACCGTAGATGAATCTAACTTCATCTTCTAGTACTAGAGGTTCTTGTAAACAGGAAATATCTTGACATCTCTACTGTACAGAATTTCAGTACACTCCTTCCATCTTTGTTTAATCTTCTTTGAATTAGTTACTATTTGTCCATTGGCATACCAATTCGACAAAAGTGCTGTTCTGATGGAATAATTAAAAAGGCATCCTATAGATGTGGTGTCCATCTAACAAACATTTGACTCCTAAAATGTCCACACAAGGGAATCGCAGCTGTCTGAAGAATGTGCCGTGTTTGCATATGCATCATTCTCACATTCTCATTTTTATGGTTTAGTTCAGGAAGAGATGTCTATGACCTTCCAGAGTTGCTGAACTATAAATCCCACCATCCCTCAACTTTGGCCATTCTGGCAGGGACTGCTGACAGTTGTAGTTCAGCAACACAGAAAGGACAAGGTTCCCTATCCCCAGGTTTAGATATACAGTACATTTAAAACTTCTTAGTTGTATAGCTAAACAAAATATACTGTATAAGTGGCATGATGCATTTGGAATCCAAGCTGCTAGAGCTTTTATCATTCAAGTCTATCATTATTAATTGTTCTTTCCAGGCAATACACAGTGAAGGCCTGGAGCAATGATTAGAGGTACACCAAGCAACCTCTTCCCATCAACAGTGGGCTCTGAATTTGCTGCGGCCTCAGAACATATTCAAGGCCTATCCCATATACCGTGTGTTACTGTTGTCTGCCCTTCAGGTGACTGAAAGCAGAAATGACAGTTATTACTTTTGACTCTGCGAGAAGCAGCTGAGCTCTCTTGCTAGATGGAACCTGTAAAAAAACTCTCTTGGTTACCTCTATAGTACAGGGAAAGGGGAGGTTTTCAACATCAACATTCCTTCAAACAGGTCTGTTTGCTTGATATCATCCTCAAGTTGGAAAAGAGGCAGGAAAATCAAACCAACTTGCTGTCCTTGTACATCCCCCCTTTGCTATTATACAGTCCAGTCAAGTAAGGATGGGTGGATTTGTCAGTTTCAGAGTCCCACAGTTCTCTTTTGCACTAGCATTTGAATGTGTTGAGTTACATGCTTTTTCAAGATATGCACTGCATGTTTGTTTACTACTTTGCCTAAGGTACACAGTTTTACATTTGTATCTAATATAATTCATTTTAATATGTTATTTTCATGAAAATATATGCTTCTAAATACCAGTTTTCCTAATACAAAAACCTCCCCTTTATTGGAGAACTTCATTGCAATGTTCAGAGAACTGTGGCTTCTTATAACTTGGTTTGAAAATGTGAAATCAGATGAATTCAATTCAGATGTGATTTGAAAAGAATTATCCCTCCTCTACTGCCAAGTGCTTGAGCAAAATGTCATCTTAGATGAGAGCTCTGTTCAGGCAGTAACACCTAAACCATCCCAGGGTTCCTGCTTTCATGGAAGCCTTCAGATGCACACAAAAGCTCCCCTGGGCAGATATCTGCACTGCACCCATGGAGCCAGGCTCTTCCATGACATCCTTAGTCCAACTTAAAAGAAGGCAAGGGCTACTCACCTTCCTCACAAATGGAGATCCATAGGTGAAGATATTGTCTAAATGGGGCTAAGGTAGGAATGTGAAACCTAATGTGGCAACAGAGGGCTTCCACTTGTGAAACGGCATTTTCCCACCTTTCTTCCCCTCTGCAGCCCTCTAAGTGCCCAAAATATCTGTCCCTGCAGCTTCCCTCCCCCTTCCCCAGACCATATCTGAGAGTGGATCATGGGTTCGAGGAAGAGAGAAAAATAACCCTTCTTCCTATCCTGCTGACAGAGGCTATTCCATTAGTAGAAGAAATCTGCCGTATGCTACCCTAAAACAACAGTAGTCTTGAAACAACTCTTTAGTAGGTGGATTACCCAGTCTTAAATGTATTTATTTTCTTACGTACTGGGGTTCATATGCCACTAATCCATAAAGACTCCGAGTGGCCTACAAAACCCTCTCCAATAAGAGGACTAAAGACAATATATAACAAAAATATAATGGTAACAATAACAATAAAAACCAATTACAATTATAATAAACTTGGTGCCAACATTAAACACATAGTGTAGCATGTGGGCTCCCTCTCCATTGCAGTTCTATAGCAGGGTCTTAGGAGCTCCCTGGAGTGTTAACAGGAAGGGAGCTAATTTAACCTGGGGAGGAGGATATGTTCCAAAAAAGGGAGCTGTTACTGAAAAGGCTTATCCCCAGGATACCTGCAAAGACCAATCAGCCTTCCCAAATCTGTGGATGTGTTGCACTACCCATTTCCCTGATTTTAAGACAGCAAAGATACATCTTGAAAGCACTAGGTTGCATAAGGTTGGACTAAGTTCTCCTATCATCATTCATTTTTCCTCAGTCTTTGCTGGGCAGCTTGTTTGACTTGGCAGTGAATGAAGCATCATGTCAGGGAAGAAAGAAAGAAAGAAAGAAAGAAAGAAAGAAAGAAAGAAAGAAAGAAAGAAAGAAAGAAAGAAAGAAAGAAAGAAAGAAAGAAAGAAAGAAAGAAAAAGAAAGAAAGAAAGAAAGAAAGAGAAAGAAGGAAGGAAGGAAGGAAGGAAGGAAGGAAGGAAGGAAGGAAGGAAGGAAGGAAGAGCACTTCCTCTTGTCCCTCGATGATTGGTTAATAGAAAATCGTGAGCTCCTCACCATAATTGCAGTGATCCTGGATATGGCTAAGTAAGTTTCTGTCAGCTGCATGTTCATTTTAGCAAAGATGAATTAGACACATTAAACAAATTAGGCAAATTACACATATTAAGATGAGTTACTTGATCTTGAGCTAAATGAAGGCAAATCAATTATTGCAAATTAAGCAATTACAAATGGAAGGCAAAGGAAAAGTTTGTTTTCCCTTGACTTGGAAAGAGAAGCCTAATTTTAGACCTCTACAGAGTGAACTGCTTTGGGCAATATGCCCCTTTGGCTATGGAGGGGATGAGCCCTTTGGCTTCACCCCAGGCTAATTGAGGAGCCCCCTCTACTCACAAAGGGTCCCCACACAATTTACAGAGCTGACAACAGAGGTTCCATATCCTCCGATGCACCTAAATAAGGTGAGAAGGTTCCCCACTGGAGGAGCAGTTATCACCCAGGGTTTAGAAGGTTGAAGGACTGGGCAACCAAGATGTGAAGAAGAGCCAATGAGAGCCCTTCTCTCCTGCTCACATGATTCTAATCACATGGGAAGGGCTGGGACTGAACAATAGAACCTCATTCTGAACAAACACACAGTAAATCCTTGATTTAACTGACCTCAGTTTAAGCAGATTCTGGATATAAAGGAAAACATCCCTTCATACATTATATGCTCTGCTCATGCATAAAATTTTACCTGCCCAAATGTGTAAAACATATAGAAGACACATGTGTAATATCCCATTTGCAATTACCAGACATTCTGCTTTAAGGATATGCCTTTCCTCCATTAGTCTGTTAAATTGAAGATTTATTGTATTTAAGATAAAACTCTACATGAGGTTATAGTATACTGTTCTAGTGCTTTCTCACTCACTTTAACAACCTGATCCAGGTTACTGAAAATCTGTGTCTGTGTCCATGTGTGATCTCCATCTTTTGTTGGCTTGCACCAGGCTATCAGTGTTCCCAAACACGGAAGACTATGGCTGTGTCCAGAAGTGAGTCTTTTTTGGCATCATGCAGTTGTTTCCCTTCGTCGCTTGCAGGATTGTAACACGTACAACTCCATCTTGTGCTGGTTCTGAACATAATGGGATACTGCTGGGTTTCTATATGCTTGTCCTGCCCAGGACGGCACTCTTCCCTTCCGTCAATCCTGCCCAACACACTGATAATTACAGGGCGTGCATAACTATTCTACACAGCTGTCCATGTGTCCATACATCTTTCTTCGTTTATCCTTGAATTCCAAAACTACAAAACATCACTGTGTTTCAAGTGTGCATTTTAGTGATGTTTTTAGAACTGGAAGTTTGCAACCTGAACTCAAATGTTTCCTTCTTCCCCCTACCTCCCAAATATATGTGCAGAAGCAAGATGATATGCAACATACATGCCTTTGAATATTGTTCGATGTATATAGAACTTGCAATACAAATTTTAAAAATTTGAAATAAAACTATATAAAAATAACAAAAATAATTTTAAAGTTCAGCACACCCTGAATAACTGAATACTGAAATAACTAAAAAAAAGTATTTACTGTACATGCTGTATTATTAGTAATAATTTAAATACATACTGAATATAAAACCTAAAATCAGAATACTAATAGCAACTTTTGGAAACATAACCCAGAAAAAAAAAGTATAGTTTCTTTCCTTAGCCCAAGTCAAAGTCAGTTCTTCTGCTTTAACTAAAGAAAACTATGCTAGAAGAGATGATTGTGGTTCTCCCATGCTTCATCTAGCTGGTCTTGTGGGTGGAACTACTAATTACTTCAGCAAATGCGTATTTATTTATTATTTAAACTTATATTACCCAGTCCATATTTGCCAAGATAAATCAATAGCAAGATGCACTTGGGGGGGTGGGGGGCAATCATAAGCTGATTTGATTTTAAGGTGTTTTAAGAGTCTTTTTTTATATATAGTAGCAATGAGGGCTTAAGTTACTGTCACCAGGCCCTCCTGCACCAGGTAAGTCAGCAACTGGCACATCAGCAAAGCTGGGCAAAAGCCACAACTTCTACCTACTGTTTGAGCAGGTGCCATGAGTCCAGAAAGACCTCCAGATCTGCTCTTCCACAGATAGTGCTTGCCTGTCAAAGGATAACAAATGTATTGATGGAGAAAACCAAAGTACAAACAACAACTCCCTCTTGCTTGGGTTCAACGTCAGGCTAATCTCTCCCATCTAGACCCAAACAGCCTCCATGCCCTCCTTACCATCCAGATAGACTAATACAAAGCTTTACATGAGCCTGCCTTTAAACACTACTTGGAAATTACAACTGGTCCAGAATGCCTTTTTTTTTTCTCAAAGAAGAATTGTTTCCATCAACGTTAAATAGAAAATGGAGGCTAGAACGTTCTTGGATCTAAAAAAATCCAGAAATTGAAAGTGGCTAGACTGTAATTGGTTTTAACATCAGGTTCAGGACCTCACTTGTAGCAAATACTGGAAAGCCTAAGACTGAATTCAGAAAAGGTGGCTGTCAATACATAGCATCCCATATACTTTTACAAGAATAAGCGTCTTTTGGGTCATTGCTCATTGGCACTTTTTGAAAGAAAACATTTTGAAGAGACTGCATGTATTGTATCTTGACAATATAGTTTCAGCATTTCTAGAACATCAACAAGTTCCACTGCTTCCCTTTTGGCTCTATAGACAAAGAATGCAGGTGTCCTAAGGGTATATATTTGCTGATGTCCTTGAAACCAGTTATCTGCTACACAGTGCATAACTCAAATCCCTGAGCCCTTTGCATGCTGCACTATTTGGCCTTCAAAAAGGTCTTTTGATTTTCTTGTATGTTCCCACCCAGTCCACACACATAATGTAGCTTCCAAAGATTTTTCACCTATTGCCTGAAAATAAGATTTACCAAGGGGGCAACACCTAGAAGCATGGTTGAAGGATTGGCAGATCTTCAGACATTATTTTAGCACTTTAAGCATGTATCTTATGCCCTCTTACTTGGAAACATCTATATTTAATGGGACTTACTTCTGAGTAGACTTAAATAGGATTGTGTCTTCTATCTTCACCTATAATAATGGAGGCATGATTACACTGAGAAAACACAGATACTGTGGAGTCTTTGGTGCTCACTGAGCCTTGTTCTTTTCTTGCAGACGTTTCATTGCCAGACTAGGCAACATCTTCAGTGCGAAAAGGGAGTGGGACTTGCTCTCTGCTTATATACCCTGGCTTGTCCTGCCTGTGTTGGTGGGGGTGTTGTACTCTCCTTGGTAGTTCCTTGATTGGGCTGTTGTTTGCTGCTTATTGATTGACTGAGTTAATAGTTCCTTGATTAGGGTATATTCTGCTGTTTGATTGTTCCTCTGGTGCTAATCTTGGTGTTAATCTTTGCATATCTGGGTATTGATTGCTGGCAAGGAGGTGTTCTGGTTTTTTGGCTTTTCTATTGTCTCTTATGAATGGTATGTAAAAGTTGTTTACCTCTATGTGTCTGTTGATGGCTGCTTTGTCTGAGTGCCAAGCTTCCAGGAATTCTCTAGCATTTTTGGATTTGGTTTGGTTTAAGATGCTCACAGTTTCCCAGTTGAAAGTATGGTTGAGTCTGTCCATATGTTGTGAGATTAAATCTCTTTGATTGAAAACACAGATATTGGATCTTATTGGATCTTATTTATACCCCGCCTATCCCCTCCCTACTGGAGGACTTGTATTCAAAATTTTCTGGCTTTTTTACCTGTCCACCAAAGATGATAAAATGTCCCTTCATGCTGTTCACATTTCCAACATAAATTTGAAGTACCTTTCTACATTCTGGACAATTTCTCTGGTGACATATACCAACAATACATAATTTTATAAAAATTCTCTTTAAGATTATAACATAATGTAAATTTCAGTCCTTTCAACCACATATTTTCCCATTGTTCCATTTGTATATTGTAACCAATCTTTTAGCCCATTTTATCATACATTCTTTTACTGCTTCTTCTTCCATATTTCAATAAAATTTTATACATTTTCAATTACATGTTCATCATTTGTACACAATTCGATTTCAAATTCAGTCTTACACTGTTCAAAACCATATATTCTTTTATCTACTTTAAACCTTTCTAATAATTGTATATAAGAAGACTATTGACAACTATATCCCTCTACCACTAGATCTTCTCTTGACTTTATTTTACATTCCCCTTGAAAGAACTCCAATATCTCACAGTAAGTTAACCATTTATGTTTGTTTATCATATCTTGTCTATAAAATGCTTCTTGTGCTGAGATCCACAAAGGTGTTTTCAGGTACAACCTGGATTTGTATGTATTCCATATTCTCAATATGGTACATCTAACATAATGATTTTTAAAACCTACTTTAACCTTAACTTTATTGTACCACAAATATCCATGTCACCCAAATCTCAGATCATCTCCTTCTAATTTCAAAAGCCTTCTATTTCTCAACTACACCCACTCTTTCATCCAAACTAAACAACAAGCAGCAAAATATAATTTCAAATCAGGTAAACCCAATGCTTCTCTTTCTTTTATATATTGTAACACCTTATATTTAACTTGCGGTTTTTTCCCCTGCCATGCAAATTTGGATATATCTTTCTGCTATTGTTTAAATGATGCATCAGTTGTCAAAAAAGGTATTGTCTGAAACAAAAATAACGTTCTAGGTAAAACATTCATTTTAATCACAGAAATTCTTCCCAACAATGACAATTGCATTTTCTCCCATCTCATCATATCTTTTTTTAAACTTCATTCCATGTCTTAACATAATTATTTTGAAGTAAAATACAATTCATATTTGTCAAAGGGATAGCCGAATATTTTACTTTCTTCTCAATTTTAAAACCCATTTTATTCATCAATTCTGTTACAAACACTAATTCAGAGGATCTTAAAGATTAACATACATTTGAAACTGGAGGGTTTTCTTTTGAGATTCATAGACAAACAGCTGGAAAAAGTCATGGAGCTTTGTTTTTGTCTATGATAACTGCAGCGAGATTATTACAGTATATGCACAAAAGTGGAAAGATTCGGTATTACCCACTATGGAGGAATGGATGGAGAAGATGATGGAATTTGCAGAGATGGCTAAACTGACTTCCTTGATTACAGAAAAGACTATATCTATGTTTATTGCTGACTGGAAGCCTCTTATAGACTTTTTACGTGAAATGGAAAAAAATGAACTGATGACTTACGGTTTTGATGATTAGAAAAAAATAGATAATAGAAAAAGAGAGTTTGTTTCTATAACCATAGAGTCAGAGGTAATTTTGTATTTGTACTTATAATTGCTGTAAAGAAAATCGGAAGCTACTCTTTTCTATTTCTTTCTACATTTTCTTTCTGCACTTCTTTTCTGTGTTCTTTTTCTTTTTCTTCTTTTCTTTTTTCTTTATATTAGTTCTTGTTAGTTTTTATCTTCTGTTTAAATTTTTTAATAAAAATTATATTTAAAAAAAGAAAACACAGATATACTGATTTTATATAAGCCACCAATCAGCAAAAGGCAACTGTGTATTTTCCTAACTTGATGTAAAGTATCAAAAGATGTACCGTATTTTCCGGCGTATAAGATGACTTTTTAACCCAGGAAAATCTTCTCAAAAGTCGGGGGTCGTCTTATACGCCGGGTGTCGTCTTATACGCCGGAAAATACGGTATTCGACGTTTAAGACCTCTCCTGGCCAAGTGCAGCCGCTCGCCAGAACGCAGCCCCCAGGGAAGAGCAGGAGGACGAGCGCGGGAGAAATGCGGGGAGGGGGGAGCGAGCTCCGTTCCCTCGGAGCAGCCTTGGGAAGGGAGGGGGCAAAACGCAGTGGCTCCACAACAGGCTCCAAAGTCGCCCACAACGCTCAATGGGCGCCTCGCCTCGCCTCGCCTTCCCTTCCCCTCCCAGCCGCGCTTTAAATGGAGCGGGGGCCCAGAATTGGCCGCGTTTCGGGAAGCCTGGTAGGAAACGCGTTGTGGCCGACTTTGGAGCCCGTCGTGGAGCCAAACGGCGAGTACCGTATTTTCCGGCGTATATCCCAAACTCTATATTTTAAATGGAAAAGTTGGGGGTCGTCTTATACGCCCAGTCGTCTTATACGCCGGAAAATACGGTATTTGGTTGTCTATATGGCATTGTGCTCTGACATTTACTGACTTCAGCTACACTAGGTTGTATCTGGTATGGAGGGGGTTACTTTCCCCCCTGTTTAAGCTTGCTTCTAATGAGCACAAGCTGAGTTATACAAAGCATCATAAATCTAATGCCATTTATAATTAGACCAATTTATACTATACTCTCTGGTGCATGTTCCTATTATATTTATAGCAAAACACACACACATGTAGATGCATTGATCAAGATAACACAATCTGGATTATTGATATTCATGAAATATAATGCAATTCCTGGGGAAAAAAAGAAGAAAAAAACCCAGCTATAAGAGCCAGTCAAAGAGAATTGAACTGTTCAGCATTTCCCATAATTTACATTGTTCCCTGCAGTTTGAAAGGGCAATGTTAGTCTGAGCTTCTGGCCGTCTTTACCTATTAACTTATAATAAACTATAGCAACCTGTTTTTATCAACTTTGCTGTGAGGAGGAAGGGTTCAAAGCAGAACTTCAGAAAAAGGGTGAACTGAACGTCTGGTGAACTCTGTAGACCAAACAATTTCCGCTTTCTGAGCTTTTGGCATTTGTGTTTACTCTTCAGAAAGCGTTCATGCTTTTGAGTGTGGTGTCCATTCTAAGTTTATCAGACAAAGAGAGAGATGCAGAAAATGCATTTCTGAAAATGTTCTTCCTTTTCTTTTCTTCTTTGGGAGACGATTAAAATTGAATGGCAGGCATCAATCTCTTATCTTGCTTCAATAAGAGATGACTTCTTCTCTTCCCCCTCTTCCAGTTTTCAGATCACAGAAGCAAAAGATAAAAAGGGATTCGCATATAATGGGGAAGGGCAGTGGCAGAGGAGAAAGAACAAACAGGTTTGAGGGTGACAGATCTTTATAGAATAGTGTTAGAACGCCAGGTCTTATTACAGAACTGTGGGAGGCCTTGTACACAAGGTATCAAGTCTAGGGGGACGATAGCACTTAAAATGAGATGAAAAAATGTGATTTGAAAAGCTCCTCATGGGTAGCCTTCAAAAACACAGACAGGTTCTGACTGGATTAACATTTATTGACTGTTTAAGTCTCTCCCTTTTCTTCGAAGTCGGCTTCTTCTCTTTTTTTTTTTGGCTTCAGGACAGAGATACACGAGCTTAATTGCAGAGGCTTGTTCTGCCAACTGATCAGCAGAATGGCAACCAAAGCTCTACTAATCGCTTCTTCATTAAAGAAAAGGCGCCATTACCAAACAAATTAGGCAGGTGGTGGTCCACCAGCCCGCAGGTCCAATGGCATTATAGCAAAGTTAAAGTGGTTAGAAGCACTGAGGGGGGAAAGAAAACTTATTAAGGTTTTGCGCTGAGGTAGCACTTTTGTATTGATTTTACAATACACAGGTATTATGATTTATGGAGTGCTAGTGTCACTCTAACAAGCTGAAGGACACACAATATCATCTCTAACATCATTAAAATTCAGAAGCCTCTAGAACTAACTCATCAACCACTGTGCATTGTCACAGCCCAGAAAGTGGTATCTGAGGTTTGAGATGCCCTCAAGCTTTGGGGATAATTGTCCCATTTAGTAGTTTAAACCTAGGAGAAAAAAAGTCAGCTGGGTTAAGAAGTTATCAGCTCAACAAAGAAAGGTAACAAGAAAGGCCTAAGTTCCCTAACAAATGTCAGCAGCTCCTGATTCATCAAAAGACTTCACTCCACAAATGCACAGTCCTCACTTACCTAGATTTGCAAATACTGCATTTGTGATGGGACATTCTACTTGCAAATACCTTGTTATATCCTTGATATCATCTACTGAATAGCATGTAGTCAATCAGAAACATTTTGTCATGATATCAGATCCAGATCACAAATCTATATTTTCATGATAGAGGCCCCCGGCCCAACTAGGGGCCCACTGAAACCCATTAGACTACTCCACTGAAACAAATGAAACAACCCCCTTTTAAAAGTCATAATAAAATCACAAGGTCCATTTTTTTCTTTAAGATATTCAGCCAATTCATTGGCAGTTTATTCAGTGGTGCCTCACTTTGTTCAGTGGTTAATCTTTGTTAATCTCAGATACAAATTGATAGGTGTTTAGCCTCAATCTGGCCTAACCTTAACTAAATCATGTTCTTTATCCAATTTGCTTTCCCCGCTGCCTTTTCTAAGTGTCCCACGGGAGTTGGCTAGAAGAGATGATCTGAATATATGTCACAATTTAAAAAAAAAGGCTAAAAAATTGAACTACTGTACCACAGCACTGCCAAAATCTGAGATCTCTTTTCCTGCCCTTCTTGGGACGGGACCTCACTACAGGTGGTTATCGGTTAACGACCACTTGTTCAGCGGCCATTCAAACTTATGATGGTGCTAAACAAGTGGTACTTATGACAGGTCCTCGAAGTTCCAACTGCTGCAGTGTCCCGTGGTCACATGAACTCCATTTGTGACTTTCCCTGCTGGCTTCCCACAAGCAAAGTCAATGGGGAAGCTGGCAGGAAATCAGAAGTCATGGTCACATGAAGTCCTCATTTAATGACCCGTGGCGATTTGCTTGACAACAGTAGCCGGGGACTGCCAGAACTGCTGTCACTTAGTGGCACGGTCATGTGACGTTGCACTTTACGACCACATCGCTTAGCGATGGAAATTCCAGTCCCAATTACCGTAGTTAAGCGAAGACTACCTGAATTATAATGTGCCTTTGGATAACATCCTATAGAGGAACTTCTCCTCAAGCATATCCTAGCAGCCCTACTGAAGGCTTTTTCCCACCACAGGCTAGTGGATGCTCTCTACCCATCTTTAAGTCAGCAGATATCTGCTGTCCCTGCTGCCAGCCCTGATCTTCCTTCACTTCCCAGGCACTGCCAGTCAGCTGACTTCCCCCCAAGGTAGCTGTAACAAACCCAAATAGATTTTATGCACCTTGAGGCTGCCCTTGGACAGTGTCTAAATAAAGGGAGAAATACTATTTGAACACCAATATATGGGTAGCTTAAGCCTCTCTCACTCATGGGCTAAGAACAAGATGATGGCAACAAAAAAATAAAATGTTGTCAAGGCACGTTTTGTGTCAGTGGGATTCCTTAGAGTTGTTTCATTCTAAATCTTAATGCACCTTTACTCAAATTAAGTTCCAGCAGGCTTAATAGGGCTTACTCCTGCATACATGTACTTTGTACCATAGAATAATTAATATTTTAATATAAAAAGGTAAAGGTTCCCCCCGCACATTTGTGCAGTTGTGTCCGACTCTAGGGGCCGGTGCTCATATCCGTTTGTTAGCCAAAGAGCCAGCGTTGTCCGAAGACGCTTCCGCGGTCATGTGGCCGGCATGACGCACGCAGAACGCTGTTACCCACCGAAGTGGTCCCTATTTATCTACTTGCATTTGTATGCTTTCGAATTGCTAGGTTGGCAAGAGCTGGGGCGAGTGCGGGAGCTCACTCCGTCACACGGGGTAGGGATTCGAACCTCCGAACTTGCGATCTTCCCATCGACAAGCCTGGTGTCTTACCCGCTGAGCCACCACGCCCCTATATTTTAATATATTCTTCCACAAATACAACTTAACTTTTCTGTAGAAGGAATAGAGGAGCCCTAAAGTGTTAAATTGCACACTGAGAAAATTCTTATTAATCGCATACACACAGAAGCTTTCAATATATTAGATATTTATTTACTGATTGGATTTAATATTTCAAACAGCCGGATACACAGATCTTCAGTTCTTAGATGATACTGAGTTTAAAACAATTCCTGCTGCACCAGGTCCATCTCTTTGCTTCACTTCACTGATGCAATGCAGACCCTTGAAAATAGCACTATTATGTGAATTGCACTTCTCAGAGACACCCCTCATTCTCTCTGTCTCGCTTCCTCTCGCCACATTTTATACTGTAAATAATCATGAGTGAATTGTCCATACAAGTAGTTCTGTGATGCACTGGAGACCCCTATTGGTGAGAATCTGACAGTGACAATCTAGAGAAGAGCATTTTGGCTGTGTCAAGAGTTGTCGGGATCCTCCTGCTATTTTAACTTTCATGTCTTTGAAAATGAAAAGAACCTCTCTTAAAATATATTAATGCTACTTGCATTCAGCAGCGTATCTCTGTGTGTGCGTATTCTAAAACCAAACCAAACCAAACCAGAACCTTACTTTGTCTAACAAGGAAACGGAAACAAAGGTAGCAAAAAATGCATTGCTCAAAAGATAAGTTAAAATATACATTAATTATAGAAAGGGCTGATCCATAGGAATCCCCTGCCCATTTACATCAAATAGCTCCGTCTCACAATTCAATACTGTGCCCAGGAACCTCTGCAACTGTTATATACCAGAATATATCACCCTAACCCAGAGCTTTCCAAACTGTGTGTCGGGACACGTTAGTGTGTCGGCTTCAGTATCTGGGTGTGTTGCGGCTGCTGCTGCCTCCGAGCCCTGCCATGATTCCGCGCAGGTCCTAGTGCCTGCCTTGTGCCTGGCTGCCTTCAAACCTGCTGTGATTCCGCGCAGGTCCTAGTGCCTGCCTTGTGCCTTGCTGCCTCCAAACCTGCTGTGATTCTGCACAAGTCCTAGTGCCTGCCTAGTGCCTCCAAACCTGCCCTGCCAGGATTCCGTGCTGGTCCTAGTGCCTGCCTTGTGCCTTGCTGCCTCCAAACCTCCTGTGATTCCGCGCAGGTCCTAGTGCCTGCCTTGTGCCCTGCTGTAAGAATGTGTCGCGAAATGATGCCCTGCTGTAAGAGTGTGTCGTGAAATTATGCATGTCTAAAAAGTGTGTCACCAACATGAAAAGTTTGGAAAGCTCTGCCCTAACCCATGTGATTACAGAGGAATCCCAGGACCCTGATGAGGGTGAAGATCTTTTAGTTTTGGACCGCCTGCAGTTTGAATACAGTAGTCCCTTTGTATGATTGTACTTGGCCCTGACAAGTATAGACATAAATATTTTTGGAGAATTGTTTGATACTGCAGATGACCTGCTGTTTTTAATAAATATTATTTACTCGGATGTGTATTTTTTACTTCTGATGTGTATTTTACTGAGTTCAGTGGGGCTTATTGCTAGGTAAATCTGTGCAGGATTCCAGGCTGCATTTAAAACAAAATAGCAACTTCATGTTAATAAAAAATATTATATTTAAAGTATTATCTGAAAGGAAAACTAGGTTTTTTCCCCCTCCAACTAATGCAACTTTAAAACAGAAGGGTTGTCTTAGATTTGCTGATATTGAATAATGGAAGCAGGTGTTTCTTTTCTATGGCTGTTGTGGGTCTTCCGGGCTGTGTGGCCGTGTTCTGGAAGTTGTGGTTCCTAACGTTTCGCCAGCATCTGTGGCCAGCATCTTCAGAGGGCAGGAGCACAGACAAAAGCAAAATCTCTGTGCCCAGGTAGAGTGGCAATGTTTTGTTTGTTTTCTATTTATAGAGCTAAGTTATAGGAGATTAGGTGGGGGGTTTTGTTGTGTTGAAATGTTAACGAGTGGTTGATGAGCGTGATTAGCATGTTCATTGTGAGAAGTATTCCCATGTCCTGGTGGTTGGACTGAGTTCGTTGACCTTTTGCAGGCTGTGTATTTCAGGACTGGTAGCCAGGTTTTGCTAATTTTTAGACTTTCTTCTTTTTTATTGTAACTGTGCTGGTGTTTGTGAATTTCAATGGCTTCTCTGTATAATCTGGTGTAGTGGCTTTTGGTGTTGTCCAGTATTTCTGTGTTTTCAAATAGGATTTTGTGTCCCGTTTGCTTGAGAGCATGTTCAGCTACTGAAGATTTTTCCAGTTGCTGTAGTCTGCAGTGTCTTTCGTGTTCTTTTATCCTGGTGTGAATGCTTCGTTTTGTGGTTCCGATGTATACTTGTCCGCAGCTGCATGGTATGCGGTATACTCCTGCAGCGGTGCGGGGGTCCCTTTTGTCTTTTGCTGATTTTAGCATTTGTTGTATTTTCCTGGTGGGTCTGAAGACTGTTTGAAAGTTGTGTTTTTCCATCAGTTTTCCCATGCGGTCAGTGACTCCTTTGATGTAGGGCAGGAATACTTTGTTTGTGGGGGGCTGTTTTTCTTCAGTTGGATGTTGTTTTCTTGGTTTGATGGCTCTTTTTATTTCATTACATCAAATACATCATATCCCATATCCCAATTGCACTGCACTGGACTTCAATTTGGTAACCATTGTGTATCCTTTTCCTAACAAAGACATTTAATAAATCCAGAGTAATTCAGTAAAGAGATTATGGGGAAGGATTTTTTTTCCTGAAAATAAAGACCTATTTTTATTTATTTATTTAATTTTTATCCCGCCTTTATTATTTTTATAAATAACTCAAGGTGACGAACATACCTAATACTCCTTTCTCCTCCTATTTTCCCCACAACAGCAACCCTGTGAGGTGGGTTGGGCTGAGAGAGAGTGACTGGCACAAGGTCACCCAGCCGGCTTTCATGCCTAAGGCGGGACTAGAACTCTCGGTCTCCTGTTTTCCCATTCGCTCCTTCCTAGGGCTGAGAGAGACAGGGATTGGCCCAAGGTCACCCAGCCAGCTTTCATGCCTCAGGCGGAACTAGAACTCTCAGTCTCCTGGTTTCTAGCCCAGCACTTTAACCACTAGACCAAACTGGCTATTACTGGCTTAAACCCAGTAAGAATAGGCATATGATATAATATTTTTATTTTACTGTCAAAAATGAAGGTTCACACACTGTATTTGGGAAGAATGCATATATGCATTCTTTTATTAATATTACTTTTAAGATAAACATTATAAACCAAATGAAAAGGTTTATAAAATTAGATAAAAAGAACAGCTCTGCATGGGCAATTACTTATCTCTAAAAGAGCTTTAATCTCATGAACTACCACTTCTCATGGCAGATTCTCTATTTTTTATTTCTATTTTGTCATTTGCAGTATGAAATGTTTATTTCGTTGCCATGCATTTCATTTGCCATTGACTCCCTGCAACTATACAGACAAGTACATGAAGTTTTCCGCGCAACATTTTCAGACTTATAAAGTCAACAGTAACAATAAATCAACCGATAATAAATCAATCCTTCCCCAAGATGGACGCCAATAAAGCTTAGCTATGGTTGAAGAGCAGGTAGAATAAAACTGTCCTTCAGGATCTACTAAAAACTATGAGTGAGAGAGCTCTACGAACCATAGGTGATTGGAATTCCAAAGTATGGGGGCTGCCACAGAGAAGGCTTGTCCTCTCATCCATGTCCCCCTCGCTTCAGGGAGAGGGGGATTTTTCACAGACCTTCCAGAGATGTCTTAATATGATCCATAGATTCAGTTCTGTCAAGGCAGTGCCTAATGTAACCCAATGCTGGGCCTTTAGGGGACATTCCCAACTCTTGGAATTGGGCCCAGAAACTTATTGGAAACTGGTGCAGAGAATTCAAGGGAGGGAGGTGTTACTCTGCAATAAAAGAACCACAGGAATTGAGCATTCTGATGAACTGCTTTGCCTTTGAGAGGGGTGTGTGTGTGTGTTAAGTGAAATTTATTTAAACAGAGAGCAAAATAATGAGGCCTGAGTGAAGAATATGCTTGATGAACTTGGATAGAGGGAAGAGGGAATAGCTTGGTTCAGAATGTAGTTACCATCTTTATGGTAGTTTTATTGTTTGATTTTCATTCGTTCTGATTAATTTTGAAATACTTTGCTATCTCACTTGGTGCAGCAGAGCTGGGCAGATTAGATAATCAGAGACATGAATAATAAACTATTCATAAAAGTGCTTAGCTCTCTGTTGCTCTTAAACTTAATGGAGCCTCTGCTGCATATTTCTAATTCTAATAGCTAATAGGTATATTTAAAATGGACATAGACCAATCAATTAGTTGTTTACAGCTAACTTATTGTTATAAATTGTCTGTAGTGCAAGCAAATGCATGTCTACACATTCTACTTTTTATTTCATTCCTATTCCAAGTCAGATATAATCAGCAGACAAGAGCTGAAGCATGTAAATCTACACTTTAGAAATTGGTCTCTGCTTCCACAGATCATATAGAATAGATCCGTTTTGTTTTTAAGCTGAATGAAGTGGGTGTTGTTGTTTTTTACCAAAAGCAAATAATGACCCCATTGGCATACCTTACATTACTAAATTGTCCATATAGTGAATTCAGAACATGAATTGAGCTTTGGTATCTTTCAGGTTTTTCAAGACTGGGTGAATGAGACCTGGTATGGAAAACCAACTTCATTGCTGATGGGTGAAGGAACTTTCATGATGACTCTTGGCACAACTTTAGATTCTCATATGTTTGGCTGTATCAATTTACAGCAGTGTTCTGTGCAATCCTCTGAAATAATAGAACTTAACTACCACAGTTGTGTAAAGATTACAGCCTACTATTCCTCTAACCTGAAAAAGAAAGGCCTTCATTGCAACATACATTGAAGCTACTAATGTTCTCACTGGTCCTATTAACTTTACATTTAGTTCCCTTAAACTGAAAATCCTACAGAGATAATAGGGGCCAGGAGTGTATAGTATGTGGCCCTCCAGATATTGCTAAACTCCGGTGCCCATCTAGATGATGGGAACTACAGTATTGTTAAATATCCAATGGAGTGTATGTTGCCTACTTCTAATGCACTATTGAACAGAGGATTTTGCTCCTTGATCTTGATTTAGGATTGCAACTTAAATGTTCCTCCCTATTTTTTTCTTTGAAAAACTGACAGTCATTATCAAATAATACTTAATACTTACTGAATTATTTTTTTTCAAAGTATGTATTCTACATTTCTTATTTTATTTATCTTTGCAACACTTCTATGAGGTAGGTTGGAACGAAAGGCAATAATATGGTCAAATCTGTTAATAGTAAACTTTAAAGCTCTGTATATAAACTAACCAAAATGGGCTTTCTTTTCTTTTCTTTTTTTCTTTTGAAGATTGAAGCTCCTTTCATTCCCTAAATCACATTTATGGATACACAAACATACCTACTTCCCAAGTTCTTTTCAAGAAACCTTAATAACTTATCTTGATCTGTCCTCAGAATGAGATACAGAGAAGTGGGTTAAGTACAAACCCAGTCATATGGTAAGTACAGAGAATATATACATAGTACTGAGTTCATGCATCACAATACTGTAAGCCATAATGAGATTGTTTGGTTTGGGCTCTTCATATTGGCTCTGTGTGTTGTGACACTGTGGTGTAGGTCATAGTTTATGACTTAGCATACTATATGAACCCAGCCAATTGTGGTTTATTCAATAAACATAGCTTAAAATACCATGGTTTAGCATGAGATGTGAGTCCCACGTACTTCATTACAGCTCTAAACCTTAATGCCACACTTTATTTATTGGTCTATTTACTTATAGAATTTATATGGCTGCCCATCTCAACCTTGTGACTCTAATGAACACTGAACACTGTGAGGCATAGGATCTTCACGAAAAGAAATGGTTGTGGAAATAACCAGGTGTATGCAAGTAATACATGGCTTGAAACTCAGAAATCCTGCTTTTGAGTGTGCTATGCAAAGAAGGAAAGGTTCCCTAAGGCTCATAAGCCCAGTTGAATACAAATACTCCTCAAGCCCTACTGTGGCTTGGCATGCCCCACTGGACAGCTGGAAACTGAAGAGGAAAGGTGCTGCTGCGAGGCATGAGGTTCAAGGGATTTTCAGTGCATACTTTCCTGGAAATCAGCAGGTACTGACACATTAGTTTGCCAGAGATGCTGGTAAGATACATTGGTTAGGCACAGTAAAATGCCGCTGTCTGATGAATATAGTTGAACAACTTCTGCACTGGATATTTCGGCATGTTTTGGCAATGAGGGAGCAGGAATGAAAACCCTGGTGTCCTTATGTTTTGCTTAATATAGTCCTAGAAAGCAGCCATTGCCTCAAATGCCTTTTTATTATGTGCATCAAGAAAGGTGAGTCATACACCTTTGTAGCTGTAGATGGATTGCACACAGTCACACTTTCATGTTTTTGTCCCCCTTGAAGCCACTTACTGTACAATGAAAGGCTACCAGCAGCAGTTAAAAAAATGAAAGAAAAAGAAGACTTCTCATTTTGGATGTACAGTATAAGATTGCATTTCAACAGCAATTGAGCACCAAGGCCATTCAAAGATGTAATTGAAAGGGATTAAGTCAAGGGTTCCATTTGTTCCAACACAATTAGTCCAACATAATATAACTTCTTAGTATGAAACAGAGACATTTTCTACTGCTGCTTAAAAGCTCTGCCTGCTGAATGTGTTATAATAAATGTGTGCTATAAAAGCAGGTACACGTATCCCATAAAAAAGCTTATTAACCAGACTGCTAATGCTGCAAAAACCAGCCTCCAGTAAACATATGACTGCTTCTGTTAGAATATAATGATGCATATTTGATTCGTTTTTATACTGTGTGCTGCACTTTGGGACTGTATTCATTTACCAAAATAATGCCAAATTAGTAGTGTAAATATTGAAATCAGACTTTTCAGGCTAACTAGTGGCCTAATTTTCTCTTCAATCTGCTCTTAATCTCAATTCATCAATAACGCTGCCTTATTATAGGGCTCTGACAGCAAGCAAGGGCATTTGATAAATTATACATCTCAAGCCAGATTTAAAATTTGAAGCTCAAGTGCTAATTATCTATACAGGCCTAGTTAATAACGAGATTCCTTGTTAAGTATCTGATCACAGCATGGACGTCATTTGTCAAGAACCTCAAATCTACCTTGGAGACCAGCTCTTCGTATTCTCCCTTGCCTACCATATGTAAAATGGGGATCTTTGTTTCTATAATAACCTTTTATTAGGAAGCTGACATAATGATTAAGTTCATTGTAGACACACACAATGAATTAGACAATTACCCTTGCTGCTTTAAACTACTCAGGCTCCTAGCAAGACAAAATAATTAATATTGAATTTTAATTTGATGTGTTACAAATTTAAACCCCAATTTGCAAAGTACACCTGGAAAGCTGCTGCTGTTTCCTTGCAGTTTTGTGCTGATGAAATCAAGGCCCCTGCAGCTCGGATGTAAAAGTACAGAAGGCCTGATGCACCACAATCTCTTCTCAGTGGAGCAAAGAATTTTCCAGCATTAATGGGAAAGGTAATTACCTAGGTCTAACTTTATAGCCTTTTCTCTAATGAAACTATAATCTCCCAGGCCGACACGCTTTAAGCATTTACAAGATTTTAATGATTTCATTGCCATAATGGTTTGTTACTCAGGCTACTTTTAAACACACGGTGCCTTAAAAAGCCAAAGATGCCAATTATGGTTTAACATTTAATTTTGCAGGCGGACGTGTTTATATGTTTGTTTGTTTGTTATGGCTTCTGGAATGAAAGCTGTCCAAGGAGAAGATGCAGAAGGAGGCTGTTGTTTTGAAAAGACAGCAGGTTGTATTTCTTTGAGCCGAGGACAGTGGACACTGATGAGAAGAGGTGTAAGGGTTGGCTGCCATTTTACTGTGAACAAGGATTGTTGGCCACAGTCTCCTAGATATTGCACTGCCTTCCTAAGCGCTACACGGCTTAAGTGTGTGCTGTTGGGGTGCTGCTCAAAAATGAATTAATCTGAAGATGAAAAAGCATCCTTCTGGATCAGACCAAACGTTTACCTGTCCCAGCATTCTGGTCATTCTATGTCACATGGTGGCCAATCAGAAACCTATGCAAAGCCCAAAAGCAGAACAATAACACTCTTCTATCCATGCTTCCCAGGAACTGGAATTGTTCTACAGAACTCAAGGCCATCTGTTCAGATTCAAGGTGGGGGGATTCAGGACCGATTAAAGGATATGTTTCTTAGAACAATGCAAAATTTAGGTATGGCAATTTGTTGCAGTTAGCCAGAAATGTGGACAGCATTCATCAAGGAAATCTAGTCAAATTAATAGAGGATTGGACTATCAATGCCTATGAGGATGGGTGTTTGGGGGAATGTCAGATTGCAAAACCTAGGTAACAAAATCATCATACAAATGCCACAATTCGCATCTTTGTGACACAAAGCACTATCTGCCATGACAATATCACCACACAATGTCATCATTTTGGCATCATCAGTTTGCTGCTGCAGCTGCTGCTGCTGATTATTAGTCTTAATGGCTGCATGCAACCTGCTGAATCAAAGTTAGCATTTCTTAATCCCTGGTTGTTGGGAAGCCACAAAGGAGAAATGCCCCTGCTAGATGGACCTGAGAGTTCCAGGAAGCATTTGGTTAGGTCAGAGCTTTCCAAACTGTGTTGCGACACGTTAGTGTGTCGGCTGCAGTGTCTGGGTGTGTTGCGGCTGCTGCTGCCTCCGAGCCCTGCCATGATTCCGCGCAGGTCCTAGTGCCTGCCTTGTGCCTTGCTGCCTCCAAACCTCCTGTGATTCCGCGCAGGTCCTAGTGCCTGCCTTGTGCCCTGCTGTAAGAGTGTGTCGCGAAATGATGCATGTCTAAAAAGTGTGTCACCAACATGAAAAGTTTGGAAAGCTCTGGGTTAGGTGTTATGTGACATAGAATAGATGGGCTATTGGCTTGATCCAGCAGGGCTCTTTTTATTTTTTACTGTAAGTAGTTATTCCTGTTCCTTCTTTCTAAACTGGGCTTTCCATTTAACAACCACAACTCTATGTATTTACAGTAACTAAATATTGGGTTGTGCAGAGATCAGGATTTGAAGGTAAAAACTTGGCCTGGAGTGGGTGTGCAAGTTGTACTTTTTTGGCACCCTCCTTTAAGAAGCCGCTTCTTTTCCTAGGCTTGCATGTGATCTCAGGAAAGGCACACTTGATGAAAGGAAGTGACGATAGGTGCAACATGCAGCCCAGGCAGACTCCAATCACCTTTTTCCTTTGAATCCAGGTAGCTGCATAAACCAGCTAAATATTTAATATTTAATTATTTAATTTAATATTAATCAGCCATCAATAGACACATAGAGATAAGCCACATTTACACACCCTTCAAAAGAGACAATAAAAAAGCTAAGAAGGAAACAAAAAGGACCAGAACACATCCTCTCCAGCAACCAACACCCAGATAAGCAGGGATTAACACCAGTCAAACAATCAAGCGGAAACCAATACCCTAATCAAGGAACCACCAAGGAGAAAACCATACCCCCACCAAAAGGGGCAGGGCAAGCTACTGTATATAAACAGTGAGCAAACCACACACTCACTCACACTGATGATGTTACCTAGTCAGGTAATGAAATGTCTGCAAGCAAACAACCAGTCTCAGAAAGCACCAAGGACTCCACAAATATTTAATCTGTTTTTCCTAGTAGACCTCTCTGTGTACTTCTTCCTTACCATATAAAGAATAGGGTCCTCCTCCTATTCACTGATTAGAATCACATTTAATTATACTTCCTACCCCCCTTTTTCCATGCTATGCATAATTTTTTTATACTTATCATTGTCTGTCCCCTCATTCCCTTTATTTCTGAGCTAAACAGACCCATATATTATGACTTTTCCTCATCAGGCAGTTGCTCCAGCCCTTAGATTCTTTATTTTGGTTGGTTGTCCTCTTTTGCACCTGGTTCAATTCAACAATAGCTTTTGGGGGGGGGGAGGGGGAAGTAGGATACCATCACATTTGATATACGGTCATATCATAGGTCTAGATAAACAATTATGATTTTAGCAGGTTTTGTTTCTTTTCCAAATGCCATCAGATCACAGAGATACAGTATATGCTTTCACACCAGGGCAGAACTATTTCCTTTAACGGGAAACATGGACTGAGCAGCCAATACCAGATAACTGATCCTTTTCAAATGAGGGATGCCAGAAGCTGATCTTTCCTCATGAAAAGCAAATTCTCTCAAACCGATGGTTAAGGCTTCAGACTAGAAACCAGGAGACTGTGAGTTCTAGTCCCACCTGAGGCACAAAGCCAGCTGGGTGACCTTAGGCTAGTCCCTCTGTCTTAGCTCTAGGAAGGAGGCAATGGCAAACCACTTCTGAAAAACCTTGCCAAGAAAACTGCAGGGACTTGCCCAGGCAGTCTCCAAGAATCAGACACGAACGGATTAAAAAAAAAGTCCCTCATACATACATGTTGTGCTTTCATAATGTTGTATGTTTGTTTTACATATAATGTTGTTGTTTTTTAGTCTTTAAATCTTATGAAGCCACCCAGAGCCATTTTTGAGTGGTACCTTCAAGATCTGGAGCACCAGTTCCCATAACTTCCAATCAGCAAGACTACTGGTCATGTTGGATGGGAATCACAAAAGTTATTGTCTAGCATGCCTGCACAAAGGCTCAATTCTCCTGGAAGTTCTTTTAAGTTTTTTTGAAATTAATGTAAGTGGTGCAAAGGCAGAATAGTATTTAAGCCTGTGTCCTAATAATTTCCATCCTGTCATCATTTCTGCCAGCTAAGGAATATCAGCTGCTCTGGTATTTCTGGAAAGATTTTACTTAATCATATTTTGCCACAATGTCATCAGGTCAGAATCCAATTTTTAGCCATTCATAAAGAATAAAGCTACTGAACATTCTGTTCTCCACTACAAGATGCATAATATTTACCTAGGCCGTCTCCATGTTCTCATGTCAAAATGAGTGAGATTCTGTAATCACTCTGCTGAATTTCTCAAGCATAATCTAATTTTTGATAGTTAGGAGGTTGGCACAGAATTAATCTCATAGTCCCAGTCATGAAATGCATATAATCTTGCATGTTTCAGTAACATCAGGTAAGAATCACAAGCTTCTAAGTCGGTTAACAGGATTGCAGCCTTAATTAGTCGTTCAAATTGGGTTGGCTTCAGGTATTGGTAGAAGTTGCCAAATCCAGACCCTAAGAGAGAGCGTATATTTCTAACAGTTGCACTGAAAGTTAAAATCCAATTAAAAATGGCTACTCCTATCATTATCACATTGCAATGGCAAACAGAATTTGGTCCGGAGCATGAGGATTCTAGATTTCTGAATTGTTACTCCTGTTTTAAATATGGTTCTTGCTCTCGTGGTTCTAGAGAAATATTTGAGTGTCTCACCCATTGGATCTTACTATAATCTCAGATTAATTCTTTGCAAATTTTAAGTTCCTAAGTGTTCAAGAGAGCCAGCCAATGTTCAAGACAAACTGCTTCTATCCTGTTACTAAGAAAACTATATAGGGGTGCCCATGTAGTCTCCAAGAGCTAAACTGCTTGAGGGCATCTTTACTTTTTACCTTCAGGTCATGAAATTTGAATCACAATTGGTTTGCTTTGTTGTAACTGGGTCAATGTATAACAATCAAAGTATACTTAATGTAATTTTCACATAATTTGAACGCTGTATCTTTGTGCCTTTGAGTCAGTTTTTGACTCCTGATAACTGTCTGGACTAGTCCCTGCAATTTTCTTGGCAAGGTTTTTCACGCTTTACGACCGCGTAGCTTAGCGATGGAAATTGCAGTCCCAATTGCCAGCGTTAACCGAGGATTACCTGTACTGGTTTAATATGTCCAGTTTCATAACTGATTTATTGTAGTTGTTTGCGATTACAGTGGCTGGTTTATATTTTTAAATGTTCTCTGTGGTGCGTCTGGGTATTTTGTAATTTTCAAATATTTTATTACTATCATGTTGCTGGCATTTTGTGGCTTTCGTTATTGTAGTACGTGACTATTGAAACAAACTCCCATCTTGATATTTGTTATCAGAATGTACAGATACTCTGTTATCACAATAAAACATGAGCTTCAGCATACAATCATTTTGGAAGTATATTTTTTTAAAAATGCAAGTCTGCTCAGATTTTCTTTTCAAAAGATTTGAGTGAACCTTCAATAAATTTCCCACTGGTCGCTGCCATTGAATTTCTCTCAGTGCCCTGACACATCAGAAGCACTGTGCGAAATTTGTGTTGGTAGCTCACAGACCCACCCAACCAGTGTTGCATTAATGCTGGTGGGTCTTATCAGGGTGATGGGACTTTATCTAGGCCTGGGCGATGGGAAAAATCTTCAGTTGTTTGGAAGCAGATAAATAGAAGGACCATCTGTGTATCGATTAATCTCCCCTTGCCTAGCCATGGACATGGAAGACCCTGGCTACTGGTTTTTAAGATGGGCAGGTATTAGGGACAGGGCCTTCTCAACCGTAGCTGCTGTTCTGTGACACTTCCTTTCAGACCCCCCAGTCTTGGTATTTAAAAACACACTTTGAAGACTTACCTGTTCCAAGTGGGTGTCAACTGAAGTGATTTTAGTAGACGGTCTGCTGAGTTACTGATTTATTGCAGTTGTTTGTGATTACAGTGGCTGGTTTACATTTTAAAATGTTCTCTGTGGTGTATCTGTTTGTGTATTTTGTAATTTTAAAAGATTTTGTTACTATCATATTGCTGGCATTTTGTGTCTTTCCTTATTGTAGTACAGTATATTGGAATACATTTTTGTAACATAATATTTTTCAGATAGGGTTATATGATGTATAAAATAAACAAATAATACTGCATTGGGGAGAAATAACCTGTTCTCGTAAATCCCTTTCGAGTAAGGATTGCATTCAAATAAGAATCTAGCTAAGGTCTCCTCAGAATATGTTTCCATCTGTAGTCCCACAGAGAGGGTGTGTTTTCCCACTACTGCTTGAACATAAATCTAGCATGATACCTGAATTATATTTCTACTGATGAAGCTCCACACAAGAAAAAGAAATAGACTGATTTACTAACTGGTGCAGTAATTAATCTTGGAGAGGTTAGGAGATACTGCATTAAATTGGAAAGGTTATAGAGATGAAATCAAATGAACAAGTTGGTGTCTTTAATATCTTAACATTTACTCTTCCAGCTGTCCAAGTACATCAAGAGATTTAATTAATTCTGAAATCTTCTGATCTGACAAAGAGGAAGAAAAAGCCCCACATATAGCAAGGGATTCCTGGTTGACCTCAGGGCCTGATACTCTAGCCGCCTACAGACTGAGAAAGCGTATGCTTTAATAGTAACAGTAAATTTTGAAGGGGCCACTAGCAAAGAGGAATAAAAAGGTTAAACCCAAATGCAAATGATCACCAGCACATTTGGCTTGAAAGGCTTGTTGGCTGAGCCTGAATTTTAGATAATAATAGCTGTTTGCACAAAATCTCCTCACCTGTTCAGTGAACCATGCCTTTGTCTGTTATAACAACTGTCTATCTGTGCTGCCCCATTCCCACAGGTGAGAAAGATACTGCTGAAAAGTTAAGAATGTGTGGAATCAAATGGGCTAGTTAAGAGGTTCTGAATTTTTCACCTGGGAAAGTTCCTCACTCCACATTATCCTCTACCCACTATGAGAATTGCTTTCCCTTGCTTTCTTTTTTTAATCAGCACCTTTGTGACCTCAGGACCTAGTACAACAGAGGTACCCAACTTTTTCTGGGCCAAATAGCAGCCTTCATCTTTAAGTGATCTGCCATGGGTGTCAATTCAAAAAGTAGTGGGTGGGTCCAAGGCAAAAGCTAAGTTTGATTCCAATTTCAAATTAGTAAAAATTTAATAGAATTTATAAAAAAATCCAATCTGGTAACAACATTCGGTAGCCTCTGGGGACCACATCTTAGGATTTTGAGGTCGACATTCAGCCAGTGTCAGCTCTGCGAAATAGTCTAGACAAGAAGCACACCTGGGAGTACTTGCTCTACCTTTATTGTAAGGTTACATTAACAGAATCTTGCAAGACTGAAAATATTTCTCCCCTCCTTTCCTTTTATTCTCTGGAAAACTAGGAAGGGTCCCCTCTGAAATGTTTCTCACGCCATCCTCCCTTCTGTGGGCTGAGACATCTTTCATACACCAGTTGTCCAGTCTGTGGCTCTCCTTCCTGTCTCCCAAGGTTATTCCCGCATAACATTACATCCAGGGCACCTCAGGTTGTAAAACTCAGCGTTATGCAAAGCTGCACTCTCGTCTTACAACTTCCTGGAACTGCCAGCAACCCACACTTCTGACACAATGAAGAAGAGCAAAGTCTGCTGGAGGCAGAGCAAGTACTTAGTTCCCCCACCGTTCACCCCAACTCAAGGGTGTATTCTCAAGGAGGTACCTCTCACCCAAGTTTGGGTTATACCCATACCCAGAAAACTTATTTCAGCACTGAATCAGCCAATCGTTCAAGCAGCTCTCCAACCCAGTAAAAGTACAAGGAAAACAAGGAAACTGTTTTGCCATGTGCTGTCTTTTGTGACAGTCCACTTGTGCTATCTTAGACAATACCCTCACCCTGCTTAATGTTAAGGCCAGCCTTAGCCATACTTAGCCTCCCAGAAAGTATCATTCCAATGTGATAGAGGGGTTTGCAATAATTAGCCCTGTCACTTGGTGTAACTTTTCTATTTCCTGTGATATGATGGGAATTTTCTGGTAAGAAATATTTGACAAAGGAAACCTTGTCTACATTCATTCTCCTAGTGGTTTTAGTAAAGCAATAGTGTCACCTGCCACAATTCTCCATGATCAATGATCTACCATGATCTACCTGACTAATTCTAAAATACCATTGGCATACGACTGCATACATGTAATGTATCAGGGCCTTTTGATGATGAGCAATTGGTTTGTGAGTTATAGGAACTTTTCATACACAGGAAAAAATCAAGCCCAAGAACCTTTGTTTAGGCCTTTTAGGTTAAGGGAAGAATTGTTTGCACTCCTTTAGGCTACCTGGCCCTTCTAAAAACTCAGATCAAGGCTGAATAAATAAATGACAGACTAAATATACCATAAGCAGGAATCAAGAACAGCCAAGATGAATCCCAGCAACGGTGAAAAGCAAAATCAATAAGATCATTCCAAGCAATGGAATAGCAAGCCGGAAGTATTATAATATGATTATATTTTAACATTATTTATTTTTTGAATTTGTATTCCTTCTTCCATTCTGAAAATCAATATCAAACCATAAAATACATAGCAAATAAAACTAATTACAGGAGTACTTGCACAACAATACATGCACATGTATAAGTTTATCACTCATTTCCAAAAATCAGATTATAAAAATCAGTAGTGAAGTTGCCAGGTAAAATGGCATTCTCTGCAGCTCCAGAAGTTCAGTCCTGTGGTAGAATAATTTTAACATGTTGCATACTTTTACACATGCAGAGAAGATTTATCAATGCTATCTATATGTAGAGGACTCCTGCATTGGGCTGATAGTCTGCTTTTTGCCAAGAAAAAAATGGGCACAGTTTTCTGTTAGCCTCAAAACAAAAGGGTACTATATTCAAAATGGGAAAATATACTCCTTTTGGAGGGACATATAAAATAAACACCCATTTTCCTTTCAAGAAAAGTAAGATTAGGATGTTAGCTGAGATGTCAAAACATTTCCATTTTGATCACCGCCGCCGCCACCACCACCAAATATCTCTCAAGAACCAAATTTAAACAAAGGGGAAGACCCATTGCTCTTAAAATGTTCCACGCTAATTACTCTCATATTGGCCAATGCTTTCTATGAAACATTATACAAATCCTTTGCAATGATCAGAATTTTGTTCCAAATATTTATATGATCTGTATAGAGTTGCCAATTCAGCTCGGTGTAGCCATGCCAGACAAAGATTTGCAGCTGTGATTATAGAACGGAAAAACTTTTTAACTAGGCAGGCACAAACTGTGATGGGTATTGCAATAACTGGCATGCCTACTTGTAACAGTTCTCATGCCAACAGCACTCTCTGCTTATTCCTTCACTGAATATTGAGTGGTTCTTTATCATGTATAATCTCAATCCATGATGAAATGTTGTATCATTTTCCACCTCCTTGCTTGTAGCTGAAACTTTCAGGATTCAGTCTTGGTTGCCAGAGATGGATCTTTTCAGAAAATGGTTTGGAATGGGAAACTCATGGTTGTCTCCAGTGGTATCATTCTACTGATAGAATAGCACCTACCAATGAAATGGATTTCTCTCTTTTTTTCCCCCATCATGCCACGTATCTCCTAAATCTGTCCCAAACGACTGAAGACTCTCTGTACTGTAGTGGATTTGAGATATGCAGGGAGAAGAGAAATCCCCTTGCATGAAGAAAAGTAATTTTATAACCCTAGACATAGCCCTGGGGCTGGAGATAGACAACAAACTGAGAGCCAGTTTGGTCTAGTGGTTAAGGCAAGGGGCTAGAAACCAGGGGACTGTGAGTTCTGGTCCCGCCTGAGGCATGAAAGCCAGCTGGGTGACCTTGGGCCAGTCCCTCTCTCTGAGCCCAGT
Source organism: Charina bottae (assembly GCA_023362775.1). Classification (NCBI taxonomy): domain Eukaryota; kingdom Metazoa; phylum Chordata; class Lepidosauria; order Squamata; family Charinaidae; genus Charina; species Charina bottae. The sequence goes on along the minus strand of JALMGJ010000001.1, from coordinate 246,260,040 downwards.
TCACCTCACAGGGTTATTTTTGTGGGGAAAATAGGAGGAGGAAGGAGTATTAGGTATGTTTGCTGCCTTGAGTTATTTATAAAAATAATAAAGGCAGGATAGAAAATAAATAAAAAAATAAAAAATAATGTTGTAAAAGAATGGAATGGGATAAGAAGGGTTCATTTCCCAATACATCTCACTGTTATCTCTGGTCAAATAGGGTTTGGGAAATCATTCAAAAGCCAGCTAGACATATTTTCCAAAGAAATGTAAGGTGAATGTACACACCAACAGTTTATATCCATTTTTCATATTGCCTTCAACTTCTGGGGGTAAAGGACAGAGAATAATTCATCTTTGGACAAAGTCAAGTCTAGATTTGATCTGCTTATAGAAGATCCCCACTTTAAATCAAGGGAGTTAAACCACACCCCATGGCTCACATGAGCCTCTCCTAATCCTTCCAAGATTGCACTGCCCAAATTCAGCAGTAAACCGCTGAATTGCAATGGCACATTTCTGTGTGTGTTTAAAACAAATATATAGCAGAACAGGTCTGTAACAGCTTAGCACATCTAAGCCCCCTTGCCACCAAGTCAAGCCCCATTCCCTCCCGTGAGGTTACCATGTCACTGCCGTGCTTCCTGTAGCCCTTGAAGGTCCCAAAATGTCTCAACATAGTGGTGTGGTTCCCAGGTGCAAACAAGTAACCTCTTTAAGTACATTCTGCTCCAATCATGTATAGAGTGGAGTTGCGTTGGGCTGAAGAAGCTGAAGAGCCAAAGGATATGTAACTGAACCTTTCTTTTGCCTACCACTCTGCTACCTGTCTCCTGTCTCCTCCCACTCACAAACTACGTTGTATCACATTCCAACCTACCACCATCACGGATCCCTCCTGTGTGAGTTTTTCCCCCCACACCCAAGTTGAAGGCAGTTTGAATAAGCTTGTGATGCGTACATTTAATCCACTTCTTACCTCTGCGAAGTAGGCGAAATTGTCAGATAGTGTAATGTACAAAACTTCTGGGCTGCTGTGTAGAGAGAAATCCTAGATGATGTGCCCAAGTGCAGTTCTGATGCAATGGGTTCTTCTTATTCTGGGTCTGCTGGAAGAACGCTATTAGGGGCTTGCCTGGAACTTCAGATGCTCGTGAGCACTTTGCAAAGTGATAAGCCCAGTGTCAGCTCTGCAGCACAGGTGTGCAGTTCTGTGGCATGGAGATATTCAGCTCCAGACTGACAGCAGAAAATGCATGAGTATTGATTGACACAGTTAAAGCTAAGCTTCAACTAAAGGCCAGTTTCAGTATGCCATATAAAGAGTCTTAGGGGCTCCTGTTTGTCAAAGAGGCTACCAAGGAAAGCATTCAGCCAAATCAAAAGTATTTTCAGGGAATTCATGCCAAGGCATATTTTGATGTAGACCTACAGTGATGTACAATCCTACCCAATAAACTCTTCTGGGGATGTATGATGATTCCTGAAGTCTGGTACAATTCAAATTTTGGGAGTTTGCATCCTTTCAACCTAAGTTTGAATTTAGTTTCACACGAGGTGCATGTGGATAGAAAGGATGCAATTACAGAGGAACTTGGATCTATTATTCCTATTTGTGTCTTATATTTTTCTCCTGGCACAGCCTGATACCTTGGCTCAAGATTCCATTTCATTCTTGGAAAGAAGCCAGAGGCATAGGAGACTCCAGGAACAAGGATACAACTCTGGAGAAATGATGAAAGGTCCTAGCTGTATTGCTACCCGTTTCCTCCAAGGAGTCGATTAAAAGCAAAGAATGAACACGTTCAAATGTCTGAGTACAAAGTCACCACCCACTGATTAACCATAACGGCACTAGGAAATTGGCTGAGTGTTGGCAAGAAAAATGGCCAAATATTGAAGCATTTCCACTTTCAGATCAGTTGGTTAGAAAGCCAGTTGGGTATGTTTTATGATATATTTTGCACTGTACAGTTTGTTATAAGTCCTGTGTAGGACGGCTTTTGTACTTTTTCTATAGCTGCTCCTGATTCCCAGCATATTTCTGAGGTTCTCAGATTGACTTAAGGGTTATTTATATCCTCATGATCTTTTCCTAATAGCACTATCCTAATACTTAATGTTGTCTTTTCTATTTTACTTTGGTAGTTAGTTAATGTCCATTTTGAGGGCCAGAGTGCCCAGTTTCTTTTCTTAAACCTCGCTGTTACTTCATTTGACTAGAGGGCCGTTTCTCTTCTACCATTCATATACAATATACCTGTGCTTAGGACGGCAGGTAGATGCTCCTATCATGCTGGAATCAGTGGTGCCACTAGGGATGTGGCCTGGAAAACCTCATATTCCTCTACAATCTAAAAAAAAAAAAAGTAGAAGTTCTGTCTTCCTCCAGCCTGCAATCCTCCAATGAAAAGATTTAATTGTTGGGCATTATTGCAATGTACCTTGGCACATACTGTACTTTCCAAAATATTAAAGCAGTGCTTTCTAAAGTCCCGCCGTTGGCAACACACCAACGGCGGCGGGGGCGCACGTGGCGGCGGTGTGCATGGCGGCAGCGGCCTCGTTTCGCGCTAAAACCTGGAAGCACCAATGGTGCGCCGCTGCCGTTGCCACTGCCGCCACCATGCGCACCACCGCCATTGCCACGCGTGCCGCCGCAGGGGCGGCGGTGACGCGCCATCAACACTTCCAGGTTTTGTCGCGACACACTAATGTGTCGCGACACACAGTTTGGAAAGCTATGTATTAAAGAAAAAGGGTCAGCTCAATGGCTGCTAAGGTGAAGGAAACAGAGGAAGAATAGAGAGAATGAGATCACGTGGGGTGGGAGGGAGACAAAGAGGACCAGGAGGTGGAAATGGAAAGGAAGATAAACTGGAGGGTGGAGGAATCAGTTGTGGGTGTCGTTTCCAGAGCCTTCTTCACCATAGGAATAAGAAAATGGGAAATATTACTCCAAAGTAAAACTTCCTAAGACAGGAGGTGCTCCCACTTAGCCACTGTCAGCCCTACTAGGTGCAGGTAGTCCTTGCTTAACAACCATTCATTTAATGATGGTCCAAAGTTACAAGGGCCTCAGAAAAAGTGTTTATGACCTGTAGTCGCACTTACGACTGTTGCAAACCGTCGCATCACCCCATGGTCATGTGATCCCAATTCAGGCACTTGGCAGCCGGCTCACATTTATGACCAGTTGCAGCATCCTGTGGTCACATGATTGCGATTTGTGACCTTCTTTTGCTGGTTTCTGGCAAAAAACATCCATTGGGGAAGCTGGATTTGCTTAACAACCATCGTAAAAATGGTCATAAAATCAGGTCCGATCACATGGTGACTCACTTAATGGCCGCATCGCTTAACATCCAATTTTCTTCTCACTCCAAGCCTGGCTGGCAGCTTGACAAGTCAGAGTTTCTCAGAGCTCTGAGACCTGGCTGACTTTCTACCTTGTTTGCAGGGGTCTACAGAATTTGTAGACCACTGAAGCTTCCACCTGAAGAGGGGGGAACCAGAAGATTGCTCACAGAGCCATTGGAATTGCCCACTCCTGTTTTTCTTTGTTGTTTCCACCGCGGAGAAGAACAGGGGTGAATGCAGTGGAATGGCCGAAGGAGGATCCTAGCTCTGCAGGGAACGTAAGTCTCTTTGGGAGACACAAGAGCGACAGCCAGCTTTTAGATCACTTTATATTAGTTTTCTTTTTTAGATTAGAACATTTTTATTATCTAAAATTTATCTTTGGACTTCGCTTAAAATGTTGGCTAATTTTGTGTTTTCTTTGCTATAATTAATTTTGGTGGAAGTTTGATAGATTTTATTTTGGCAACATAGTGAACAAGTTTGTATTTTTTTTTTTTTGCCTTTCTTCTGTATCAGAGAAATTGGGACTTAAGAGACTTTGTTGTTATTTTTCACTCGACAAACTAACTGGCTTTTGAGAAATTGTTTGTTTGGGTTAAGCAGCTTGCAGCCGGAAGAATAAAGAAGAATAAAGAATAAAGTATAGAGAATGTGTGCCTCTTTTCCTTCTTATTTTTTTACTTTTTTTTAGAACGGACTTTCTTTCATTTGGAATCTATTTTCATCTTTCCTTTTACAAACTGTTTGAAATACTGCTCTGTGGAATTTTTCATCTTTTATTTTAAAAGCTTTTTTCACTTAAAGAAACAGACATCATTGATAATAATAGAACAGCTGTTCCCTGCTCCCTGGGAAAATTTTTGTTTTGACTACGGCAGCTGATTACGGCCTGAAAGGGGGGTGTAAGTGGGAATGGCATTTCTTACAGCACTTCAGGATTTTAAGAAAGAAATCAGCAAAGCTTTTTCGCAAATTAAGAAATCCATAGAACGTATATTTATAGTTTTGGTGGCTCAGGAACAGAAGATACAGGGGACAGATTTAGAAACAGAGGGAAGATCTCTCGAACCAGTAGAGAAACAGGGAAAGAAGATTTTGAATGTATTGGTAAAGAAGAAGATTATGATATTTTACAGGAAGTGGTCTATTAAACGTTTGGGCATAAACACATTGTGGCAGCTGAGACAGGAAGATTTTAACATGCAAATTGATAGATATGGTAAAATAAACATTTTGACATCCCACATGAGTTACAGAAATAAACAAGTTGCATATTGTGATATTGGCATAACCTAAACAGGAGATTTATTGATGTTGATCTGGGATACAAGGTTAATGAAAACGCGGATTTGGATTGTACACAGAGTGAGAGCAGATATGAGAAATTGTATAGATGCATAAAAATATGATATTCTAAGTCTAAGATACAAGATTATAAATATAAATATAAGTTGATATTATAGATTACTCTTTCTGGAGATACATTTATGAGAAGACAATGAGATGATGAGATGGAATTAGAATGAAGGTTATTACAGGATGATATTATGTATGAATATGTTGTATGATTATTATAAGAATTGGTATAATATGTATTAGGTTATATGTTATGTTAGGTTTTGTATTCTTGCTATATTATGTATTATGTTATGTAATATGTTAGGTTATGTATTAATGGTATAGTCATAATATGAACAGAATATATTGTATTTTATTAGAAGTAGATAAGGCCTTTATTTGTTACACTAATTGGATTTTATTGAAGATATAAATATAGATGTAAAAATGGAAAGAGCAAATGAAAAACATTTAATTGATGCAACAATGAACTTTTGATTACTATTCCAAGGAGTAGAAACCAGAGATGGATTGTTGGAAGATATCAAGAAAGAACCAACAATAAGAGAGTGACCAAGAACCAACAATAAGAAGAGTATAAAACAAGGTAAAAGGTCCTTGATCTCTTTTCATATTAAAAAAGTTGGTTTGCAGCATGACTCTGAATTTCACACCTCTCTTGGATAATCTTCAAGTGTCACAATGCAGTGAGGTGCTTCCCACCAAAGGGAAAATACCCACTACAAAGGTCCAATGTTCCTGCTGCAAAACTGTGTTCTTCTCCATCTCTGCTGAGCAGAAGTAAATTGGTGTCGTGTTGCTCTGGGAACTGTGCAAAATGGCTGCATGATCATGTCCCAGATTGTTAGGCAGCGAAAATGAAGGCTCTTATTCCCCCTACTTCCATATAGTGCCAAGATAACTTGCTTGCCTAAAAAATGAGGTCCATGTTTTGCCTACCAAAAAGTTTTTGCCCATCAGTGAGTTTTGCACACCAATGGATTGTGTCCAGTTATTTCTGTTCGTTTGCCCTTTCCCCACCCACCCACCAAATGTATCAGGGTTATCAATCTATGGTTGACAATTACCTCTGCAAATGTATGTACCCACACCGAAATCACAACAAGGATATTACACCAAGCTATTACGTCTGTGGCAGGGCTGGCAATATCTTTTTGAACATTTTAACACTGATGGCAGGCAAAAAACGAAGAAAAGACCAAAAACGTGTTTGCCTGCTCCTTGATAGTGGGCTAGGACATGTTTGGAGAGATGGCAAGTTTTGTAGCTCATGTTCTAGTTTTGACTGATTATCTTGGGAGGGGCTCTAAATAGAGGTTTTCTTATGTTTTCCTGCAACTGTTGATTTCCCAGTCCTGGTCCCTGTAAGAGTCCAACATGGGTTCCAAGTAGTTTTGTTTCATTCTTCCTCTCTCCAGGCAGGTGGGCGATTCAGCTCCATCCAATTCTATATGCCATTGCCCATATTAATGCATTGCACTGGCATTTGCTTTAAACAGTCTTTTAATATTTATATGAAACTCATTACAAAAAGTAGTAAGAAATATTCTAGATGACAAAAAGTAAAGGTGATAGAATTATGCAAGTTGACAGTTGCTTATCACAAATTTGAAGGGTATCACCAATAAGCTGATCTCGAATATCTCGAAGGGAGGTTTTGTAATCTCCCTGTCAAACAACGCCTCTGTCCTTGTGGTGTTGGTCAAGTGGAGGATGTTATCCATTATGTCCTCCACTGCCCCATTTATAATGAGATCAGGGCCAAATTATTAATGACAGATGAACTCAAGGGCTCTGATGTTGAAAAACTGATTTATCTTCTTGCAGACGTGTTCCCAACTGTTGGCAACCAACTTGCTACTTTTGCTCTGCTCTCACTTAAACTTAGGAAGAAATATTTAAGATCTTAGTTGTAGCTCTGGCTCTATTTTGCTGTAACCTTTTTCTTTTATATTTAATGCTTCTTTTATAATTTTATTTTATAATTTTATTTTATTGTTTTAATGTTATTATATTTTATTTTATTGTATTTTATTGCATTCTTATGTTATGACCTGTGGTTACAACAATAAACTTTACTATGACACCAATAAGCTGGCAGTATGCAAAGCACAAAATATCTGGACCAGTAATTAGCATCACGTTGCATGTTTAAGGTTGCATTTCTGTCATTTGATAGCAAAAGGATAATTAGAAGGGTACCAGAAATCAGATTATGCATCATTCCATATCCACTTGCTTAAATTTTAATGAATAGATTAAATTGTTGCTGCCACCGCCGCTGCTATTCTTGCTATTAGCCATAGTGCTAGAATTTTAAATAATTATACTGTGCTTGGAAATATTGTACTTCAGAGCTTTCTAAACTGTGTGTGGCAACACAAAAGTGTGTCGCCACACACAGTCTGGTGTGTCGCCACACAAACCGGAAGCGCTGATCATCATCAGCGCTTCCGGGTTTTCCCGCGGCGACACACCAACGGCGGCGCACAAAACCTGAAAGCGGCAGCAGCGCTTCCGGGTTTTTGCGCGCTGCCGCAACGGCGGCACTTCCGGGTTTTCCCGCGGCGACACACCAATGGTGGTTGGTGTGTCGCCGCGGGAAAACTTTGGAAAGCCCTGTTGTACTTAATCATATGAACAGGAAAAAAATAAGAAAGAGTCTTAACTGTAACATCCACTCTTCTGACTTCTTTGTATTTTCTTGCCTTCAAATGATTAAGCGTACAAATGGAGCAATCCTTCTGAGCAGATGATACAGAGGGGAGCAGATGCAGTCTGACCCCTTCCTCCAGAGCATCTACCCTACCCTCCATTCCCATTTTTTGGGTCATTCCAATTCTCCTTAGCCAGCTTGGGTGTGTAGGAGCTTTTGTTAATGCGAAGTTAGATTTCAAATTCAGGCCTATCAGTTTCTGAACACAGAATAAAAAAGAGCATCATCTTTCCCCAAGGCAAAGGTAAGAGGTTTTGGCCTAGACATGGACGTGCTCCATCTCGTGCTCCCCCTGCCCTCTTGCTCTTGCAGGTTCATTTGAAGGAATCAAAAGAAGTTTCAGACATGTGGGGCTCAAGGATAATAGCACAGGGTTAGCTGACATTGCTCTGTCTGGCTTTTGCTTTGACACCACGAGTCTCCCTTCCTCCTTGCTCTAATGCATACAAACGGCTGTCTAAAAGTATAATCTACCATACACATATAAACTTTCAAATAAAGCAAGACTAAATTCCAGTGGTTTAGTCCCTGTAACATGCACATTACATTTTGTACCTTAGACAGTATCCTCTGTTTCCACTCCTTCTTAGCATGCGAGAATCAACAAGAATCCCAGCTTGCAATCGGTCTCACTGATATTAAAGATAGTATTCCCAGCTCTGGAGGCCCTGTACTCATTTTAATTACATTCATTTTGTGATGGTCGACTGTAAACACTTCTAATGCATCATCGTTAACATGCTAAGGAAAGGAATCTATTGGTGTCAGAAAAAAGAAAATAAATCTTCACTATCTCTTTGGTCCACTTGTTTACATTAAGAATACAGCACCTTTCTGGAAAAGCGGTAGGAGATATATGTTTCCATTATTACCTTGCAAGTGATTCACTGCTAACTCTGAAATGAATATTGTATCTAACTCACCTGCTTGCTTCTGCCCTTACAGTTCCAATTAGAACTGACATCTCAAGAACCCCAGTACAAACAATGGCATTATTCTCACAGAGTTTTTTCTTTTAGGATGCCTTCTCTAGAGGAGTGCAACTAAAAAGGAGGGGGGTTGGAATCATTCAGGTAATGTCGCAAGCAGAAAACAAAATGAGAACAGTTCTCTCAAATCCAATTAAGAGGCTTACCCTGCACAATGTAAAATGAAAGCCACCTTCACAAGTCTCAATTTAGAATACTTTCAATGTTCAAAATACAGAAGAGAAATTGGAAGGCCATTAGGGAACAGTGAAGGGCCATCTCAAGTAGTGGATGTTGAATGTCATGAAAGGGCAGCACATTGTTAAGTTGCTTTGATCTCGTAGTTTCACGGCCGAGGATGGGATGGGTCATTTATGGTGTTCCTGGCTCATGTGCCAAAATACATGGTTAAATTGGGGAAGGTAGCCTGTTAGGAACCATGGGAGTTGTCACTTTGGTGTAATGGTTAAGGCAACAGGCTAAAAACCAGGGGACCGTGAATTCTAGTCCCACCTTAGGCACGAAGCCAGCTGGGTGACCTTGGGCCAGTCACTCTCTCTCAGCCCTAGGAAGGAAGCAATGGCAAACCACTTCTGAAAAACTTTGCCAAGCAAGAAAATGGCAGGGACTTGTCCAGGCAGTCCCCGAGAATCGGACACGACTGAACAGATTAAAAATATTTATACTGTGGAGTCCTTGGTGCTCTCTGAACCTTGTTGTTTTCTTGCAGATGTTTCATTGCCAGGCTAGGCAACATCTTCAGTGTGAAAAGGGAGTGGGACTTGCTCTCTGTTTATATACCATGGCTTGTCCTGCTTGTGTTGGTGGAGGTGTTGTTCTCTCCTTAATAGTTCCTTGATTGGGCTGTTGTTTGCTACTTGGTTGATTGACTGAGTTAATAGTTCCTTGATTAGGGTATATTGTGCTGTTTGATTGTTCCTCTGGTGCTAATCTTGGTGTTAATCTTTGCATATCTGGGTGATGATTGCTGGCAAGGAGGTGTTCTGGTCTTCTGGCTTTTCTATTGTCTCTTATGAATGGTCTCTTATGAATGGTATCCTGCCGTTTTCTTGCTTGGCAAAGTTTTTCAGAAGTGGTTTGCCATTGCCTCCTCCCTAGGGCTGAGAGAGAGTGACTGGCCCAAGGTCACCCAGCCGGCTTTCATGCCTAAGGCGGGACTAGAACTCTCAGTCTCCTGGTTTCCCATTGGCTCCTTCCTAGGGCTGAGAGAGTGAGTGACTGGCCCAAGGTCACCCAGCTGGCTTTCATGCCTAAGGCAGGACTAGAACTCAGTCTCCTGGTTTCTAGGCCAACACCTTAACCATTACACCAAACTGTTGTTGTGCCTGCTCTTACTGTATGCCAGAAAATACTCTGATTCTCTGTAATAACCCATAGTATTCCAGATGCTTATCCTAAAGTTTAGGTTCATTTTAGAGACAAAGTTTTGGAACTCTAGTGTGGTATACTGATGAAGATGTTGGACCAGGTCCAGTCTAAAGTCCATTCTCAGCCATGGAAATTCACTGCATGAGTTTAAGCCAGTCATTTTCTCAGAGTAATTGTTGTGAGGAATAATTGGAGAAGGGAGTTCAATATGCTATTGTGAGCTCGTGGAGAAAATGTGAGACTTTGACAAATAAACTCCTCCCCTTATTGAGACACTATTTTAAAAAATTGCTCAAGCAACTTCCTACCTATGTGACTACAGGTAGTCCTCGCTTAATGACCACAATTGGAACTGGAATTTCGGTTGCTAAGTGAAGTGGTCATTAAGCGAATCTGACCCAATTTTACTATCTTTTTTTGTGTCAGTCATTAAGCGAATCACCATGGGCGTTAAGTGAAGCACATGGTTGTTAAGCGAATCATGCGGTTCCCCATTGATTTTGCTTGCCAGAAGCTGGCCGAGGTCGAAAATGGCAATCACATGACCACGGGACGCTGTGACGGTCATAAATGCAGATCAGTTGCCAAGTGCCCAAATCATGATCATGTGACCATGGGGATGCTGCAGCGGTCGTAAGTGTGAGGCCTGGTCGTAAGTCGGTTTTTCCCAGCACCGTTATAAGTTCAAACCATCACTAAATGAATGGTTGTTAAGCGAGGACTACCTGTACTTTTTCAGAAGTGAATGGGTCCCACCTTTTAGTCCATGGAGGCAATGGGTACTACCAACAAGTCTGCAAATTAAAAATATAACCTGCTTCATTCTTCTTTCTGTTTGTATGTTGGCCAATGAAGAAGAATGGAGACATTTTGGACTTTTCTATTTTCCTCCCTTGTTGGTTTGAATGTGGGGTTTTATTCCAGCTGGCTGAGGCTAGATGACTCCTTGCTTGCCCGAGTGGACAGTGGGCATATGGGCTGCATTTATTTTCTTGCTTGGCACTGAGAGTGGCTGGCTTGAGGACAAGTTTGTGGGCAAGAGTACTTTATTTTGCTAGCTCAGAAATGGTTTGGTAAGCATTTGGCACTTGTTCCCCTGACCTGGAAAAAAACGGCAGGGGCTTTGTTTTTTCTTAATTCAATAAATATTCTTAAAATAGTCTTAACATGTTTAAAAATATTTGAGAAATTAATCATATGTGCAGCAGCACAGTCCTTACAGAAGTGTTCAGAAGTCCCCTGGGTTCAGTGGATGTTATTCTCAGATACTGTAAGTGTGCATAGGATTACAATCTGAAACCTGCTAATACATTTAGGCTACTGCTGTTTCACCCTAATTTGTGATATTTGCCTTGCCCCATCATCTTACCATACGGTATATTATTATATGATGTATCAGCACAATCATGTTACATTTTACTCCGTATTTACCAAAAAGCATCTAGTTTAATGACTGAAGTATTTTATCCACTACTGATATATGTCAGGAAAATAGACCTATGATTTCAGCAAGTTGAAGATTCTCTGGTTGTACATTGTGACACATTTCAAGTCCACTCTGTGTCAATGTCATTGATTTCATGTATTATTTCATTCTATAGATTTCATTGTGTGATTCTTTTTTTAAGGAATCCACCTGTATGGCCCACTTGCCCCTAATATACATAACTTTCTAGTCAGTTTTCTCTTCAATGTATAACTTTTATACAACTTAACTTAACAGACACTTGTTTAAACACTGGAAACCCCAATATACTTTTTCCAAACACTTCAATATCTATCATGCAAAATTTCTGCAGGTGAGTTTCCCAAATTTACATTCTTTGGGGGATGCAAGTTTCCTAAATATATCCTTCCTGGTGCATATTTTGGGCAGAGGATGATGGATACTTCGGGGCTCTGTTCATTGCTCTTCATCCAGGCCATAGTAGAGCCTGTTTTGAAAGGTTACACTGTTTTGACCCTATTGAACTCTGTCGATCTGTGAATTTTTTTCCATTTCAACATGACTTGTGCCAGACCATTCACAAGACCAGTTCACTCAGGGAAAATTTGATAAATTTAAATTGTGCTAATCACCTGATACATATTTCACCTACTGGACTTTAGTAGCCATAGAATAAATAAAGTTGATGCTTGAAAACCAACATCCATAAGGCTGATATGTACAAAATCGAATCATGAATCATTTGGGATGCAATCTTGCCTGTAGCTCTTTTGGAATCAATGGATGTGTCCACATAGGGCTGTGTAGAAGAATAGCAATCCACTAATGAGCTCGAATATAATTAACGATGCAAAGAATGCAAAGACTTGCTCTGGTGGGGGGAGGGGACATTTGCTCAAGTAATTGGCAAGAACACCTGCGTATTACCATAACCTGTCACCTGATGTGCCAAATGCGCTTTGGGTTGAACTGTCCAATAATCAGCCACCAATTGTTTATCTTCCCATATCACTGAGCATGACAAATCAGTGATATTAGCCACATGGGTTAAGGCCACTGCCAATCAGCATTAACATCTTCATTTCATAGATATTCTTTTAATTGGCAAAATGGCTCTAAAATATATTCCAGTGCTAGAGATGTTGGATATTTTTTTTAAAAGGATAACACTCCTAAAATATTTCATAGAATTTTTTAAAACAATCTTCTTTCCCCTTCTGCCAATCCAGTATATAATGATGCTTATTAAAAAGACTAATTCAATCCACCAACATTAATTTTAACATTCACAGTTAGATAATGTTATTTTCTGTCCTAATGATATAAGGTACCTGCTGCTCTCCCATTGCATATCCCACAAATCATGTGGAGCTTGCTTGGACTGCTGCAGGAATAGCCAAGGAGGGGGCCACAGGGAGCAAATGGGAGTCATGATATAATTTCCTGCTGCTTCAAGTTGATCCATTTGTTCTTTGGCTTTACCCCAACAGTCTGGCTTAAAGCAAAGTGATGGGAGAACTGACCCTTTGTTGTTTCTAACTTTGGACAGTTAGATTAAGCATATAAATTACCTTAAAAAGGAGAGAGCTGATTCTTCCAATTGTTTTACATTGTTTCCAGGAACTCAGAAAGTCACCAGTAAGCCAATTACTTAATGCAGTGGTTGCAGTTTGCACAATTGCAACTGTTCTTTTTCACAACTCAGCTGTATCTACTATTTCTACACCTATCAATTGATCTAGTAATTATTTTACTCACATAAATAAACATACATATACATGGCTTTAAAACCTTCCATAAATAAACTCTGATTCCTGTGATAGATGGTACCTTAACAACTTTTGGCTAAGTTTCAAATTCTAGTACCATGGGCAATCTTGTTAGGGAGAAAACTTTTCTGAACTAGGTTGAGGCTGGGTTGATATCTGTTAATAGTTCATTAGTTATTCATTTATAACTAGGTTTTATTCTGCTCGCTATGGATATTAAATTATTATTATTATTATTATTATTATTATTATTATTATTATTATTTCAATTTATATAGCTGCCCATCTCACATACGTGGCTTACAATAAAAAAGATAAAATACATAAAATACAAAATATAAAAATAAAACACACAGCAACCGGGCATCATCCAAGCAACTATCAACACAGCCAGGAGACAGGCACTGATGCACACCCAGGGGCCCGGGCTTGGGCACAGAACCAAGTTTTCATTGGCCATACAGCCAATCTAATCTCAGGGGAATGATGTTCCAAAGGATGGGTGCCACAGCAAAAAGGCACTCCTTCTGGGCCACGCCAGACGACACTCCTTCGCCGAAGGAACCCAGACCATGCCCCTCCTGCTGGATCAGATAGGATAGGTAGAAACAATCATGAAGAGACGGTCCCTTAAATAACCGAGTCCCAAGCCATGAAGAGCTTTAAAGGTGACAATCAGCACCTTGAATTACACCCAGATACTGGAAGCCAATGCAACTCATGGAGTAATGGTGTCACATGCACTGAGTAACAGGCACCATTAACTGCACCAGTTGAAGCTTCTGAATGCTCTTCAAGGGCAGCCCCATGTAGAGCATGTTGCAGTAGTCCAGCTTTGCCACCTGATATGTCCAGAATTGCCACTTGATAGTCCAAATTGCCTCTTGATAAGTCCAGAAAGGGGCGTGGTGGCTCAGCAGGTAAGACGCCAGGCTTGTTGATCAGAAGATTGCAAGTTCTGAGGTTCAAATCCCTAGCCCTGCGTGCGGAGTGAGCTCCTGCACTAGCTCCAGCTCTTGCCAACCTAGCAATTCGAAAGCATGCAAATGCAAGTAGATTAATAGGTACCACTTCGGTGGGTAGGTAACAGCGTTCCGCGTGTGTCATGCGGCCACATGACCGTGGAAGCGTCTTCGGACAACGCTGGCTCTTTGGCTAACAAACGGAGATGAGCACCGGCCCCTAGAGTCGGACACGACTGCACAAATGTGCGGGGGCTACCTTTACCTTTCCTTAAGTCCAGAAAGCAATTTTACAGACCCTCTTGATGATGGCATGTCAAGTTTTTGCACTTCCTTTCTTTGGGTGTACAGTATATGGAGTGCTGCTGCCATTGCTTTCATTTCTGATGTTTTCTAAGGCAGTGGCTTGAAAGAGGTTGGTGCAATGTATCTAGAGTGTTTTCAGGATCAAAAGGATCTCCTCCATTCTAGGAGTTACTTGGGCTTCAGTCACGCCTGCTGAACCAACATGACTCTATGTCCTGTCTTCTCATGAAATAAACTGACAGAAAGTCAAGGACAAGTTGTTGCTTTAATTCCAGGCCTTTTTTTCTCAGTAAGAACTTAATTCTATAACTATTTAGTTCTACAGATGAAAAAGAAGAAAAGCTTCCATTTGCTCCTTTCTCAAAATCTGCAATTTGAGTTTCAATATCTTTCTTTCCTCTTGTACCACCCAACAACAACATCTGGCATTTTGACAAGAACAAACAAAATACTGTTGCATTAATTATCTATTATTTTCCCTAATCTTTCAGCTAGAGAGATTGCTATGGCCTGGGCTATGTCAGACTAGAATATATGATTTCTTGTTACCCACACTGAATCTTCCTTCCAATAAAATAGAATAATATGAATACCTTCAGTGCAATTTGTTAGTTTTATGAATAACATGATTGGGAAAGAAAACTAGGGATGGGATAGGGAGACCAGCCAGCCAATCTCAGATATCGGTACAATCTTTTAGCTAACCCTTCTGTTCAGGTGAAGAGGTGTGGTGGCTCAGCGGGTAAGACACCAGGCTTGTCGATCGGAAGATCACAAGTTCGGAGGTTCGAATCCCTAGCCCCGCGTGACGGAGGGAGCTCCCGCACTAGCTCCAGCTCTTGCCAACCTAGCAATTCGAAAGCATGCAAATGCAAGTAGATTAATAGGTACCACTTCGGTGGGTAGGTAACAGCGTTCCACGTGTGTCATGCGGCCACACGACCGTGGAAGCGTCTTCGGACAACGCTGGCTCTTCGGCTAACAAACGGAAATGAGCACCGGCCCCTAGAGTCGGACACGACTGCACAAATGTGTGGGGGGAACCTTTACCTTTTTTTTTCTGTTCAGGTGAAGCAAGCCTTTTTCATGTTCTCAGCTGGACACTGAATGTAAGGGGTACTCCAATGCTCCAACACTTTGGGAATGGCTGGCCAGTACCACACCTTCTTTCCCACACATACGTTCCATGAAGGATGTGAGCATTCTTGTCTACAGAAGGGATTAATGCATGTAGAATGAAAAGAACATCTTCATTTAGTCTTGTCTTGCCTCTGGCCCTTAATACTATATTAATATACAAATGTAGAGATGCTATCGGGCCTGGGGGACCTGCTAGAATAACATGAATGTGCCCTTATAGATTTAATACTGAAGGACCTCCAGGGAAAGTACTTGTTAACCTACATAGCTTTATTCCTCATCTGTCCAGCAACTGACAGGAGCAGGCATATCCCTGTATATATTTCCATTCTGTGCTATACACCAAGGTCTTTTAACAATGATATTAAATATTAATTCTGCATAGGTTTAATCCCTAACTGGAGCAACATCCTTAAGGTTAATAGTCCTTTTAATTAAGGGATAAGTCAGTTATTGAACAGAGAAGCTAATCACAAAAGGATTACCACTGAAAATGAACATAGTCTGTGCAATTAGTCTGATAATTAAGACTTAAGTACTGGATGGAGATCAAAGTGCTGGTAATCTGCAATAAAGTTCCTCGAGCTGTAAGGATTTTCAAAATGTTAGCTCATGCTTTATTGCACCTTCCATTTATTGTGTGCCCAGGATAGCAGCAAACATGCTTTCCCAGTGGATATCAGTATGTCTAACTGCAACAGCTGTTACCACATAAGCCTGGTGTTTCTCACAATATGATTACTCTGTCAACGATGACTATAAAAGGTGGCATCTGTATTCATCAAACAGAGTTATCAATAAATGTAAAGCCATACAACAATTAGAGATCTCCAAGGAAGAACAAATTCAACAGGAAAAAAATTAGCCAATGACAGTATTTAATTACTAAGATTGTTAATCAATGAAATGCCTTCATAACTTTTAATTATTTTTTTTTAATTTGGACAGAATATTTAGAGAATCCAATACTTTGTTTTTATGTCAGCCCCTCCCTTTTTTTTTTTTAACAGTTGTGCTGCCAAAGATTTGGTGGCATCTGAACAGCTGCCCACCCAAGGGAACACTTCAAGTCTGTAATTGCATTTTGTCACCTACAGAGGGTGTTCAGAATCCTTGTTAAAAGTGAAGGAAATAGTTAGGAGACATCTCACTCTAGTCATTACGATTGTGCAAATTACCAGGCAGAGCAATCCAGAAGCTGTCAGGAAAGGTTAGTGAGAAAGAGTTTCAGGAAATCAGCCATTCAGCAATTCATCATGGCCTAAACACCGGCTCTAAAACAAAACCTTTAAAGAAGGCCTTGCTTTATGAATTCAGCCAATGGCTCCTGTTCTTTTATTATGATTTTTTTGTTGTTGCAGTGAATAAAGGTACCAAGGAAAGTGGCTCCTTTGCTAAAGCCAGAATAACTAGTACAATGATGGCAGATGCTGATCATTCGATCATTCAAGATTAAGTTGGGAACAAACTTGCTTAGAATAAAAACACCTTCCTTACCTAATATGGTTTTGCCCACTTATTATTTCTACAGTATTTGTTGTTCAGTCGTTTAGTCCTGTCCGACTCTTCGTGACCTCATGGACCATAGCACGCCAGGCCTTCCTGTCCTCCACTGTCTCCCGGAGTTTACTCAAATTCATGTTCATTACATTGGTGATGCTATCTAACCATCTCATCCTCTGCCGTCCCCTTCTCCTTTTACCCTCAGTCTTTCCCAGCATCAGGGTCTTTTCCAGTGAGTCCTCTCTTCGCATTAGGTGGCCAAAGTATTTGAGCTTCAGCTTCAGTATCTATCCTTCCAATGAGCAGTCAGGGTTGATTTCCTTTAGGATTGACTGATTTGACCTCTATTTGGTTTCTATTTGATTTGATTTCTACAGTATACCCCAGTCCTAAAGAATTCCCTAACATCATTTCTCCAAGACCAGTACAAAGTGCTAAAGTTTCTAGCAGAACTCTTCTCTCTCTAGGTTTCATTGTTCAAGATTGTTTGGTCTGCTTCTGAATAGCTCCCACAGATCTCACCTCATCTTAAACAACTGGAACGTATCTTATAAATAGAGGGAAATAGCTTGGCATTATCACTCCCAAGGACAATCCACCATTTGGCTTCAACATTTTCCTTAGGGGATGTGGGCTGGCAGCTGACTTGGACTTCTTCCTTTGGCAGAACCTGAGTCTGTCATCTAGGAGCATCATCCATTACTCTGAAGTTCTTCCCAATAATGATTTAACAAGGAAGAAACTATTTAATGTATAATGGATTACCTCTGAAATGCCCTCTCTGTGCAGAAAAGGTAGTATGAGAAGTGGACATGATCACTGCTGCATGCTATTTGGAAACACCACCACCACCCCTCCATTTGTTACAAGAGATTATCCTGCAGAAAATTATCCTTCTTTCTTTGCCACAGGTGATCAATTGTAGTGGAGAAGAGCACTTTGGACATGCAGCTGCAGTTAGGAATGCTTAAACTGGGTTAGTGGGCAGAGAAAAATGCAGTATAAAATCAAAGGGGAGATTCCTTACAGTTAGAACAACCATATTAAGGCATGAGATGTTAATCCTTGTCTTTCCATCTTTGCTCAAGCAGAGTCACTATGCCTCCTAATCATTCTTGCCCTACAGGGCCAGCAACACCCCTAAGTTTATTAGGATATATTATTTCTACAGCAACGTGTGTACATGTGCTTTTAAAAAATTATCTCATCTTGCTTAAGTAGGATTAATAACCTGAATTTACAGATGGGGAACGGATGCACAAGCCAGCCAGATGGTGGGTGGATGATTTGAACCAAGATCTCCCTCATTCAGATATAACAGGAATGACAGCCGAGGGTCCCCAGGCCTCTCAGTACCTCGGTTTGGTCCCCAGAGTCCCTGCAAATATTGTCACCTGGTTCTAAGTTTAATGCAACAGAAGGAAGACATTTTAAAGTAAATGGAGAGTAATTACATTAACTGCATCTTAATATTGATGAAAGTGTCATTTCATTTTCTTGAATCACAGTTCATTTTTGTCTCGGTCTTGCCCAGTTCCTTGTCCTAGCTTTTCCTCCTTTGGGGTGTAATGAGCATGCACTCAATGGCAAAGTGCAGCCTTCACCCTGAAAGTAATTGTGCACCCCTGCTGGGGGGTGAATTGTGCCCTTCTGTCTCAAGGTGGTTGGGCAGGTATAGATTGTCTATAAACCTCACTATGTTCAGTATAATCGATTTCTTTCTGAGACAAATAACTCAGGAAATAATAGTTTGGAAGTTCACATTGGATTCTCCACAAAAATACCATTCACATTCCAGCTGCAATTTCCTGAATGATACTGAGAACTTAGGGCAGGGGAAGATTAAGTCACAGTAGAAGAGCTGGGATATCTACCCATTATTTTTGAGGCTCTAAGTCCTATTATTTGTCAAATATCAGAAAGCCAGGAAAGCTGAAACTGATCCAGACTCATCAGTAGCACTGAAAGATTGCTTGGAAATAATATGAGCTTGGGGAAGACTCTGGAAGAGGCTCTATGGAGATAGGCTGGCTCAGGGAATTAGTGATGGATATATGGAGCATTTCACATGTAAGCCATTGGATCAATGTCAGCTGAGTTTTCTAGAGAGCAGATACCTTCCATCAGGTAGCTCCAAGAAGGCTGCAACATTGCAAGCAGGCTGTTTGGCAAACCACAAAAGTTGATTAGACAGTTGGCCTGCTTTCATTTAGTAATTTTTCATATGTTTCTAAAGCATGTAGAGACTTTCTGTACTTGAAACTAGAGCATGTTGCAGGTAACTTCACAATGGAGACTTGGCCAGTGTCAGATCACTCATTTACCAGAAGACCAACTAACAAGGTTGTTCCCTACCATCTCCTCCAGCCTCCCAGATCAAACCAGTGTATCTTTGACTTTTCTAAATAACTGGAGATGTTTCCATTAAAAGGTCTGGGCTGCTGGAATCACCCACTTTTTAATTTTCTAAGAAAAATTCCCATTTCTTGGAAATACATATAATGTTGATGGCTGGCAATTTGCTTTGCAATGAGTCAACTTCCCATTTATTATTATTATTTTATTTATAGCATCTGAACAACCCAAGTTAGTTAGTTGGGGTAATGTACCTGCTGGATGCCAAGAGAAATATACTGCCTACTCCTGCTTTAAGGGATGATCCATATCACACCATATCATTATATTTGATTCTCTGGGCACCTTGGCTATGCTCTTCAGGTAATAAGGTGTAAGTGCCTGTAAAGGTTGGGCAGTATGGACACATTGGGGGTCCTACTTGTGTTATTTCAACTATTTTATAGAGTTTGTGTTAGGGTTTTGTGTAAACTGGTAGAATACAGAGGCATCTAAAAATTATTAAGTAAATAAATAAATCTCCCTAGCCACTCTCGCAACAAGTGTATAAATTAGCTTAAGAACAGCGATTGACCCAAGGGTAAGGAATGACACAAAGAGAAGAGATTCACAAATACATATAATATCATCATCTTGCTAATAGTTATATAGCAGGCTATTTTTTTAAAAAAAACCCAAGCAAACATTTTTTTCTCTGGATGCTCAGTTGAAAATTAGACTATAGTTTTAAATCCTGTAACAGAGATTTGGCAAATGCACAAAAATCCAGAATTAGTGCACTGGATGCAAACTTTTGTTCATTTTTAAGCAAACTGGCTTTAGGATTTATAGTATGATATCACCTTCTGAGTTAAATGATGAGTTAAGGGTGGATCATAACCTGGAATTGGAAGAGGTGCTTAGAACATAGTAACCCTACATTTTCTGTGGCAGTACATATTGTTTGTGTTCTTGATTATCTCAGTTGGTATCATTAGATGATATCCTACTACATCTTTGCCTTGTTCAAGGAAAACATTTCCTACACTGAAGTGATTTCTGGAACAATTCTGGTGGCTATATGGGAAACTTGAGTTAAACTGGACAGACCAAACAGATGGTTTTGGATAAGAATATAGCCTGCTGTTCACGAACCTTTCCCACCAAGATGTGCACAGATTGTGCTGAGATGCCTTCCTTCCTCACCATAATATAAAGGAAGGCTAAAGGCAGAGTTTATGAAATCGGACTTCCAAAATCAGAGCCTTGCTTTTCAAGAGCTTTATAAAAGATTTCACAAAATATGGCAACTCTCTAGTACTAAGATGGATTTGGATCCAGGCATTCTTTCCAGTGCAAACACACCAGTTTTAAATTTTGGTGAGCCGTCTTAGATTGATCAGAAATGGAAATCAAAAGTATGAACTGCATCATTCTCACATAGATATATTTGTTAATCTGGAGATGCTTCCATTATAATTCTCAACTTTTCTACACTATGTCATTATCACTGATTTGGTGTGGGATTGTTAGGGAATAACTGCTTTGAGAATTGTGTTCTTGACTCCAGGCTTGGCTGCCAGCTCGACCAGTCAGATTTCTCAGAGAAGCTGAGGACTGAATTTCCCTTGCTTGCAGTGGATTGCTGAAGTTGTGGTCCACTGAAGTTTTTTTTCCCCTGGAGAGGGGGAGACCAGAAGATTACTCGTGGGGTCATTGGGATTGCCTACCCTTGTTTTTTCTGTAGTTTTCCACCGCGGAAGGAACAGGGTAAGTGCAAGGCAATGGCCGAGATATATCAGGCTCTCGCAGGGGAAACAAGTCTCTTTGAAGAGACACAAGAGCGCCCAGCCGCTTTTAGATCACTTTTGTTGTTGTTGTTGTTGTTGTTCAGTCGTTCAGTCGTGTCCGACTCTTCGTGACCTCATGGACCATAGCACGCCAGGCCTTCCTGTCCTCCACTGTCTCTCGGAGTTTACTCAAATTCATGTTCATTACATCGGTGATGCTATCTAACCATCTCATCCTCTGCCGTCCCCTTCTCCTTTTGCCCTCAGTCTTTCCCAGCATCAGGGTCACTTTAGGAATGTTTTTTTTAGATTAAAATATTTTTGAAATCTAAGATCTATCTTTTGGACTTTGTTGAAAATGTTGGCTAATTTTGTGCTTTCTTTGCTATAACTGATTCTGGTGGAAGTTTGATGGACTCTATATTTGCAACATAATGAAACGTCTGCATTTTTTTTTTACTTCTCTTTTGTATTAGAGGGATTTAAGAGACTTTGTTTGTAATTCTTCGCTTGATAAACTAAATGACTATTCATTTTTTGAGAAACTCTTTGTTTGGATTAAGCAGCTTGCAGCTTGAAGAACGAAAGCTCGCAGTTTGAAGAATAAAAACACAGGGTAACGTGTTTTTTTCCTTGTCTTCTTTTTCTACATCCTCCCTGGTTGGATTTTGCTTCATTTGGAATATATTTTTTATTTCTCCTTCTATAAACTGTTTAAAATATTATTCTCTCCTGTATTTTGGATTATTGGAACTTTCTTTTTTCTTTTGACTTTAAAAAAAAAAAAAAACAACAACGAAGTTCTGCTTAATAGATTCTGCTGGTAGTATTCCATGGACAGATTACATGATTATTGTTTTGACTAGAAGGTTTGTTGTTTTAATTTGAAGGACACAGGAAAGATGGCTTTCCAACTTGTACCTGAGGAGCTCAGAAGAGAGATTACTGAGGCTTTTTCAAATATTCAAAGGTCGTTGGAATTACTGTTCGTAACTCTGCAAAACAGAGAGAAAGAACAGAGAACAGAAACAGAAGTGAGACAGGAGACAGAAAGGAAAAATGTTTTTCAAGTGGAGGAGAAACAGAAGGAGGAAATTTTGAGTATATTAGTTCAGAAGAACATTCTGAAGGCTTTACACTACAATCTTGGTATAGATATGTTGTGGCAGTGGAGACAGAGTGAAAATATGGGTGCACAGTTGGATGGATGTTGTGAAATATGTGGAAAGGGAGAGAAGGTTGCTCTGATATTCTATATGAGATATAGAAAAGAGCAGGCTGTATATTGTGAATCTGCCACAGTGTATTGTGATTTTGGCATAACCTAAACAGAAGATATGAGAAACTGTATGGATATAAAGGCTAATGAAAATATGGACTTGAATTGTTATGAGAAATTGTATGGATATATAAAAAGTGATATTCTAAATGTAAGATGCTAAATACAAACACAAGTTGATATTATAGAATATTGTTTTCCTTAGAGATATATTTATGAGAAGATAATGATATGATGGAATTAGAATGATGGTTACTACAGGATGGTATATATCAATATGTATTGTATGAATATTATAAGAATTGATATATTAGCTATTAGGTTAAGTGATATGATAGATTATGCACTTAGTTTAAATGGACACTACTACAAGGAATGGAAATTACAGATGGATAATTGAGATTCAAGAATTCCTTTTTTATGGAGATATATATATATATTAGAATTAAATTATAGAAATATATATGTATGAACACTATAAGAATTGCTAAATTATGTATTAAGTTACATAACATGTTAGGTTATGAGTCATAATATGAATAGAATATATTGTAGTTTATTAGAAGTAAATAAGGCTTTTATTTGTTATACTAATTGGTCTTTATTGAAGATATAAATATGTAGTAATGAACATTCAACATTTAACTACTACTTCAAGGAGTGGAAGCCAAAGATGGATTATTGGGAGACAGTAAGATGAAGGTTAGAAGATTGGATTAAAGAAATCAAAAGGCATATGACAAAGAAAAGTTCCTGTATACTGTATGAAGGACTAACATTTAAAATCAATTGTTGTACTTTAAGTTCAAAGATAGATTGGAGGACATCTATTTTCTATATTTTCTTTGCTTATTATTTCTTGACTTCACTTTTTCTTTATCTTTTTCTTATTTTGTATTTCTGTTTCTATTTCTTTTTTCTACTTTAAATTTTATTATGTATTGTAAAACTTAATAAAATTTAATAAAAAAAAGAGAATTGTGTTCTTTATTGCTTGTTTGCTATGTTGAAAGTACCTAGTATCCACTGATTTGACAGAGTTGTGATGCACTGCTTTTTGTGGGTATGAAAACATTCTTCGTTCATGATAGTAATATAAATCACATATGTTATTAAATTTCAGGCATGCAGGAAAATCCAGTCAGCCACCTCATATGTAGAATTTTTGTAAATGGAATCCAAAATTATATCTACATATATATTTTAATCCACAGAAGAATAGATTAAGAAAATGCTACTACCATGACAGTCAGGATGAGAATCTATCTGGTTGAAAAGGTAAAAATTCTCAGTCCATCAATTAAATGTGGATTCAAGGCACTGTCTCATATTTCCTTGTCAAATAAATTATATCTTATATCAAAGACCACACAGGTTCCTATTTAACACAACAGGGAAATGTCTGAATGCATCCTAACTGTGAAATATGAAAGACAACAACATTAGACAGCAAATAAAATCAAAGATTTGTTTGTCAGCTAAAAGCTACCTTAGAAATGCTGGCAGTGGCAATCAAGGCCTATGATTAAAGAGATATTCTTTAGTCTGCCACGATGTTGCATTGAGCGACAATTAGAAAAAAAGGAAAATGACAAAGCCCAAGCCAAATAAATGAAACCATTATGGAAAGCAAGAGGAATATGTCAGCACTAGAAATGTGAAGCCAAAGCTTTGATGTGCTATTCCACACTAGTGAATGCACCTTCCCACCCACATATGTACACAAACCTATTCCTCACTTATCAAATCCTTCCATCACTTGCACAACGCGGGGCTGCCTGTCCACCATGCTCGCGTGCCTCTTCCATGTTGCCTAGAAACAGCACATGGCCTCTCCTGTGCTCTAGGATCTGCTTGAGGTATTTTCCCTTTATTTCCCATTAGTTCCTCTCCTGTTTTCCTTAAACTGGGGTGGAAATGCTATATCCCTCCAAATATTGCTGGACTACATTCCCCAGGATAGTTCACCATGGAACATGCACCCATGTGGCTGGAGGACCACCCCTTCCCCACCTAATTTTTGTCATCTAGTTCTTCTACTCAACTGTGTTCTCTGTCTCTGATTTTCTTTCCACTTTCCATTCTGTCTTTCTTCCAATTACTGCCCAAGTGAAAGATGCTAGAATTAGTACTGATTATGCTATAATTGGGGGGCCGATGGCTCAGCGGTTAAGATGCCAGGCTTGTCGATTGGAAGGTCGCAAGTTTGGAGGTTTGCGACCCTAGCCCCACATGACAGAGTGAGCTCCCACACTCACCCCAGCTCTTGCCAACCTAGCAATTCAAAAGCATGCAAATGCACTTTCGCTTCCGGGTGCTGGACTGAGTGGAGTGAAGAGCTGATAGCTCCGCGGTTTTCTGTCTGCGGCGAGAAAATCGCTGAAAAACCACCCTCGAAGAGAGGGTGGGCAGAAGATTTATCACAAGGGTCGTCGAACCTTCTGCTCTATCCTGACCCCTGTATACCCACTACAGGGGAAGAGAGATTTGAGTGGTAACAGACGACTGGAACTAACATGAAAGCTCTGCAGAAACCGTGAAACTAAATAAGTTAAGTAGCTCCTCATCCAGCCTTTTAGTTGCACTTTTTTTTTTTAATATTACTGGATTTATTAAGCACTAGGATTTATTTCTGGACTGTGATTTATAGATGCTGGTGTTTTATTTTTCTTTCTTGTCAGAGGAGTGTTCGAACGGTGGGTTTGGAAAGATAATTGACTCTGCCTGGAGTGAGCTGAGTGACTTTCTCTTTTGATTCTAAATATTTCTACTCTTGGTTTGCTTTCATCCTTATTGCAATTATAAGTATTTTTTTTTCCTTTGGGGACTAATTTGTCTGGATTAAAGTTTTTATGGATAAATGAATTACTGATTTGATATTCTTTCTTCTACCTGTTTGGGATTTTTATTATGAAAGAACTCTTTTTGCTTTTCTCCATAAGTGTTTGAATATTTTTTGAATTATATAAGTCACTTTATAGAATTTTTATGAATGCCTTGGACTCCTTCTGTATATAAATTAGACGACTTATTCATGGTTGGACTGTGTGGATATAAGCTGCCGTGAGAAACCTTGGGATTGTTTATCTTTTTTGTTATTATTTTGACTACAATAAAACCTCTCTGAGGGGGAGAAGAAGAGAGGTTCTTTGTCTTTGTCTTCCCCCTCTCCTCTCCTTTTTTTTTTTTTTTCCCCTTTTTTTTCCTTCTTGCCTTTTCTCTCTTACAGGGAAACTATCTACATTATGACAATCATGGCATTAACACCTGGAGCGTCGGTGGAGCCTCTTCAGCAGAGATGAGAAAACTTCTGGAAGTGATGACATCATTTAATAAAGAAATGAGAGAGAAGGAGTGCATTTTGAGACGGAGACAAGTTCCAGAACAGTTGAATGAAGATGTAGGAGAAAGGACTGTTTCTATATTAGATAAACCCTTGGAGATAAAAGAACAAGACCTAGATTTGGAAATAGATAAAATTTTTAGAGAACAGAAAGTGTTTAAAGAACAAAAGTTAAGGATAATTTTTACTTTAAAAGTTAAAACATTTTTAGAGAAATATAAGACAGACATGAGGGAGGCACCAGGAGAACGTAAGAAGCATTTCATAGAATAGAATAGAAGTAAAGGATAGAGATAAATGGCTGACCTATAAGGACTTTTTATTGTTAAAATTGATGGATTGGCAGAAAAGGATAAATTGACACGTTTATTAAAAGAAAATTCAATTATTACTCTTTTAAAGATTAGAAACTATTAATGGACTATTTGGAAAATGTTGGAGGGGCAGAGCTTATAAGAGGATTTGAAGATTAAATTATATATAAATTGATATATTAGATAAGAAATGTTTTTTAATGTGATTTACAGATTTAGTATGTAAGATGCATTTTATAGAATAGAATAGAAGTAAGGAATAGAGATAAATGGTTGATTTATAAGGACTTTTTATTATTAGAATTGATGGATTGACAGAAAATGAGAGATTGATATGTTTATTAAAAGAAAATTTAAACTATTATTTTTTTAAGAGTAGAAACTAATAATGGACTATTTGGAAAATACTGGAGGGGCAAAGTCTATATGAGGATTTGAAGATTAAATCATATATAAACTGATATATTAGACAAGAAATGTTTTTTTAATGTCATGTATAGACCTAGCATGTATGACAAATTTTGTAAAGTATTGTGACCAGAGATTAATCGGAAGCTGACTACTTTCTATGTTTCATCTTTTTTCTTTTTTTTCTTTGCTTTACTACACCTTTTTTTCTTCTTTCTTTGATTTGTATTTCTGTTTCTCTTTCCGTTTCCAACTTTTAACTATGTATATTCAAAACCCAATAAAATATTTAAAAAAAAAAAAACAAAAGCATGCAAATGCAAGTAGATGAACAGGTACCACTTCGGTGGGAAGGTAACAGCACGCGTCATGCCGGCCACATGACAGCGGAAGTGTCTTCAGACAACACTGGCTCTTCGGCTAACAAAGATGAGCACCGGCCCCTAGAGTCGGACACGACTGCGCGGGGGAACCTTTACCTTTATGCTATAATTATGTGATATGGTTTGTGATTATTGTGCTTTGATTTATGATTATTATGCCTTTAATATTATATTTATTTGGGGAGGCTAGCTTGGGAGTTGCTTAGGTTGTCAGAATGATTGAAGTGGCATAAAAACATTTGCAATTACAGGTAGTCCCCACTTACCGACCGCAGTTGGGACCGGCTACTCTGTTGCTAAGCGATGCAGTCATAAAGTGAAATGTCACATGACCGCACTGACTTACAGGTAGTCCTTGCTTAACAACCTTAATTGGGACCGGAATTTCTGTTGCTAAGCAAAGCGGTCATTAGGCTAAACACCACGTGACTACAACGGCAGTTCTAGTAGTACTGGTTCCGGCTGTTAGGCAAGGAATGCACAGTTGTTAGGCGAGCAATTCATGCTTCTCCTGCCCTGCACGAATTTTATTTGAAGTTATTATTAATCACATTACTAGTGGCAGAAAACCATGTCATTTGGCAATTATTGAGACACAGTATTTCCATAGTACCATAGCTTTTTCTGTACTGCATTGCCTTCTGCTTCCGTTAATAATTAATAACATGCAATCCTAAGTATGTTACTGAAAATTACTCTTGGACACATGAGCCGAGGATTGCAACCTAAATATGTTGTGGGCCAGAAAAGCACAGCTACATAGATGTGTTTATTTTATTTATTTATTTATTTATTTATTTATTTATTTATTTATTTATTTATTTATTTAACAAATTTATATAGCTGCCCAACTCACACACAGGCGGCTTACAAGATTAAAATCCAAATACCAAAAAAAACACAAAAAAAACCACACAATAAACCTCCACCCCCCATGGCGGCAACAAACACACTCAAACTAACCACTTGATCAGCTCTGAATCGACCTGGGGTCCCCAGACCCACTGACAAAACCATGTCTTCAGGGCCTTCCGGAAAAGGAGCAAGCTGTTTGCAGTTCCTAGATTTTTAGACAGCAACCAAACCAGCATGAACCTACTTTTCTCTGGTAGTTGTACTACTATCCTGGGCCTTTTGTTCATGCTGTTAACACAAATAGTAAAATACATTTCCTTTTCCAAGCTCCACCTACTTCACTGCAATACCAGCACTATGCTTTGGTGTAGTGGAGAAAATAAATCTAGCAAACAAAAGGGAGGGTGCACCCTTTTTCCTCCCTGACTTTTGGATATAGCCAGGTCAAAACCAGCTCATCCCATCTTTGCCTAATCCTATCACATCCAAGCTGACTGTTCCTGCCCCAGACAAAGGCCCCCTGCAAGCCCATCTCAACCAAAGAATAGAAGCCTCCTCACCAGCAAACCGGAAGGGCCAAGGGCAGCCCTTACAAGGGAATTGCAACCTAGAGAAACCCCAACCTTCCATCCTCCATCAGCTGATGACCTCAACATTCCACCTCCCTCACAATGGACTTTCCCAGCTCTGAGGCCCTCCTGAAAGGAGGCACCCAATGATTGTCCCAATAAACATGGTTCTTCTCCTCAGTGTTGTGCTCTGTACTTCTGAATTTTCCACAACATTAGTTAGGGGCACTCATCACATTATAAGATCATGGCAAGGTTCCTTTTGAGTGAAATTCAACTCCTAGCAACTTCATGTACACAATTGTGTTTTCTTGGCAACAATATGGAAATGATTTGCCACTGTGTTT
This sequence comes from Charina bottae, assembly GCA_023362775.1. Lineage (NCBI taxonomy): Eukaryota > Metazoa > Chordata > Lepidosauria > Squamata > Charinaidae > Charina > Charina bottae. The sequence continues at coordinate 246,231,514 of JALMGJ010000001.1, read as the reverse complement.
TTCTGGCATTTTTTAAGATTACTTCCTTGTCTTCCCACAGCCTTGGGATTTGCTGGTGGTCCCTATCCAAGTACTAGCCAAATCCAAACCTGTTCAGATTTTTGAGTTCAACCAATTTGCACTGTGGTCATTAACAGGTGCCCACCAAGGAACAATTGCATCGTTGGGAGAGTGGGATGGGGAAGAAGAGCAGAAATGAACACTCATGTAGATCTTGCCACAATGTGGTGTTGAGCATTTTATTTCCCTTTTTTCTGTCTTAAAGAGCATCTCTAGGAGAGTCCGATCTGAACTGGGGATGTGGCACAGGAGGAGATTTAGCAGTTTCCTCTTTATTCTTTTTCCACTGCACCAAAAGGCACTACTATAGCAAATGGCAGCTTTAGCAGATAATTTGCAAGGAGAAAAGTTAAATCCCTTCAGCTTCACTCTTGATCAGCAGCCCTCAGCTGCATTTCTTTAAAAAAATGAGAGTGACATTGCCATTAACAGCAAATCCAGATGTCTCAGGAGTTTGGCAAGTCCATTCCCAGTTCTCCAAACCCAGGCAGGTAGTCAAACCAGGAAGTTTATCAAACTATCATTAACACTTGAATATTTGAATACTTGTATTATTAATACTTAGCTACTTACGCCAAAGGTTTAGGATGAATACCAGCCTAAAATGTTTCCTTGTGGTTTGTGGTTTATTCTAGCAGAGGTAGCTATAAATGTCAATGTAGATACAGAGACAGTAACAGAGACAGAGATAGAGGATACTTCTACAAAGCCACAATTTTCACTCCCCAATCACCCAAAGCACATTGAAACTGCTCTGTAATTGAATTCACTGCTGCTGGCCTCAAAGTGCAGGGAACTGGTTGATATCACTCAAAGCCAGTCAGTGCTCCCTCCAGTTGACCAGTGAAAGAATGCAAAAAAACCCATTCAGTCAGAGCCCTCTGGGCTTATAATGGTCCTAGAGAAACTAAAACCTCTTCTCCATCATTCCCCATAATAAGCAAAGGAAATGCCCCCCATATGCCTATGTTCTGCAATGGGAAGCTAAGTGAGAGACAAAAATCTGGAGGTGATTGGTAGTACCTTTTCAGACCAATACATTTTATTAAAGAGCATCACCTTTAAAGAGCGGCAGCTCACTTCATCAGAGACAATTCCAGAGCATCTGATGAGATTTGGTATGTTTGTGGTATGTATGTATTTATTTATGTATGTCTGTATTTATGTATGTATTTGGTATGTTTGTGGTATAGATATTGGTATGTTTGTAACTGCAGCCATGAAATTAAAAGACGCTTGCTCCTTGGGAGGAAAGCTATGGCAAACCTAGACAGCATATTAAAAAGCAGAGACATCACCTTGCTGACAAAGGTCCGTATAATTAAAGCTATGGTTTTCCCAGTAGTAATGTATGGCTGTGAGAGTTGGACCATAAGGAAGGCTGAGCACCGGAGGATTGATGCTTTCGAACTGTGGTGCTGGAGAAGACTCTTGAGAGTCCCTTGGACTGCAAGGAGGTCAAATCAGTCAATCCTAAAGGAAATCAACCCTGACTACTCATTGGAAGGACAGATGCTGAAGATGAAGCTCAAATACTTTGGCCACCTAATGCGAAGAGAGGACTCACTGGAAAAGACCTTGATGCTGGGAAAGACTGAAGGCAAAATGAGAAGGGGACGGCAGAGGATGAGATGGTTAGATAGCATCACCGATGTAACGAACATGAATTTGAGTAAACTACGGGAGACAGTGGAGGACAGGAAGGCCTGGTGTGCTGTGGTCCATGGGGTCACGAAGAGTCGGACACGACTAAACGACTGAACAACAACAACAAATGTTTGTGGTAGAAGTTATGATAGGTATCTCCAAACATGGCACATTATGGAGGATAAACAGATCCAAACCCTTTCTTCGCAAAGGTAGCAGAATATGTTGTATAGCAAGGAACTTGCAACAGGCCGTGAAATTCTGTGTTTTCTTATGTTTCTGAGCTATTGCCAAAGCACACACGTCAGATTTCCTGGGAGGAAAGCGTTGTGTGGATATCTGCTTCTTCATTCAATAGCAAGGAAACACTAAAGCCGCTAGCACACATCCAACGGCCACCTCCTTTAACTGGGTAACAGAAGTTCTTAGGACTGGACAGTACAGTAGTACATCACTACTAATTAGACATTTTAACAATTTAGAGTTTAAACCAAAATGTCTGAAAGATAAGCAGGAATCCTATTTTTAAATTTTTTATGTTAGGCTACTATAAGCTAGCCTCCTTGACAAGCAATAAAGGAAAATTGATGGCATTAACAGGCAATTTTCAGATTGTTCTATATAATGTTTCCCAATTGCTTAAAAACTGAGTAGAATAGCAAGCATAGTAATTATTTTCAGCAGCCAGAAATGAGACATCTATAACCCAGACCCACAATATGATTTCTGTTCCTATTCTAAATTTTTCCATTTTAATTTTGCTTGCAAGTGACTCAAGTAATTTGCAAAATGACAGGTGAAAAACTGCAATTGTATGCACTCAGATGCTTTTCCACTTGATGTGATTAGCCTAGATAGAAAGTAAAATGTTTGGTCACAGCCATGCTCATTCTGGCTTAAAAATTGAAAACCACCTCTATCCCAAATGCAAAAGAACAGTTCCTATAGACACCCGAGGCTGCATGAATAGAGAAGCTGACAGATATGGAAACAACACACACTTGTTTTGTATTAGGATCAGCAAAATGATTTGAAAAAGCTGGATCACTTTCTATTATGTCACTTTAAAACATTATCAAAGAATTGATATGTAAGGCGCCCTTGAACTGGATGTAATTAGAACTTCTGCCCGAGGAGCAAAGTGATTGCTTTGGGACACTATTTTCCAGACATCATCTTTCCAACTGAGATGGACTAGTAGAGCAATAAACCAGCAATTAAAATCCTGGACTTGAAAATAGACCTTCAGTCTCCACAGCTCTATAAGAGCAAATGTTAAGTGGATTACGTGGAGATAATTCACTCAGTGGAGGGAGAAGAGGATGTGACTATCTCAATGACTCTTGGTGGTTGCTCTCTTCAGTTGGCACTAATGGAGAGGTTTCAGATGAAAGTGGAACTACACAGAGACAGGCGACACAGTCAAATCAGTTTCAGATGGTGGGATGTATAGGAAAAGCTGGGAGGAGGACACTCTTTAAAAATGTTCCCAGGAAGACAGGGCAGCTGCTGAATCAGATATTCAACTGATGTGTGCATTTCTGAGTTCCTAACATGGCTGTGATTCTGAAATTTAACTGGAATTTAGCACTGAATGGGACTATAACATGGATTTAACTTTGATATGGTAATCTTAAACGTTTTTACAAATTGTATGCATCAATCTCTATAAGGATTCGCCATGGAAAAAAGGGCAAAATGTTCAAAGAACTTGTGTGTATATATATATGATGTGTGTGTGTGTGTTCAGTTTTATTTTGCCCCTCTGCATTAATTGAATTTGAAAATTCCCTTCCCAGTTATACCTCTAGTTGTGTGGCAACATCTAGATAATGATTCCCATTAACTTTATACTTTTAAAATCAATGACAAATGTTTTGTGTTTGGGGTGGGTGGGTTGTATGATAGGAGAAGGGGGATAAATTCAATTATCTTTTACTACAGTGCTTATAAAAAAGTCTTGCAACATTCTGGAATTCTGTGACTGTTTTATTTGCTACTGACATAGAACAGCTGTTGGACCTACAACAAAGGCTTAAGTTTATGGGCAGCCTGAACTAGGAGGTAGGTTAATTAATTCAGCCCCAAGAAGGGATGGAAAAGATCATCCTTCCACCATCTCCGATTCCACTTGCAGGCATGCAAAATTGCCCCACCTCCTTGAACACTTAAAGATGTACTTTATTAAAGTGTTTAGTCACATCAACAAAATCCCAGATGAGACAATCAGGTAAGTGAAAAGGTCAAGCGGGTTTCATTAGTAAAGCTACACAGCTATTTGTTTTTCTTTTTAATGAAATTCAAATGTATCTTGTCAAAGAAGCTAGTGTTTAGATTATAAATCTGGAGGTTCTTGAAGATGATGAAAGAAATACTTCCCTGTAAGGTAATCATCATGGCGCTAGTTCTATCATTGGTAGATTTTTTTTTATAGTATTAGGAAAATAACTAATTTGTAAGGCATTTCCTTGATTTCTGTTAAAATATATGTACAGAATATGTATACTTTGGCATCGAAAGATAAAAATAGGAAATCTGGATTATTTGTTAAAAGAGATCCAAATAAGTTGCATAACTTAGGTTGCAGTCCTACTTTCCACATTCCTCAGATTTTGTATTTCCTATTTATTATGTTTGTTTTTAATTGGCTATTTGGGTCATGAATCTTTTTTTTTTCAGACTAAAAATTATGTCCATTTGTTCAACAGAAACAGTTACCTGATAATAGTTGAATTAATCAATGTCTCTACTAAAATACATAATAATTTTTAAATGAAGAATTAATGGATTGTCACCACAAGACTAAAGATGCATGCCAAACCATCTGGTTATAAAACATAAAATGGTACTGTAGTTTGTAACACAATCCTTTTACATCTGTAAGTGTATTAGTGTTTTAGAGTAGTAGGATTTCAGAAGCCAGGCAGGGAGGCAGGAGATACTCTTAATTGATTACCAAAGCTGAAACTCAGAAGTATTTCCTTTAAAAAAGAGAGAACAGAAGCCTATAGAAGACACTGTAAAAGGAGAATCATATTAATCTATGTTAGCCAAAAATCAGAAGGATTCTGGTAGTACCTTTTCAGACTAACAATGTTTATTAAAAGACAAATGTTTTCATGAGCACCTTTTTTAATAGTAATTTTAACTGTCCTTAAACTTGCATTTAAAACTTCCTTCGCTAAGGATTGAAGGAAACTCATACAGTGCTGTAAAACTTGTTGATCCAAAGGTTCCTAATAGTTGAAAAGCAGTTAACAAACAATTTCCGAAAATGATTAGAAAAGGAAGTATGCGAAGCCAGTGTCCTTTTGAAGGTGCCAACCACGGTTTGAGCAAGATGGCTATTTCTTCATCTCCCAGAGCTCTAAATCCACCAGAGACCGCTGTCTTGCGGTCTCCTCGCAAGGAGAAACTGTCTGGAGCACTTGTGGTCAATCTCAAGTCCTCTCCTTGTCCGGAGGGGAATTACGAAGAGCTGGTCTACTCACCGGCTCTTCATTCTGCCGGTTTTTTTTATAAAGCTTTATTAATTTTTTCAACATATACATAAAATACATAGAAACTAAAAAGAATGAAAGAATGAAACAAAGAATACTACAAGAAAAAAGAAAACTAAAAAAGTGCGAAAATACAGAAAAGACTATTACATGGTAGATTCCGACTTTCTACAACAAACATATATATAACTCATTATCAATCTCTTACTCTAATTTAAACTAAGATAAACATTTCTATAAAGCATTTCCATCTCTGTATGACATTCTCCTCTAAAACAAACTATCTCTCCCTCTTAAAAAAATAAAAAAAAAACTTTTCTAACATAATTATTTGCATAGTATAGTATAAGTGTTGCAGTCGACACCCTATCTCAGTGCCTGGGGGCTGTAGGGACCTGGATGGGGAACAACAGGCTTCAACTGAACCCTGGTAAGATGGAGTGGCTGTGGATTGATGGCCTCTCGGCTTCCAGGAAGTTGTCATCTTTAACTCTGGATGGGGTGGCACTGCCCCGTTCAGATTCAGTGCGAAACTTGGGGGTCCTCCTGGACTCACAACTCCTGCTCGAAGAGCAGGTGGCAGTCGTGGCCAGGAGGGCCTTTGCACAGTTTCAGGTTGTGGGCCAGTTGAGCCCCTTCCTGGATCGAGAGACCCTCCGAACAGTCACTCATGCCCTTGTCATCTCCCATATAGATTATTGCAACGCGCTCTACGTGGGGCTACCCTTGAAGAGTATCTGGAAGCTTCAGCTGGTCCAGAATGCGGCCACACAGGCAGTCACGGGTGCTATAAGATCAGCACATGTAACACCGCTGCTCTGCGAGCTGCATTGGGTACCAGTTTGCTTCTGGGTCCAATTCAAGGTGTTGGTTATCACCTTTAAAGCCATACATGGGATGGGGCCAGGGTACCTGAGGGACCGTCTCATCCCAACCACATCTACCCACCCCACCCGGTCATGCAGGGACCCCATCAATAAAAGAATTTCATCTAGTGGGGTCCAGGAGGTGTGCCTTCTCTGCGATAGCACCCGCCCTGTGGAATATCTTGCCCCTGGAGGTGAGGCGGGTGCCCTCGCTCCTGGACTTCCAGAGGTCTTTAAAGACCTGGTTCTGCCGCCTTGCTTGGGATAAATGAAGTAATAGTTCCTCCTGGGGGTGGTTAGCTTAGTAATATCCTCCTTTTAAGATCTCACCATCCTCTGGATTTTTTCTATTTATTATTATATTGTATTTTAAGATGTATAGGTTTTAATTTTAATATTATTATTGTAAACCGCCCAGAGTCTACTGCTGTAGAGATGGGCAGTTATAAATTCGAATAATAAATAAATAAATAAGCAGTATAATATAAGCAAATACTCAAATATTATCCTACTTCACTAAAATTTTACTCCTCTCTGCCTACTAAAATAACAAAAAATAAATAAATGTAACAAATAAATAAATAAAAAATTATCTACACTTGGTTAATGTCCTTTTACCCAAGGTAAAATCATTATCCACAAAACAAAAACATCAGTCTAAACCTTTAAGAGACCATCCTGATAAACACATTTAAACAATCATCCAACTTCAAAATAGACTAAGTATTACACACAAAGTGTTCCCCTTACAAGTCTCAAATTCAGCAGCCAGCCTTGATTCTTGGTCTCAGTTTTCCAGGAACACAGCCAACTGTATCTCTCCCTTTGCGCCCGAAACTCTTCTTTCTTCAAAATCAAGTTAACTCTCCACAGTCCAATTTTAATCCCTTCACTTTTTGACTTAGAAATGTTAAGCCTCATTTTCTTCTTTAAAGAAGGAGCACTACTCTCAAAGTAGTTTTCACTCTTGTCTTCTTTTTCAAGTTGTTGGTAGGCTTTAGACTCCACAAGTTCTAGGAGATGATCCAGGGCTTGGGTGATGTCAAGATAGAGTTCTTTAAAAATCGCTTTCATTTCTTCCATGTCTCTCTCCACAGTGTGTTATCAGGAGAAAAAAGGTGTAAACAAGAGCTGTTCTCACAGGAAAGCAGAGGCAGATAGCTCAAAATTCAACTCCGCAGATTCAACGAAGTACGTAGATAGATCTTTTATAATCCTCAAAACATTAAGAAAATGGCAACAAAACAGCAAAAATCTTTAAATCCCAGTATTAGAATTTAAATATTAAAAAGCCAACTTTCCAAATTAATAAATTCCAAAAATAATGAAAATGACCAAGAGCTTCGCATTTCTTTGTTGCAAAAGGCCTCTCTTCAGTAACAAATAAACAAAAAAAAAACTTGTTTTAGAAATGGGGTGGATTTAGTGTCCGTTTTACGGCTTCGGTGCAGCCCCGAACTTGATGCCATCCACGCCTTCCAGCATTCTCAGTCACGGATTGATCGCAGGGACTCTGTTCCGCGACACACACACCCCGCAAGAAAATGCTGTCCAGAGAACAAAAGGGATGATTTCCTGGATTCTCCTTACCCGGAGAATTCTTCAGGCTGCAGGGACCCAGCCTGCGCCCAGAAATGCTGCGCCGTTGGCGCTGCTTAAAAAAGCACTACCGCTCAGTCTGCCATTCCCCACAAGAAGCCCTTCATTCTGCCGTTTTTTGTGGAGCCGTCTTCAGTTCGCCATTTCTTCCCCAGAAGTCACTTTTATGAGCATCGAATGAAGTGAACTGTAACTCCCAAAAGTGTATGTCTTTTAATAAAATTTATTAGTGCTACCAGACTTCTTCTGATTTTAAGCCTATAGAAATAATATTTTTATTCTACTTTTCTTTACAGGCTAACAGCAGTGAAACTGGCACTTTGAGAGAGTAATGTAATGGGAAAAGGCAGGTGTTCTGTGAACAATTATCCCACTGAAAGTGGAACTGGGTAAAGATGAAGATAATTCATTTCTGGAGCTTATGTGGACAAAGATGAAAGGATACAAACGATCTGGCAACTGATTTAGGTATTTATACCCCATTAATTAAAGCATTTATCCCCCTCATTTGAAACTGCTGGTGTTAAGTAAAGTTTAAAACAATAAAACTAAAGTAGGAATCCAATTAAAAGAGAACACCACAAGAGAGAAAGAATGGCAAATTCTCTGGGGGTGGTCCAACAACTACAGAGCCACCACTTAGGAACGTGCATTACTGGACTTCCGGTGAGGACATGGCGAGCTAGATGTCCCCGAAAGAGTGGGGACAACATTTTGGCCGAAGTTGGTGGCCAGAGGATGGATCCTGGCCGGCGAAATCTCTCTGGAGAAACGAGAGATTGTGGGATCGCCCACATGTACTCCAGACAGCTGCTACTTGTGAGTAAACTGTAGGAACTAGGGTCTTTGCAGTTGGCTGGTGAGTGGAGTGGCTGGGAGTAGAGGGATTGACCGTTCTATTGGCTTCCAGGTTAAGATGACTCCCTCTGGTTACATAAGGCTGGTTTGTTCTTTGAATTGCTTAACTTGGAATTTTGCAAGAGAGTCACTCACCCAAAGAGGTTTTAAACAGGTTTTAAATCACTCTTTTAATATGAAAATACCAAACATACTGTACTTTTATATGCAAACTAAGTTAAGTATCAGTAATTTTGTTTCTAGAATAACAAACAACTTGACATAAGTAAAGGCTGACATAAAAAACTGTATTTCCATTTTTCCAAAATTTCATTTTGGAGGTTAGTGGGATTATTTTTCTCTCTTTTAAGTTCAAAATTTCCATAATTTTCTCTTTGTATGCAGACTTTTAAAAAGGCACCTCCAGGGTTTATTAGTTACTCTCTACCCATAACTGAAGTTTATAAACTTTGCTTCCATTTGGCTCACCGTAGATTGTACAGGCTTTTACCCATAAACACAAATATTAACCATAAAGTGTTCAAGGATTCATTTGGGAACTGCATGTGGAGAAGATGAAAAGAAACAATACCAAACTCTCTCTAGGGAAGAATCAAATGGCTGGTTACTTAAGTAAATGTGACCTAAATGGGCAGCTCTTAGCCTAAGGGGAAGTGGGGAATGGCACAGCTATGCTGTATTTTAACACCTCAAAATCACATTCTGAAATGCTTCAAACACATTTTCTACCATTATGAGGTGAAGAACACACAAATTAACCACTGCTGAGTTCTGAATCTTGGAATAAAAACAACCAATATCATAATTAATGCAAGTGTTCCTGAATGGCATTTAAGAAACAGGAAGTGACTATGACATCATTCAACCCCCAAATCTCTATGATTTCTTCCTTGACTGATGGGATATTTAATACATACAATCCAATTATGCCTCAGCAGTTGGATCTAAGCCGTTTCAAACATTTTAGACATTTTGTGCTGCGGTCCCTCCAGACTAATCAGGTGCAATCTTACTCCTGAAGTTTAACTGTGATTAGAGCAGTGGATACAAACTTGCACTAACTTATTAACAGTGCAAATGCTGCAACTGTTGTAAATGCGTGCCCGAATGGCAATCACCTGACTGCGGGATGCTGCAACAGTCATAAATGTGAGGAGTGGTCACAAACCTGATTTTTTTTACACTGTCGTAACTTCAAACAGTCGCTAAATGAGGCAGTCAGTAAGCGAGGACTACATGTAGTACCAGAGGCATCCCCAGAGAAGTTTTAAAAAGTCAAGATGGCAGCCACAACTATGGCACATAAAAAAGGAGCAAGGCTTTGATGGCTCATCCACAGTCACCATCTTGTCCCACCTGTGGATAATATATATAGGGCAGTATATTATTTGTAAGATGGAGCTAATACTCTCCATTATTAAGTGAGAGAGGACACTTCAAACAGTCTATAATCATCTCTATGTTGTGTATAAATATATTTTTCCAGTTCTACATGCAAAGATGTGTGCATTTTGGTAAAAGTTCAGAGACATGCATTTCTTGTGCCAACTAATATATACAGGCAAGAGTCACACTAATTAATGTTTCTCGTTTGACAAATGAATGGGAATTCTGGATTGTATTTTTCCTCCTCTTCTTTCAGGCAAGTTGCTGAGGCTGTACTCCTAGCTATCCTTACGTGAGAGTAAATCCCATTGAAATCAATATAGCTTAATTCTGACGAGAAATGTCTAGGGCAAGGTTCCCCAAAGTGGTTAATATCGACCCCCAAGGGTCGATGAGACTATCCATTATTGTAATTATTATTATTCGTAGTACTATTAGTTAAAGTAGTATTTGTTAAATTATTTTCATATAATAAATGTTTGTGGGTCGATGAACAATCTGAAACTTCATGAAGGGGCCGATGAACTGAAGAGTTTGGGAACCCCTGGTCTAAGGCATCACTACATACTAACATCAGTTAATACTAAACATGTAATACTAGTTGACATACAATTACTACAGCTTCTATTGTAATAGGACATTTTTAAAAAACTGTGCAATATTTTATAACACAAAGCTCTCCCTATAGATTAAAGTCTAACAAGCAATATTGGGGCTTGCTATAAATTTACACAATTTGCATAAAAACATGTATGAAGATATCTCATTAACTACATGAGCATGAAGAGATGCTCTTAATAACTTAATTTCATTTTTTATGCAAATCCATATAGATTACTTCTGGTTTTTGTTTTCATTTTTAGTAGATTTATCAGGATAGGGGTCATGTAGTTTAATCCTCATAGCACCCTCTCCTGGTATGAAAAAGAAGACACTGAAACTGAAATAATGTGCCATTTTTTAAAGGCATGATTTATGTTGGTTTTCATCATTAAAGCTGTACATGGCTTAAGTGTGGTCTCTCTGAAGCACCCACCTCTCTCACTCCAAACTTATCAGACTTTAAAATCTGCAGGATAGGCCATTCCGATTATGGACATTTGGAAAGTTCCATATGCTGGGCACATAAGACAGGGCCTTTTCTTATATTACTTCCAAATTATGAACAACACTTTCTCAGAGATTGTGCTTGGCCCCTCATATTCTCCATTTTAGCAAGACTGTTACTGCATACTTCTTTCACCTGGCTTGTTTAACTGTTTTAATACTGACATTATTATTCAGGAATAGTTTGTTAATTCTATTTTAATTGTGTTATTCTTTTACTTATGTTTGTATTTTCTTTGTTTACCCACCCTTGAACATCCTTGTCAGATAGCAAGGTGGGACATCAATCAATCAATTCTGATAAGACATTAAATATCCTTAAAATGGTGGGCAGCTACAATGGATGTGTAAATTTTTACAAAAGAAAAACAGCAGGGTTCATCAGACCTCCCTGAAACTGACAAAAATATATCATTTTCCAGTGAATAGGTATGGTCATTGTGATATATTATCCTTGAAAGCTAAACACTGAATGTGGGGAAGAAGAAGCTAGAGAGGCCACTCAATGATAAACTCTGCCATTGTTCCTTTCAGATCTTATTTAGACAGACATGATAACACTGTGGAGCATGTCAAAGTAATGCAAGTCCGATGGTTGTTGTGGGTCTTCCAGGCTGTGTGGCCGGAAGCCTTCGACAATACATTAATGCAAGTCCATCTCTACTATCAGCACTAAGTCATAGGGAGCACCCATAGTCCTCTAGGCCAAGAAATGAAGGAAAGCATGCATTAGATCATGGCTGGCTGGGGAATTCTGGGAGTTGAAGTCCACACATCTTCAAGCTGCCAAGGTTGAGAAACACTCAATTAGATTGTGGTACAAACATTGGTAAATTGTTAGTGGAGCCACCGAGCTATAGACTGCTTAACATCTGATGGTCCAGGTAAATCTTTATGTGTTGTAACAAATAAGGATGGTGAATAAATTATTTTACAATACAATTGTGTTTTATTTTGCATTTTTGAACTAACACACAAATAAAAATTTAGGTCTCATTTTAAATTCACACTTTTCAAAATTTTGCCATGTGGCTTGTCTGTTAAAAAAAGTACATTAGAGAAAACTCTTCTGAAATGCAAATGCCCATGGAAATATTAGGAAGATTTATTTACGTCAAGTCACAAAACTTCAAACAAAAATGCACTCATAAGAGGAGCACCAAAATACACCAGAAAAATTGGTGTGAAATTTACAAAAAAAATCATCCAATTAACTGAACTTGACAGATATATAAAGTGAAAAACTGACAGTAACTGACTCACCTTTCCCTAGCAATAAGAGATACCTTACATCTTTAAGCATGATTGTACATTCAGATCACCTCGCCAACATAACTATGCCTTTACTACTGGAGTAAGGACCTTCTAATCCAGGGCTTTCCAAACTTTTCCCGTGGCAACACACCAACGGCGGCGTGCGAGAAAACCCGGAAGGACCGCCGCTGCGGTGGTGTGCAAAACCCCGGAAGTGCTGCGGTGGTGGCACTTCTGGGATTTTTCGCGCCGCAGCGGTGTCCTGGTGTACCATGCGAAAAACCAGAAGCGCTGATGGCCCCCCGCCGCCGCCGTGTATGCGGCCACACACAGCAGCGGCGTGCCATCAGCGCTTCCGGGTTTTGACGTGATACACCTGGGCCCCACAGGCAACACAGTATTGTGTTGCGACACAGTTTGGAAAGCTATGTTCTAATCCATGATATGGATTACAGGGCTGTTACCCAGATATACCTCTTCAATCTGCAGCTGTCCAGATCTGCCCAGGGAATGAGGGCTCCTCTTCTTCTTCAGCATAGAGATATGATAACATAGGACATATTTTCTTCCATATTTTTTACCCTTTGCTCTTGACATCCCTCTGGCCAAGTGGAGAATTAAGATGATAGACATTTGGCTTCAACATCAACAAACTGTATCGGTGCCCTCATTCTTACCACTACACTACACTACATTATCCTTCAGTTCACTGACAGCACTTCATTTTTCTTTGCATCGCCGCTCTGGATCTGTCACTTCCCTCGTAACATACCACAAATTGCTGAAGAAGAGATCTTGAATTAAGCCCTACTCCATTGCTTGAGGGCCAATAGATGATTACTGGTAGATGGGACAGGAAGAACAACCAATCATTTATTTAAATTATTCCTCCTTCTAGCCAACAAGTCAAAAAAGTATCTGTACCAATCTCAGGCTACTACAGACAAAGATCAAATCAGGAAACACTTACGTCAGAGCTTTCCAAACTGTGTGGCGACACAAAAGTGTGTCGCCACACACAGTCTGGTGTGTCGCCACACAACCCGGAAGCGCTGATCATCATCAGCGCTTCCGGGTTTTCCCGGGGTTTCCTGGATTGACACACCAATTACAGCGCGAAAAACCTGGAAGCGGCAGCAGTGCTTCCGGGTTTTTGCGTGCTGCCGCACTTCCGGGTTTTCCCGCGGTGACACACCAACGCCGGTTGGTGTGTTGCCGCAGGAAAAACTTTGGAAAGCCCTGAATTAGGTCTTAGAAGCAATCAACTAGAATACTGCTTTTGGCAGCTTTAGGCCCACAGAGCTTTTATAGGCCCCAAGGTGTAGGTACTCTTCCTTTTATCAGAAGAGCATTCTGGTCCTCATCCTGAGGCTTTGGTTTGCACTGTAACCATCAATCAAAAAATGAAAAAAAAACCCTATTTCTTCTAAATGCAGAAAACACTAAACCTAAAGAAAAAGTAACTGATGTTTGGGAAATACCTTTACCTACGTATGGAGGAACTGCCAACAAATATTACGATTCCTTCTGAGAAGTGCAGAAATTAACCTCAGCATATCTTACATTGACAAGGGATTCTGTAAAGTGACAAGCCTGTTTAAAACATACGCTGACCTTCGTTCTTAACAGCTTGCATAAATATGTTTGAGGAAGAAACATTTGAAAACCTGGTTGTTCCTGTTTTACATCAAAGGTGCCAAAGGTGAAATAGGTGGAGGAGATGAAAGAGAGGCATTTCATTAATATTCTTATTTGTTGCACGGATCAGTTTTGCCAGACAGGCAGAAGACTGGTCGTGGGGAATCGTGGCAGATGAAAGTGGATGATTGACAAAATGGCATTTCTAAAAATAATGCTGGCATATTGGATCCATGAGTTTTTAAACGCCATAAGTACTTTGGAACTGAAATGGTTTCCACCCACCATTAAGTTCACATGTTTTAGGCTACAAATGAAGCACCCTGTATATTTAAAATAGGAATAGTATATATGGAACTGTTAGCTATTTTTCCCCAGTCACTTAAGTGGATTTATTTACCAGGTAAGCAAACATGCAGAACTGCATTTTTATCCTTTTCTTTTTTTTTTTTACAATTTTCAATTATTTATTCACTTGAAATGATGTTTATGGACAAAGATTATTTTTATCATGGTTTTAATGCAATTTCAGTTTCAATCAGGGCACTTCCTGAGAATAATTTTATTGGGCCAATCACTAAGAATATGAATCAATGCAAATGTCATATACATCTAGTACCATATCTTACTTGAAATATCCTTCTTGTCTCTGGACAGCGTTAAATTACACTTGCTGCAGACAAAGGACTTTCCTACAGATGATTGTAGAGCCTCTGTAGAACCTTTGAAGTAACTTAGACTTGTAAGTCACTTTGCTCCACTCCTCTTTTCCTTTCCAGACTTTACAGAGCAATGAAAAGTGAATCTAACCGATTAAAAACACAGCAAGAACTACTCTGTGAAGGCCAGAAGATACCATGGTTGATGTATTTACAAATTGCTGGGAGGAAGGAGGAATATTAAGAAAAAAGACTGAATTTGAAATGCTCATGCAAAACCAACACCATCTGTTAGGGCACATATATAAACTTTTACTTAGACATGACAAAGAGACAGAATAAACAAAAAAACTGTATGATAAAATGGATGCAAAATTTTAAACAGTTACAACACAACAATGGGAAGAATTATGGTCTAAATCTATCAAATTTACACCAAGTTATAACTTAAAGGAAAATTGGTACAAAATGTTCTACAGATGGTACACAATTCCAGCAATAATATATAAAGGACAAATCACACAGTAATAAATGTTGAAAATGCCTTGAAACAGAAGGAACGTCTTATCACATGTGGTAGACATGTAAAAAAGCACAAAAATACTGGAAAGACATACATAGTTCAATGCGGAACACTTTGGAATTTAAATTCGAAATGAAACTACAACTCTTTTTATTAGGAGTAATCTCAGAAAAAATCAACACGAAATATCATGATTTGATGAGATATATGCTTACAGCAGCAAGAATAAATTACAACAACCCAATCAAGGTACTACCAAAGAGAGTACAACACCCCCACCAACACAGGCAGGACAAGCCAGGGTATATAAGCAGAGAGCAAGTCCCACTCCCTTTTCGCACTGAAGATGTTGCCTAGCCTGGCAATGAAACGTCTGCAAGAAAGCAACAAGGCTCAGAGAGCACCAAGGACTCCACAGAATAAATTATGCTCAGCACTGGAAGAAAGACACAAAACCGACAATATCTGATTGGGAACTCAAACCTGGAGAATATGCAGCAATAGCAAAACTAACAATTTATATACATAATATAAGTTTAACTAAATTTAAGCATATATTCCCATACATACAACACATCACGCAGCACAGCAAATATAATCACCTACAGTTTGGTTTTTAAGGGGGTTTGAACCTTTGTAAACACCACAAACTAGCAGATGCATAAAAGTGGGCAAGTCAGAAACTCAACCGCTTCTTTTTTTTCTTTTTCTCATTTTAATTTTTTATTCTCTTTTTTGTCTTTCATTTTATTCTTTTAGTGTTTCAAATTTGCTAAATTTGTTTTGTTTTATTCACTTATTCTTCCTTTACCAATATGTATAAAAACACATATATCCATACTCATCCATATATACATACACACAGACAGACACACACCCAAGTCATAACACAATGGAGACTTTAATATCAAGTAATTTAGCTTAAGAACAAAATCTTTATTATAAAACAAATACCTTGATCTATGCTCTTCCTCTATTTTCTCATTCATTTCCAATGATATATTTAATTTTGAAGAAAAAGTCAAATAATCATAATGCTTGTAACATTAATATCTGAAACTGTAATTAATATTGATAGAATATCTGCTTATTTATATCCATTACTCTAAGGTACCTAAACTATGGAATATTAAAAATCTATTATATAAATATCATTGCACTGAAATAATATATTATATTAAAACTGAGAAGATGGGAGTAACAGATGACCTATATGGCTAGTTTTAATAATGTTAAAGAATTGAGTTAGTTCTATTTATTTATTGAATTTATATAACCGCCCGTCTCGCTTGCATGTGACTCTCGGCAGTGAACACAATTAAAACAAAAACTAAACAATCAACATAATTTATCCACTAAAACCAATTAAAATTAAAACCAATTGTGCCTTTTATAATTTCAAAGCTTTTAATCTTAATAACATTAAGATCTTAATCTTAATAACATTAAGATTAATTTGTATATATTGTTTTTAACTTTGTTGTATACCGCCCAGAGTCATTTAATTGTGACATGGGCGGCCATATAAATATGAGAAATAAATAAATTAATAAATTAAATAAAACCAATTAAAAAACTATAACAACAAAAAGACAGGGAAGAACGCAGTCTAAACTTATACCAGCCATTTAGTTCTATATTAACACTTTATGGATATACTGTATCTTTACTTTCTTCAAATGTCACTCATTTAATTACTATTTTGTATATTATTTTTTAATTATATTAGCAATGTTGTAAGTTTGGTTGTACTTCATCGTATCTTCTAGCTGTTATACCAATAAAATATTTAAATGTCAAAAGAAAGAAACTAGACTGAGAATAGAAAGACGCAGGGGGAAAAGGATGTTTGGTATAATGATAAAAGAGTCTCTGGTGAGGAAAAACATTCACCGATTGCCACAAAAAATTCACATGAGCGAAGGATAATGTATAATGTGTCTGGAGGTAAAAAGATAATCGCAAAAAGTGTAGTCAAAGAGAACAAGATATAGTTAAGATGAAAAGAAGCAGAGAGAACACAGAACAGTTTTGATGGGAATAAAAACTTATTTCAGAAGTGGGTGAAAAGGGATAAACAAGGCAGAGTGAATGGACTTAATGAAGGGATTTGGAATTTAGCTGTGGTGAGGAAATGCTTGAAGAAGCATTTTCGAGATTGGTATGTTGAAGAGTGAAAATGAAACAAATGCTATAAATGTTAGTATCCAAGAAAAAAAATGATGAAAAGGGAAGTATGAATGTTATGAGAAAGCAAGGTAAGGCTACAGGAGTAAATGATGTACCCGAAGAAATGGTAAAATATATGGTTTGTTTATGTGAGCAGCTGTGCAAATTGTTTAATGCAGTGCTTCCCAAGCCTAGGTAAATTACCCACATTTGGGTAAAAGTGGTTTTTCTTTGGGTAAAGACACACAAACCCATTTCCCAATCACAACAGGGACATTTAAATTGACTTAAAATGTCTTACCTTTAAGTAGACTGCCCCCCCCCCCCCCATTCACAAAAGACACAAGCCTCTTCCCCTTTACACTGAAATAGTGTGAGAAAATGAACCAGAAGTGGGGGAGCCTGAGAAAGTCCCGGCTAGATGGTATAGATGTACTTTTCATAAACAGGGAGAGAGACAATGAGAGAACAAAAAGCAGTGTGTGAATCAGTGTATGAATGTGGGGAAAGCAAGGATTCTTAGCAAGGATTGAAAGGTACAGGGATGTTTGGTGAATGGCCTTGGTATCAACTAGATTTAGTTATATCTCATTTTCTTTTCTTCTATCTCTGCCTTTAATTTCTTTTACTTAGTAGTTCTTACTTTTTTCTGTACTTTGCATAATGTGGCTTACCCTGAAATAGCATGATAACTATGTATATACATCTGTCTGTCTGTCTGTCTATCTCAGGATTTAACCTGCTTATGGAAAGGCGAAGGGTGACTTTTCCTAGGATCACACTGCAGCTGCATGATTTCAGGAAAAAACACAGTTCCTTTATGGTGCTGCAGGCAGGAGTTATGTGCATGCTCCATACACCCTGAAGCAACTTCTTGTAGAGTGCCCATGGGGCCTTAAAAGCCAAGATGACAGGCACAACTACATCATCAAAGCCCTGCTCATTTGTATGTGTGTACAACATCAATAGATACACAAAGGGTTGGAACTTCATGCAGTCACACCCACCATTGCTCCTGTGGAAGTCCCATTTTCTTTGCCTCTGCATAGTAGTGTATGGCCTTGATGCATAATCCAGAGAAGCCTATGGTAGCTCTCAATATATACATTTAAGGACATCTGTTCTTTTTCAAATGGCCTTCAATTTAGAACAGTAGAAGGGGCTATCTTTTCCAATAAAAACCATGCATTGAAACCTTTTTTGAGGTCTTTCTCCAGTTCCCTCTGGAATCTGAAGCGTGGTGAGCTGGATATCAGAAAGAAAAAAAAACAACCTTTTGGGTGAAGGCTCCTTATCCTAGAATGTCCTCCCAGAAATACTCACTGGTGTCCCCATATTATCATTTAGCTGCCACACACAAGTCTTCTTTTTTCTGATTGTTAAGACCCAGGGCCGCAACTAGGGGGGGCAAACGGGGCATGTGCCCTGGGCGCCACGCTGGGGGGGGGCGCCAAAAGTCCTTTGTGTTAGGCCTGCGGTGTGAATCGGGACTTAATCTCGTGCTCACGGCTCATGCAGGTTCCTTGTGGGTGGAGCCCACCGCTCAAGCGGGTCTAAAGCAGGAGCGGCTTTCGTGCACCCGGCTCCTCCGACAAACTAGCGCTCGCCAGAACGGGCGGGCGGGGGCTCGCTCGCTCTTCTCTCGCGCATGCTTGGGAAAATGTTACACAGGTTTGTACACACGCCGTAGTGCGAGTAGGGGGCGTGGCGAACCTTCTCATTTTGGGGAGGCACACAATCCATGGGGGTGTGTGTGGAATCCATGTTTGCCCTGGGTGACAAAGACCCTAGTTGCGGGCCTGTTAAGACCCTTAGACATTTTTAGAATTTCCAAAATTTGATTTAGCTTGTTATTCCGCTGTTTCCTTCTGTTGTTAAACTACTACATACATATGTAGAAAATCTACAAGAACTTCAGTTTGTACATTTGTTTTCTGTTTGTTGTTTATTCGTTCAGTCGCTTCCGACTCTTCGTGACTTCATGACTTTTGTTTTCTGTATTGTGCATTATTGTTGGAAAAAGTAAATTCATATATTGTACCTTTTTTTTTAGAATTTTTATCCCGCCTTTATTATTTTTACAAATAACTCAAGGCGGAGAACATACATAAATATGTACAAAGGAAGTGATTACCCTGCTTGGATAATGGAAACACCCTTGTAAGCAAAGAAGTACAGATTTTTCAACTGAGATTGTATAAGAAATCACAGTATCAAAGTGACAGAATATAAAGTTTTAGATATGGATGTGACCTCAGGTTTACTTAGCCTTTCTCTTTCTTTCCCTTCCCGATGGAGAGTTGGGATAGTCATCCATTCTGTAGATGTTTGCTTTTCAGTGAAAATCAAATTGCCTTTTTCTTCAGAAGCTGCTCTTTAGGATGACAGCAGCTTCATTTACACTTTATAATGTGAATTCCTGATGTCTCATATCTACTGTATGTGTGTGAATATAAAAAGCTCTGTTTTTCTCAAACATCAGCCAATTTTAGACTGAGATCTGACAAATGATACCTCCTGATTTTTCTCTCTCCTTTTAAAAAAGCAAGAGGAAATATGTTGAAAAACATTTATCTTGGAAAAACAATCATATCTATCATAGTTGCATGGGTAATTTAATATGCATGAGAGACTATTCCCAGAAATAGTTTCGCTTTGGTCATATAGCACAGTATTATGAATATAAATTTCACAACTAAAACCAGAAGCTCTTAGCATTTCATTCCACCTTAAAAAAAAAGATTAGGAATATCATAAGTGATATACTTAGCTTTACTTTTGTTCTCGGGGACTTTACCTTTGTTTCTAAAGTTGTTTTGTTAATATCTCTCTGAGTCTATAGAAAATCATATGCATGGAACCTGAAATTGGACTATTGCAATGCGCTCTACATGGGGCTGCCCTTGAAGAGCATTCGGAAGCTTCAGCTGGTACAGAATGCAGCTGCCCAGGTTCTAAATAGTGTCAGCTACTCAACACATATAACATTGCTACTTCGGGAGCTGCATTGCTTGCCAGTGTGTTTCTGGGTGCAATTCAAGGTGCTGCTTGTCACCTTTAAAGCCCTTCATGGCTAGGGACCGGGTTACCTTAGGGACCGTCTTTTCCCAGTTGTTTCTACCCGTCCAATCTGGTCCGGCAGGATGGGCATGCTCCTGGTCCTGTCAGCCAAGGAATGTCGGCAGGCAGGGATCAGGAGACGTTCCTTTTCTGCCGTGGCGCCTGCCCTCTGGAACATCCTCCCTCCTGCGGTTAGGATGGCCCCGACCCTTTTGGCTTTTTGGAAGGCCTTGAAGACCTGGCTTTGTGCCCAGGCCTGAGGCCCCGGGTGTGCAGAGGGCCCCGTTTCATGGTTGTGCTGACACCGATGGTTTTAAGATCTCTTGGGTGTGTTTATATTTAATTTTCTGCTTTGTTTTAATTGTTTGATTGTTTTTATTGTTGTTAGCCACCCAGAGTTACTGGTCTGAGATGGGCGGCTATACAAATTGATTGATTGATTGATTGATTGATTGACGCAGCAGCAGCAATAGAGGTGTATCAAATGTTGAGCATAGCATTCCTCAAAACATCTGGAGGACACCAAGTTGGAGAATCTGGTCAAGATCTTCCAGTACAAAGCCCCCAGGATTTCCACCATTCTCTATATTTGGGGAGGGGGGGTTGCCCTCTTAACAGTTTGATGGGTATGCACTGCAGAGAATTAATAAATATTCTGGGTAAGTTATTGCTTCCACTCCTGCCTGTGACCTTGCTATGCGTAATCAATAAGTCAATAGCGTTGTAATTTAAAGAAAAATAGTTGGGATGAGTCCTTCTGTTGGTAGAAGCTATTCTGGACGCCTAAATCTCCATTATACCCAGGAATTTTTGAGGATCATATCCCATTAGATGTAATGAACTGCCATCAGAAAGAAAAAGGTGAACTGCTGATACACTACCCCTTCTCATACATGTCCAGATCACTCTACACCAATTGGTCCTAAGCTACAGTATATTCTGTATTTTTTCTATTTGATATTTTATTGTTAAAATAATGAAATGCAAAAGAGAATGAGAAAATGAATAAGATAAAATGAAAGAACAACTACTACATATGAACTAAAGGCACTGTGAAAAGACTTTCTAGTAACACTTCCTCCCTTCCCCTTCTGTTTGTGTCCCCAACCACTAACCACAATTTAGATATCTGACTTTACATTGAACATTAGACATTTTACTGTTTTTTTATTTAAATCCTAGAAGCCATATTCCAGATGTCTGAATTTGCCTTGCTCTGTAATGTGTCGTATATATGGGAGCTATTCCTGCTTGAATTTGGTTAAACTTCTATTATGAATGTATACTGTCAATTTTGCCACTGCAGCATATTCTTCAATTTTAGTCTCCTAATCTGATATTGCTAGCAAGGCTTCTATTGTCCAGTGTTGTGCCAGATTTGTTCTTGCAGCTGCCAACATATAACTTAGTAAATTGTGATATTTTTCATTTATGTTTTCTGGAATTATGCCTAATTAAAGTATCTGTGGTTTCAGTTCAAATTTTATTTTTAAGGCTTTTTGAATATCTTGATGCATTTCTTTCCAGTACTTTTGAGCTTTTTACATAACCACCACATGTGGTAGGGTGTCACTTCTTTGTTGTGGCATTTCCAACATTTGTGGTATGTTTTATCTATCTTGGCAATCATTGGCGGAGTTATGTACCATCTGTAAAACATTTTATACCAATTTTTCCTTTAATTATAACTTGGAGTAAATTTTATTGATGTTTTTCCATAACTCTTCCCATTGCTCCACTGTGATTGCATCTTTAAAATAGATCTCACATTATAATGTCCCATCTCGGTTGCTACCCCACTCCATCCCCATGCCAGACACCTATATTTATTCCTGTAGCATCTTGTCCAATAAATTTTCCATTGCACCAATTTGTATCAGGCAGGGAATTTATGGTGGGGGTACCTGGCAATAGGACCGCATGTAATTATTCAAAATCTCATGAGGCATGGGATTTAACAGCACTGCACAAAGAGTGGAAGTCGGTTTTTAAAATGTTGCCTTATAATGGTATAAAGCATTTTCCAGGCTCATCGCATACATGATCTTCATGATCCTGGCAACGATCTCTAAGATGAATCAGTGTTATTTTTGTATTATAAATTGGGCATGTGAATGCCTAAAGCTAAGCAATCACAACTTTTTCAAGACATTGTATCCTAAGTTAGAGGTTGAAAAAAGGAATGTCTGGATCTGTGAGGGAAGAGCAGAAGTTCAGCCTGGACTTGTGGTACCCATTATTTTAACATCAGCAACAAAATGGCTCCCCTAACACAATACTGCTTAAATGGAGGGAGCTTCGGCTAACTGGTCTGGGTTTTAAACTGAAGCCTCTAAGCCAGGGCTTTCCAAAGTTTTTCCCACGGCGACACACCAACTGACGTTGGTGTGTCACCGTGGGAAAACCCGGAAGTGCAGCAGCGCACAAAAACCTGGAAGCGCTGCTGCGCTTTCGGGTTTTGCGCACTGCAGTTGGTGTGTCGCCGCGGGAAAACCCGGAAGCGCTGATGATGATCAGCGCTTCCGGGTTGTGTGGCGACACTCCAGACTGTGTGCGGTGACACACTTTTGTGTCGCGACACACAGTTTGGAAAGCTCTGCTCTAAGCTTTGTTTCATCGTTAGTTTAAAAACAGTCTGAGCTCTACATGCTTTAATTCTAAGTGTATGTCTTCTGCCCAAGGATGTAGTTAATGGATCTTGGGAAGCCAGTAAAAAAAACAAGTAAATATTGTGAGCCAGGAGCCCACTTAGCCTTGCTCTACATAGGAATCTTTTTAAACTAAGAATGCAAACAAGACTTCAGCTTATTTTCTAATCATGGTTCCAACCAGTTTCCCTGTCTCTAATTAAGATTCTGCCCATAAGCCAAAAAAATGGAGAATTTGGATTTGGAAGCTGAGAGTTGGATGACAGTAGTCCAAATGAACAGCAGGTAAGTGGGATGCCACTCTTCCAAGTTATACTTTCCCCAATCGCTTATCAATTCTCCTATACTTGCTTAAAAGAACAAGAAAACAAAGAAGCACAAAGCAGACATTGTAATGTTCATTTTTGTTCCATCGTAGGTCGTATCTGATTACTGGATTCACTGTGGAAGTTCTCCACTCTTTTGAAACATTTCACTCATGGGCGTATATATGACAAATTGACACCTTTATCAAATTTCCTGTTGACTCTGGTCTTTCCCACCACACAATTACTGAGGGTCAGCCACATACAGTATGCACATAACTGGATTGGGTCACCACTTGATCAGTTGATTTTGCAGTCCTAATCTTAACCATGGGAATGCAAAACTTTTACATCTCTGGCCATGAAGTCCTTCATTAGAGTGAGATACTATAGGTATCTTTAGAAAAAAAAATGAAGGTGATATAGAGATGGTCTAAGATTATAACACCCATAAGACATTACTCGGAGGGAGGGAACACCACTGTGGAGGTGAAATAGGCCCATAAATGTTGAGATCACCAGCAACACTGCCACAAGTGGAAGTTAAAAGAATACAGTGTCTTCTTTTTTAACTGTGGAAGGAGCACCCCGATAAGGCTGCCTAAGAATAAATACCAACCTGGGCAAGGAGTGTGTCTTCCTATCACCTTACCTGCACCTTTATTGTGTTCTTTATAATGTTCATTCCTTACGCTTGGTATCACGTTTGGTAATTATTATCATACCTGCTAGTGCTGCCTCAAACCAGAACCTATTTGAGTATTCTTTACTCTGGAATGAACAAAAACAAACTATAGTATCCAAAAGGAACATAATGTAAGCTCTACTTGATGGAAGTTCATTTTTGAAGTTGGCACCCAAACAATGTACAAAACGTTGGGGGGAAAATTAAACACACTCCTTTTTTACACCCAGCAAAAATGGAATCGCTAATCTCAGCTAAATGATCTGGTCGACCAATTGCAAGGCATCCCAAACAAGTTTTCTAACCCCACTTTCTTTTGCTGCCATGTTTTACCTCCTCTCTGCAGCTACTTTTCTCATGCTTGGTTCATTGCTTGTATCAGTACCTACTTAAAAAAAACAAAAGTATTAATCGACCAAGCACTGAAGGATAAGACACTTGCATTGAAGGAGACTTCAGGAACACTCTCTCACACACTCCTTTTACTGTTACAGACAATATTTTATATATCCATGAAGCAGGCCTATACACTATTGCATTACCGTACGTTAGGCCCTCTATTCACAATGGCTGATGACACTCAACACTGTTCCGTATAAATAGACAAGGGTTTCTCAACCAGGGTTCCATGGAACCTTAGGGTTCCGCGAGAGGTCACTAGGGGTTCCCTGGGAGATCACGATTTATTTAAAAAATTATTTCAAATTCGGGCGACTTCACATTAAAGAGGTAAGTTTCATTCTTAAACAAAATGGAGGCTGCACACCCTTCCTCCCTGTCTTTTGGATGGGACCAGGCTCAAACCCAGCTCATCTCTTTGCCTGGTCCTGTCAATTCTTCTAAATTTTCCATGACACTACAACACCTTCCAAAAGACAGTGCCAAAACCCGAGAGTGCAAGGTGTTTCCAGATGGACATCTCTTAGTACTATCAATCAAGCCATATCTGAGCCAGGCCTCTGTGGGTGACCATATTTTCTTGGAAAAAAATAAAGGACAAACCTGGAAAAGGGGCAAATCTGAAAGAGGTTCATAAGAATTAAAAAAAATAATTGTTTATGTTTATAACTTTGCTTTACAAAGGAAAATCCAAGAGCAAAACCAAGAAAAACTTTACAAAAACACATATTCTAATAAAGGACAGCTTTCTGAAATAAAGGAGTATCCTTTATAATAAAGGACATATAGTCACTGTACATATAGCACTAAATCCCAAACCATATTTGACAGTTTGGGGTTTAAAGTAAAGTGTGAGTCCACCCATTATGGGTTAGTATTATGCAAGAACCAGGTTTTCTGTGGGTAATTCATAACTGAGTCATTATGTAATCATCCTGGCTTCTTTTCCAAGCATTATTTATTTCTTGGTAAGGAAAACACAAAAGTGTACAAAAACATGGGTTACAAAAGAAAGACAACAATGTCTGGGTACCTCTCTGTAATAATTCTGTGAATAAGGGAGTGGGGTGAAATAAAAGTCTCACCTCTACACATGCATTAGGAATGATTTCATCTGGAACATCGCTATGGTGATGGGGGTAGCTGCATCTCTTTAATCTCTTCCTGGACAATCTCTTTCTCTCCAGCCAAAACCTGGCTTGAAATATCAATGCAGTATTTGGTGTTATTTCTAAACCCGTAACAGCATATGAGGCTTAGCAAAGTCTTCATAGCTTACATGTGCAACTATTAAATGCTTAATTTCCAATCTGCTGGTTTTCTGAAGTACCAATAGAAATAGGAATGAATGTAAACCAAGGGTTATTTTAATTATTTATTTATTTGTTTGTCATATTTATATAGCCACCCATCTCACAACCAAGTGACTCTGGGCGGTATACAACAAAGTTTCTTAATTATACAATGTGCACGTTATGTGTATACTCCTAATAGTTATCCTTTTTTAAATATTAACTTTTTTGTTGTTGGATTACTCTTCCATTTAATTTTATTTTAAATACAAAATTATTATTATTATTTTACTTTTTGTTTTACTCTGCAATAAAAAAAGAAAAAACGTTAGTGAAATAAGACATTATTGGGCTTAAAATACAGAACATATGGAAAATATTTAACATCAATGTTTGTAGACAGAATTTTGAAATAAATGTCACAGCTGTACAGAAGCCAACAAAACCCCCATATTGAAATCAGAATCAGGCTGTTGTTGTTTATTCGTTCAGTCGTTTCCGACTCTTCATGACTTCATGGACCAGCCCACGCCAGAGCTTCCTATCGGCCGTCGCCACCCCCAGCTCCCCCAAGGTCGAGTCCATCCTATGGTGTGTTGATCTTTAGAACATCGGATTCGTTGTTCACCACCAGCACCGTCAGCCGCTAGCCGTCCTTTTGGCTTTGAGCTAGCTGCGTCATCACATCTCCTCTAAGATGAAACGAATGTCAGTGGAGCTAGCTCTACAGAGCATTACAAGATCATCGTTTTTCACACATTCTCTGAAAAAGTTCTAACTATATGACTAGTCAGCACACATAATAAGCTAGCACACATGTGAGTTTGCTCTGTGCCGTACTCTAAGCCATACTTATTTTCCATATGTTCTGCTTAATGATGTCTTATTTCACTAACGTTGTTTTTTCCTTTTTATTGCAGAGCAAAGCAAAAACTTACAAATCACTTGGTTTAGCTAACATTCTGAGCCATAAACAATTATTTATAAATCACACCTGTTGAGTTTAAATAAAACACTACAACAAGCAACCAAAAAAAACCGTTATGGTTAGTTTAATGTACGTATGAACTCAACTAATATGGACCCTTTGCTTACTAGTTAAATATCACCTAAATTTATTAATCTTCACATACCTAAATCAAAAACAAACATCCCCATTCACACATTTGTAGGGATGAGTGTTCAACATGCAGTTAGCATATCTCACACCAACAGAAACCTAAGCTGGCTTTTCTCCTAATGTTACCTCACTCATTCACATGCCACTGAAACCAAGATATGGAGGTGAACTTTGAAAGAATTATGTTGGCTGGTCCTTTCATGATTTGTGAGCAGTTAACAGTTTACTAAACAAACACACTTGATGGTTTAAAAGAAAAAAGGGGACTATTTTTACAGGACCATTAAACTTTAACTGCCATCTGGCAAGGAATGATTAGAGGAGATGAAAATTAAGGTAGTCAACACAAATACTTGAGTGGATTCCTCCAGGAATTGAAGAGGATGAGCTTGGGGCTCTGTTAAGAGGCAGGCATATGAGGAACTGGGGAGCACATCCGTTATGGCTCCTGCCCACCTTAATGGTCAGACTCATAGCTGAAGGAGCAGGAGGGGGGCAGAAACATCTGGGAATCATCAGATGCTTGCCCTGACATTAAAATAATAATAAAAATGAGGAAAGTTACAGCACTCTAAAGGAGCATCATTCTGTTTCTTGTACTACAAATCAGGAAGAGAATGTATATTATTGAAGTGTGTTAAATATGGCATGTAGCTAATGTTCAATCAACCTACTATTTTTAGAGAATGGGAGGTCTTTAAAACAGGGGTGTGTCCGACAGCTTTGAGGTGAATGAGCTCATGGAACACAAAGCTAGACTTAATTGAAGTAATGCCACCCAAACATGACTCCAGGAAAAGCAAGGTGATTTCTAGACAACCTGAATGAGTTTTCTTTCTGGGCCAA
Organism: Charina bottae; assembly: GCA_023362775.1. Lineage (NCBI taxonomy): Eukaryota > Metazoa > Chordata > Lepidosauria > Squamata > Charinaidae > Charina > Charina bottae. The sequence continues at coordinate 246,203,893 of JALMGJ010000001.1, read as the reverse complement.
AACAGATGTGATTCTATAATCATCCATCCTTCTCTCCTCCTTTTCCAAACAGAAATTCTTAGGGATTATTTTCTGTCATATCATAGCTCACAATCTTCTGAATTTCCCTCCCTTGCCACCATTTGCTGCTCTGATAGAGTATATGATGTCTTGAATTGTGACTTAAGAAAATAAGCTAATCAATGTTGGGGGATGAGGCTCGAGACACGGCTGGCTTTGGCTGCAGCTGTAATTTCTTATTTAGTCATCTTTATATGCAATATATTTTTCTAGCCACCCCATTTAATCTGAATAACTTTTCCATAAATATAAAATGTTTAAAATTGTGGATAAAACCACAACTATGAAAGAACACAAGCTTTACAGGCTCCTACCCTACTGGATTATTGTAGCAAATACAGTAATAATAATAAGAATAAAGATAAGCAACAATAATTGCAATTAGAGAAAATGTGCCTCTGCAAGATCACTCATAATAACACATTTTTTATAGAAAATGTAAACCATGTGAGAAAATTAAATTGGAAGCTACATCATGCAATCAAAGACAAAATATAGATCTTTCATCTCTCCTTAAAGCCTAACAAGAGTCCTCCATAAATAATGCCTCTGATCCAGCTTTTCTTAGGATGGAGGCAACTCTAAGCTTTTCATATGCTCAGGGCACACTGCTGTAACAGTGGTCCTTCTCACAGCTAACAAAAACTATACAGACGTACGATATGAGTTAGCATGCATTGTTAAAAAGAGTGCAAATGTGTATGGAAGAGAGTTCAATGTTATGGGGGTGGAGCTGACTAGGATTCATCCAATTCCAGCAGCAGAGCATTGCCAAAACTCATTTGATAGATGAACATGAGACAGAGGGTGAACACAATTGATAGGCACAATCCATGAAGGCTGAACACCAAAGCAATAGCCCAGGCCACAGAGCCAAGAATAGGTCTCAGCCAATAGACCATTTCTTCCATCAAGTTCTATGACCAGACTAATCCCAGCCTTTAAGTTATCCCAAGCTCCGACATATTTTATAGGCACTAGAAATCTTAGGGCAGTTTCGGGCTACAGACAATTCCACCTGGATGACTGAGAACCTTCATAGACATATTCCACTTTGCTAGTTTCTGATTTGGGATACATGGTATAGCAGTTCCTTGAGGAGCTTAAACTCAGCAAGACAGGTGGCCTACACATGGGCTCCTTTAGTCTTGGTTTGGCACTAGTCCCAGAGAACCTTTTACCTTGGGGTCAGGAGCCATTTTTCAAGTAAAAACTATGCTTTCAAGTTCCAGGAAAACATAGCTTCCACAAGGCATGCCGTACACTGGTATTTAAAAATAGATGTGTGCTGTAATATTCTTTCTTTACATATTCTTTGCTGAAAGCACTTTTCCCCCACTTTAGATATATACTAACTTGATAGGTACTGAGTGGCAAAATAAAATAGAATGTAAACCAGCAACAAAGTGTACAGCTGTCCTCAGAAATCTGACCTGAATATATTTTCTGGTTACACTGCTGTTTGAAGACGGACACATTATATTTTTCTGCAATCATCACAGCATGCAAAGCTTTTATAAGAACTATACAAATGCTACCTTATACTTCCCCAGTATACATTATGTAAAGCTATTATAAGAATACTTGGGCTGACCTTTAAAGGGAAAGAGACCCTCGTGTCAAGTTTGGCTCTTGGTAACCATATCTATACAGTCTTCTTGGTCATGTTACAGAAGTGGTTGCCAGTGCCTTCTTCCAAAGTGGCTTTTTTTCCAACTTCTCAATCCAGCCAATAGCCCTAAGATTTTCAGATGGATTCCATCCAACCACTAAGCAGGGCCAACCCCACTTAGCTTTCTAGATCAGCCAAAGTCAATTAGCTAGTGCCACCTGCTCAGGTGGGCTGATCTTAAACCAGGATAATTTTATGGAGCTAGAATGCTGAACCACAGAAGGCAAAGCCACCAAGATAAAAGAGTAATAATTCACAAGTGCATATATTATTCTTTTAATCTGTGTAGCATATGAGCTCTCCTTGATGGATTTTGTAACTGGACCCTTCTCTCTCCTGAAGCAAAACCTCCCACAGTTAAGCTCCTATAATTCAACCCTCTTAGAGTATTTCAGTTGTGGTTGTGTAGCAGATTGCTCCATTAAGATACAACCCACCCATGGCCAAGTTAGAAATAAAACACCTCTTTAATTTACAGTTAACCTTCCATTTTTCTGTATTACTTGTCTTTTTACACTTCTGCTGAATGGGTTTTGGAATCTATACATTCCTTTTGAAATGATTCTCCTTTTTTAATTCAACCAACTGTTCACCCAGCCAAAAAAGAAGTAAAAGCTGAGTAAATTTTGCTCATGACACTTGGAGGGAAGGAGAGAGGTGAATGAACACAGACAAAGAAGGAACACATACTGCAGTGACTTGGAAGAAAAGCTGTGGAAAAGGTAGTAGAAGCATGACAGTAGACATATTCAAAATGTAGTCTGTGAAACTCTTTTATATTATGATATGTTGCTGGGTATTACCAAGAGGCAGGAGGTTAAAAAGAAAAAGGAAATATAACTACAACTAATTTACAGTAACACCATTCACTATAACTCTCCATATTTTCCACCGTTGCAAGCCATCCTTATTTATTTATTTACTTACTTTCTTACTTATATTCTGCCAGGTTTGACTCTCAGTGGTTCACATGATAGAAAAATGATTTCAAACATCTATCACAGGTGTAAAAAGCATAAAATCAAATTTCAATAATGATAAAAATAACTCAAGAAAAATAAAACCAAAGATAGTCCAATCCGGTTAGAATGCTCTCTGGAACAGCTCTTTCTTCATCATCTTCCAGGATGGTGCTACCTGCATTCTGGACTCCATGAAGCTTCCAAGTGATCTTTAAAGGCAGCCCCATGTAATGCAGAATGCAGTAGTCCAACCATTTAGTAATGAGGGCAAGATTTATTGTAGTGAGGCCCTCTTGCAAAAATCTGTTCCACACGTGTTAAACAAGTTGCAGAACCACTCCAGAAGTAAATCACATCCATATTTTGATATTTCTCCATTTATTCATTTATTTATTTGTCAAAGTTATTTGTCAAATTTATATGGCCACCTATCTCACCCGAAGTGACTCTGGGTGGCATACAATTAAACCAAGAATTAAAACATTTTGCAAACCCTTTAAAACAATAAGCATGAATACAACAAGCTACCTACACCTGCAGCCCTACAGATTTTCAACATTTTCACAGCATTTATGACTATTTTTCATCATTTTTCCCCTTGCATACTTACAACTTTCATTTGAATTCTTCAATTCTTTTATCATATTACTTTCACTGCCATACAAATCTCTTAAATGCTCCTTTTATTTTTAAGTCTATTCACTCTTTTGGGATTAACTCCTGGTTCAGCTCTTTTCACCCAGTTCCGAAAACAAGATTTCATTTCATCAAAATTGTTCCGCATTTTCTTTATCTCCCTTAAACTTAACTATTCCTTGTTCTCTTTTACTATAGCCTTTGCAATTATACGTATTTTTCTCTATATATAAGCATTACACAATATATTTCCCTTGACTTATTTTTTGCAGCACTCATTCTCATCAGAACTTTTTCTTCTGCAGATCCTCTTTCATTTCATTATTCAACCATGCATCTTTTTAAATTTCCCACTTCTGTAACTCCATACATACTGTGGCATTCTGTAATATAATTCTTTCCACTCTGCACCAACTAGTGTCATTCTACTTTCACTCTCATTTCTTTAGCATCTTTCCTTTTCTTCCATGTCCATTTTCTCACATTCCATTCCTGACCACTATGAAAAAAGGTCCTGTCTCGTTTACAGAACACGTTATCACCTGTATTCTTCACTAATTCACTCAATTTTTCATTATAAACACTCGAATCAATCATGCTTTTACATTTATATTCATTCCATTACTATATGGATGTATAAACAGATGTATACTGAAATCATGTATCTGAAATAAACAGACTTTTTTCTTAAATAGATATTCACAGAATAGTCACCATTCTCATTCATTCTTGATCTCCAAACAGCCTAATCTCTTTTTCTGTACTCGTTTTGCTCCCACAGTTCCAGGTGAATATCAGCTAGGAAAATAATTTTCCTCCTGGATTGCACACATTTAGATCGTTGTACAATTCTTCTTAAAACTCAAATGTGGTTCTTCAATTATTATCATTCACTGGAACATAATATGTAACACTCATTTTTCTATGGATTTCTACTTTCATATGCACCCATAACAACCTAAATAACAGCAATTCATACTGTCTGGCATATGTTTTAGGCCTTTCATTAATACTTAAATCTACACCTTCCCTTCCTTTCATGTATTCATCCACCCTATTCCACAACGTCAGACCTCCTTCATTCAGATCTATTACATCATTCCCCATCTCTTATTCTGACAGAGATAACATTCCTATTTTTTTCATTGCACTCACTGTCACCATAATTTTGGATGCAGTAAATGCTATTTAAAATAAATTTCTTTTAGCTCCCACCCTATTTAATAATCACATCAAATATCTATCAAACTTCCTAACTCCACAGATCTTTTTGTGTATATTCAAGAACCAAACTGAGTTTTGAAACTATTATGATGACCTAACATTTTTGCTGTTTCAAATCTCACATACCTCCAATGTACTATACAGTACATACTACACATTGTGTCAGCTTATAAATATAGACAACGGGGGGGGGGGGGAATGACCAGGATTTATATTTGCATCATTACTTGGTGCCAGTTCTGCTCACAAGTTATATTAGTCATATGTCTTTGGCCAAGATGCGCTATTAGGAACATGGTCATATATTTCCCTTCTTTCCAACAGTTTATAAGGCTGCCAGGCCAATTAAAATCCACTGAGCCATGCTGACTCCAAGGCTTTCCCAAATTGAAGGAAGAATCTGTCAAAACGTTTGAGTATAAAACCTCCTGTCTCCGGACTCGGTGACATTTTCCCACACAACATTCCAAATGTCCAGGCTAGAGTGAAAGAGACCTCCAGTACATGTGTGTTGTTTTTATGATGCCTACAGGCACCTACAGATGTGATCTCCTGCAATGAAGCATGTGACCCTAAGCTGGAACTATTTGCACACAGCAGGATCTGCTGGCAGTAGAACTGGTGCTTGCTGTGTTATAAAGGCCTCCCTCTAAAATCATGTTTAGTTAACACCCATGCCCTACTGGAGGCACCACACATTTTCAGTGGAAACCATGCCAAACAAACAGATGGAAATGAATCTAGCCATACCAGAGAACAAGAATGTTCATCAAATGTGAACATTAGGGACAAGTTCGTTTCCAGGAAGGTAACAATGGCAGGCAGACGTGAGGGCTTTAAAACAAATCTTGAGTTAAATTATTGTGTTAGATCATTGGATGAAAAAGTGAATTATTTGTATGTTAGGGAAAAAAACTATCATTTACATTATGAATCTTACAACTTAAATATCTGTCTGAAGCCTGAAAGTGTGCAACTGCAAAGATTGTGCTTTCGTGATTTTCAAAAGTGACTTTAAAACCACCTGTCCAAAGTGCCTCTAACCAATCTGATTTTCAGACACCTCAACGCCAGAAGCTTTTATATAATATGGATTTTATATGTAAATTGTTGTTGTTGTAATTTTATATTTTTAACTTATTGTTGTGAACCGCCCAGAGTCCCCAGGAGATGGGCAGTGATACAAATTTAAATAATAAATAAATAAAATAAATAAATATTAATTTATGCCCCCTTTCCCATCCAGAAAGAAATTGCTCAGAGTGCAGCATAAAAAGCATAATGAGCAATTATTTTAACACATTTGTATTTTTAGGCACAAAGATTACTGCAGACGCTGACTGCAGCCAGGAAATCAGAAGACGTCTACTTCTTGGGAGGAGAGCAATGACAAATCTCGATAAAATAGTTAAGAGCAGAGACATCACACTGACAACAAAGGTCCGCATAGTTAAAGCAATGGTATTCACCGTAGTAACCTATGGCTGCAAGAGCTGGACCGTAAGGAAGGCTGAGCGAAGGAAGATAGATGCTTTTGAACTGTGGTGTTGGAGGAAAATTCTGAGAGTGCCTTGGACTGAAAGAAGATCAAACCAGTCCATACTCCAGGAAATAAAGCCAGACTGCTCACTTGGGGGAATGATATTAAAGGCAAAACTGAAGAACTTTGGCCACATAATGAGAAGACAGGATACCCTGGAGAAGATGCTGATGCTAGGGAAAGTGGAAGGCAAAAGGAAGAGGGGCCGACCAAGGGCAAAATGGATGGATGATATTCTGGAGGTGACGGACTCGACCTTGGGGGAGCTGGGGATGGCAACAGCCGACAGGAAGCTCTGGCGTGGGCTGGTCCATGAAGTCAGGAAGAGTCGGAAGTGAGGCTCCAAGGCCCCCGAAAATGCCCTCGGTTCCAGCAGGGAGGCGAAAATCGTGTGCGCACGCTACCGGGCTGCTTCCCTGCTGCACAGCTGATCAGCGCGGGGGGGGCGGGGTGGAAATTCTCCGCGCCAATCAGCGGTACGCCGGGAAGCCCGGCAGCGTGCGCATGCGGTGAGGCTTTTCACCTCCCTGCCGGAACCGAGGGCATTTTCGGGGTCCACGGAGCCTGCCCTTTCGAAGGGGCAGCAGCAGCAGTGGCATCCTGGAACCTGGAAGCGCTGATGGCCTGCTGCCGCCGCTGCTCCAGAGACCCCGAAAATGCCCTCGGTTCCGGCAGGGAGGCAAAAAGCCTCGCCGCGCGCACGCACACACTGCCGGGCCACTTCCCGGCGCACAGCAGATTGGCGCGGAGAATTTCAACCCCGGGTGGCCTGGCAGCGCGTGCGCGATTTTCGCCTCCCTTCCGGAACCGAGGGCATTTTCATCAGTGCTTCCGGGTTGTCACGCGACACACTCGGGGGCCCCAGACAACACAGTATTGTGTCGCGACACAGTTTGGAAAGCCCTGCACTAGACCAAACTGGTTCTCCAGTTTGTGATTTTAATTACATCAGCACCCATTGCTGTCATATGGCAACAATTCTGCAGAATTATATTTAACTCTTGAGTGCACAGCTTTCCAAACTGTGTGTCGGGACATGTTAGTGTGTCGGCTGCAGTGTCTGGGTGTGTCGCAGCTGCTGCTGCCTCCGATCTCTGCCAGGATTCCGTGCAGGTCCTAGTGCCTGCCTTGTGTCTGGCTGCCTCCACACCTGCTGTGATTCCGCACAGGTCCTAGTGCCTGCCTTGTGCCTTGCTGCCTCCAAACCTCCTGTGATTCCACGCAGGTCCTAGTGCCTGCCTTGTGCCCTGCTGTAAGAGTGTGTCACAAAATGATGCATGTCTAAAAAGTGTGTCACCAACATGAAAAGTTTGGAAAGCTCTGCTTGAGTGGGTATGCTGACTCATAGAGCCCACCATTACTGCTTTTCACTTTTTTATTGTGTTTTTGAGAAGTCTTTTCAATGTTGGCACCCCCCTTAAAATTTGATGCTCCTAGGCCAGTGCTTTCTAAAGTGCCGCCGTTGGTGACACACCAACGGCAGCGGCAGCGGCAGGGGCGCGCACGGGGGCGTGCACGGCGGCGGGGCGCATGGGGCGGGGGTGTGCATGGTGGCGGTGGCAGCGGCCTCCGCTAAAATGCAGAAGTGCTGATGGCGCACCGCCACGCCCCCACTGCCGCTTCCAGGTTGTGTGGTGACACACCAGACTGTGTGTTGCGACACACTAAAGTGTCGCAACACAGTTTGGAAAGCTGTGTCCTAGGCTGTTGCCTACACAGCCTTAGCCTAGAGTTGGCCCTGTGTATGCAAGCCATCACTTGCTTCCTACCCCTCCTAAAAGGTGGAGGGTTGACACCTTTTCCTGACAAGCTTCATCTGCCAAATGTCAGTCCAGCAAACTCTGAGATGTGCTTAATTTTTGCCTTTCCTAGCAGAATCCCAGAAAAGTAGTTGTTAAGTGCACTTTTTGCCCCCAATGGCAGGCAGTCTCTTCTAGCAACTGAACTCAACCAAAGGTCAAGAGTGCCCAATGAAAGCCCCAGAGGAAGCCTGAAGCCGCCGCTCAGTTAATTGAAATCCAATCAGGAAAACTGGTTCTTGCCGCGTGCCCCACAGACCTTTAGCTATGTCCCACTGGGCCCAATGGACATGGTTCTCCAAAAGCATTCTTCCTCAGAATCAAAATGGATGACGTCTTATTACACCCTTTCCCGGTTCACTTTCCACCCGGCTTCCCTACGTAGCAGCCCCCGATCCGTCCTTCTGTTCCACGCCCAACATTATTGATCGCGCGCGTGCCGCAAAGCGACCTTGCGAGCTAAGGACGCGCCCCCCCCCCCAAGCTTTTCAAAACGTTTCTCCTCCCCATCTGGCCTCGCCGCACCACTGCGCCTGCGCAAAGAGCTTGCGGTCCTTTCGACCTCTACAGCCATACTCGCTTAGGCGGAAAGCCGCCGGCGCCGCTGCTGCTGTGACCATCCGTAAGTGAGCCAGCGGGGCCCGCGGATCCGTCTCCATCTGGGCGCCATCCTCCCCTGTCCGCCGTGGAAGCGCTGTCTACCGGATCCTAAAGATCTCTTTTCTCCCCCGTAGCGAGCTACCAGGCCGAGCCCCGAATCCCTAGGAGCTGCAGAGCTCCAGCGGCCCCTGCTCTTTCAGCACCGCAGCATTAGCAGCAACCATGTTCGCGTGCATCAAGCTCGCCGCCGGCTCCCCCGCATTGGTGAGTTGCAGCAGGCTGGGCTGCATCCGTGCATTGGTCTCCCTGGGTTTGGTCTCTGAGGGTCTCTGCCCTTCCTGTCGCCTGCCTTCGCGCCGGCCTGGCCTTCTGATGTGTCCTCCCGGAAGCGGGGGCGCATTAAGGAGTTGCGGGCGAGGATCGGAGAGAGGCCGGCTGGCCAGCGGTCCGGCCATCGATTTTGCCCCTTCTCTGCCCTCTTGATCTCCCTGCCGCCGGGCCTAAAGCCGCCTTTCGCGGTGAACGAATCCAGTCTGCGCAGCCAGGCAGTGAAAAGTCTCGTCTTGCGAGTCCCCTGAACTGATTGTGTCTTTGAAAGAGGCCGACGTGGAAATCCGCGTGACCTTAGCGAGCTGGCTGCCCAAGGACACTAGCAGGCCGCGGCGGCTGGGCCCAGTTCTCATTCATTCATTCGGCCTTCCCTGCAACTGACAGGCCGCTTGTCGGAAGTGAGCGGTTCTTGAGATTTAGAGGGCGCTGTATCTTCTGGGAAGTCGGGGGGAAAAATCTTCCTGGGGAGAAGGGGTGCCCTGCAACGATGGGGCTGTTTTAAATAATCAAAATTTCGCTGCTTGGTTCCAAGTGACAGCGCTCTCGAAAGAGCAGAATGGGGCTGTCTTTCATGTAAAAGGTTTTAGGATTGGGTGATCAGAAGAACGTTTGAAGATCTGGAGTGATTTGAAGGTCATCACCTGTAGTAATCTTGTAGTCTTTTCATAGCGGGTAGCATGCTAACAAAGATTTCTTCAATTTGGCATCTTTTAGATGGGTTGGTTAACAATTCCCTTTATTCTCAGCCAGTATTGGTGAGAATGCAGGTTAGAGATTATTTGTAATCCAACACACCTCAAAGGCACCATGTGGGACAGGCTGTTCTGATTGAATTTTGGAGAGTAGGAGGCAATCAGTGCCATACAAAAGTACTGTATTTTTTGATGGTATTTTCAAACATGGTCAACAGAAACTGAAACCTACAACACACAGCTACTTTGAAATTTTAGAGAGGAAGCCAAGATCCTTTCTAGGAAGGTGCAGAAGATTCTGTGCACTGTTTTGTGCAGGGAACAAGCATTTTTGTGGGATTCATGGTCAGTCCAAAACATATATGTTCTAGGCAGAAGTGGTCTGGGGGAGAGAGTGGGGAAAAAAACAAGGACATGACCAACAGGTAAGAAAGGAAGGCACACAGAACATACAAGGGGGAAAAGAAAAGATGGCAAGAAACACCAGCTTTGTTCTACTTGCTATGTAAGACCCTGCAAATTTTGTTTCAGCCAAAACCTGGAATAACCAAAATATTCTGGGATTCAGTTCCACTGAATTGCAGCCTGCTTGAAACAATTTGGCAGAACTTTTGAAGCATGTTGTGGGTTTTTTTTGTGGGGGTGTGTTTTGTTTGTTTCACTCACAGCCCAAATCGTTTCTCATTCTGTTCTGACTATAAAACTTCTATATTTTTCTCAAGGGTGATTTAATTATGCTGAAAGACACCTTAACAGGCAGTTAGATGTCTGGCACTCTGGATAGAACAGAAGTCAATTATTGATACATCTTCATAGACAAACTGCAGCTCAGGTTACATACCCTGGTTAATGATGAAAAAAGTTGAGTGGAGTCCAACTGGTTTAGTACTTGGATGGGAGACCAGCAGGAAATCACAGTGATGTCAGCTACAAAGGGAAGTTAAATGTCCCATAAGAAGTCTGTAAATTACTTCTGTATTGCTGATAAGATAATTACATGGACATTCCCATATAATCAACAGGTACACTTTATGAACAGAGTGGCAGTATTCGTTTCAACAAAAACCTTCCTGAATGAGGAACAAGCAATATTCTATTGAACCCAAGCAAGCAGTTCCCTTAAAAAGTATCAGTCAGTTAAGGGTTAAATATGGAACAAGATTTGGTGCTACTATAAGACTTCAAGAGTGAGTTTTTCTTTATAGATGAGGTGGCTGTTCTGAGATTCTGAACAGAATTAATTCCAAAAGTCCCTGAAGTTTTGTAAGTCCAAGATTGTTGAGTTCTGTTATGAAGCCTGATTATGTTAATCTCTGATCTTTAGATGCGTACTGGATCAAGGATCCTCTACAGACCAATTTCTGCATCGGTGTTGTCTAGGCCGGAAGTCAGGACTGGAGAGGTACCTTAAACAATTCTGTAGCTTCCTAAATTATCTGGTGAGCCCATGTGTTCTTGTCCTAGTAATCATAATTCACAGTAAAGTACCAAGCTGTATATTTGGCCTTGCCTTTACAGCCCATCTTCTCTGCCCACCCCCAGTACCCTCCCTGAAATAAACTTTCTTTGCTTTAAGCAATTTAGTTGCATTAATGAACATGGAATAGAGCAGAGCTTTCCAAACTGTGTGTCGGAGCTGCTGCTGCCTCCAAGCCCTGCCAGGATTCCGCGCAGGTCCTAGTGCCTGCCTTGTGCCTGGCTGCCTCCAAACCTGCTGTGATTCCGTGCAGGTCCTAGTGCCTGCCTTGTGCCCTGCTGTAAGAGTGTGTCGTGAAATGATGCCCTGCTGTAAGAGTGTCGCGAAATTATGCATGTCTAAAAAGTGTGTCACCTAGAGCAGATATGTATGTATGTATGTATGTATGTATGTATGTTTGTTTCAACTTCTATCACCGCACCATCTCCCCTAAGGGGACTCTGGGCGGATTTCCTAAACCTTCTGCATGCTTTAAAGCTGCTTCTAAAACTTCTGCAAATTAGGTGGCAAAATCTGGCTTAGTGATTCCTAATAGCAAAAGGGAAATTTGAAAACAACATACTGAATTGTAGCACTCCCTTACTAGTTGTGCATTCTGGGTATCCAAGATTGAATCTTGCTGTTAGTATACTAATATGGGCAGACATAATTAATGGTCATCAGAGTTATGATGGTGACTATTCTGTACTGATTTTACTTTAGATAGGGCTGTAGGGCTACATAATCCAGAAAGAGTAAAAACACTTCCTAAATTTGATTACCTCTAAAAATGTTGCTTCCTTCGTTCCTTCTTCTAGAATGCTTCTTTATTTTGTAATAGAGATCTGGCTACTACACTGAAATTAATCCTTGGAGTTCTCTCTTTGTTTTTTGTAGGGCAATACAACTTTCCTTACAGGTTCTCAGAATGCTGGCAGTCAACTAGCATTAAGGGAGTTCCAAACTACTGCTCTCAACAGGGACATTGACACCGCTGCCAAATTTATTGGTGCAGGTGCTGCCACAGTAGGAGTGGCTGGTTCTGGTGCTGGTATTGGAACCGTCTTTGGGAGTCTAATCATTGGTTATGCCAGGTAACCTATCCTAGATGTCTTCATTTGCAACTTGCATGAATCTATGTCCATTTCACTTTACCCAATGTTCAAGTAACTTTGGGATATATGTCTGGGCGGGTGGCGAATGATGAAATGTGCGATGATGTGTCCCACACAACCTCTTCCCCTTTGTAGTTGCACTGCAGCATCACAAATACATGAGGGGCTAAGCTTGCACCCTGACATCTCAGTACATGCTTTGTCATTGTCTTGGCTTGCTGCGGAATTCCCTGCTCTACATTATCCTGCATATAGGAATGGAGGATAATGTAATGTCTTTCAGTCATTCATGTATATCCCACTTTTTTTATCCACACAGCACAGTAGCATGGCCTTGTTTGAATCCTAATAGAACAGCCTAAAAATAAAACACCTATGCAAGGATCTAGCAGCTCTGGTTCCTTGAATTTTCCTGATATTTTTAAAATCGTAGTTTTAGGATAGTGTGGAAGGAGAAAATTTTCTTTTTGCTGTCTATTTGTGCCAGGCATCTGGGAAGTAGCAAATTATTATTGTCAGGCCCACAGTCTTGCATAAAGTAATAGATTACAATCACATCATATATCATTTTACATACATTTCTATAATATCTGGGATTTTACTTTTAAAAAAGAAAGCATGAAAATGACAGGCAAAATCATAACCGGCTCCCATAGCAACTTGGACACTAAAGCCTCTTTGAATTAAAACTTTACCAGCCACTGTGAAGAAGACAAACAATTAGCCTGATTTCCTTTGGCGGGGAATTCCAAAGGGTAGAAACACTTATTAAGAAGGTGTTCTGTCACATGTCTACCAAACAAACCTCAGAAGTAGTGGGACTGAAAGAAAAGTCTCCCCCAGGGACTAGGAAAGCTTGTAAGGAAGAACATGGTATCTCAGTTAAGACTCAAGTTAAATAAGTGTTTAAATTGTAAAGTATTTGACTGAAAAAGAGCTCCATACTTTGATACAGAGTATAGGATATTTGATTACCTGTAGTAAAAATAAGTATTCATAGCGTACTTCCGTAAACTACAATGGAAGATAAAAGTGGTGGATGCTTAACAAATCTACATTTTCTTGGACTTCAAATATACTACTATATAGGAAGTTCTAAAGTTAGAACTTGGTTAACTTTGAAAAAAATCAGTTTTCAGTTATTTGGAGACTGCAAATCCCCATATAATTGATACTGATTAGTTTGCAATATATTCCTTTTTCATCATGCCCCTTCTAATAATGATGATTTTGTCCCCTCTTTTTTGCTTATATCCAATAATCCTTGTTCTCCCTGGATTATGTTCCCTGTCTTTGCTCCACAGTACGTTTCTCCCTTTCCCATGAAAACAGGCATGAGGAAAAGGGTTCCATAGGGTCTCCTAAATTCCAACCAAAAGTTTTTCATGTTTAAAAAGCCATTGTGACAACATGGCTATAATTTAGAAAACGTGGCAGTAAATTAACCATAAAACCCATGTCAGAGAGAGACCAAGACAATGAAATACAGGTAGTCCTCATTTACGTGGCCAATATTCAGGGATCCTGGAAGGCATCAGGTTGCCTACTGCTACCTAGCTGATGAGTATTAAATTGGTGCCATTATGAGACTGATTCTTACACTTAAGAATTGAAAGAAATCTCCATTTAAAAAATGGCTGATTTTGCTAAGTTAGCATTAGGGTTCTTTCGCTCATAAAATGTAGCTTTTGAGAAACTGATTTCTCAATCCTAGTCAGAAATACAAGCATTAAAGACATTCCCAAGTTTTCCAGTTCAATTCTGTTTAATATTTTTCTGAACTATGTAATGCAGTGGATCACCAAGTCATCAGTTGGGCTAAGATTTCAGATTGAATAAAAGCTACATAATGTGTCTTAAAATACAGGTGGCTGTAATTGCATGTGGAAAGGCTGCCGCAGTCTCTAACCTTACAGCAAGCTAACCCCACCCCGTTTTCAAAATGTGAGTGGGTTTATCTGTAATCAGCTGTACTAGATAGTCTGAGGCAGTGTTTCTCAACCTCATGCTGGCTAGGGAATTGTGGGAGTTGAAGTCCACATGTCTTAAGAGTTGTGAAGGTTGAGAAACACTGGTCTGAGGTGTCTCCTTCAAGAGTGGGCAGCAATCAAAAGCTATACTTGTAATATAATTTGGGCTGCCAGTGGCACTCATTTTCAAAGGTGTGATTTCAGAAGACTGAAGGCTGGAAAAAAGGTTTTGGAGTTGTAGGTAATATTTTATTTGCTAGCTTATACCTAGGCTATGCAGCTATCCAGATTTGTGGCATGTGTCACAGCCCCTTGTTAAATGAGCAGACATGGCATGTGTCAGCCCCTCCTTAAATGAACCACATCTTTTCCTGAGCTAAAAGATGTAGCTTCTTTAAGGTGTCATCAGCATGGGCTATGTGACCACCCCCACAACCATCCTCCCATTGGCCTGCTGGAACCCCACCCATGTTATACCCTACTTCAGAGCTTTCCAAACTGTGTCGCGACACAAAAGTGTGTCGCCACATACAGTGGTGTGTCGCCACACAACCCGGAAGCGCTGATCATCATCAGCACTTCTGGGTTTTCCAGCGGTGACACACCAACGGCGGCGCGCAAAACCTCGAAAGCGGCAGCAGCGCTTCCAGGTTTTTGCGCGCTGCCGCAACAGCGGCACTTCCAGGTTTTCCCGTGGGGACACACCAACAGTGTGGTTGGTGTGTCGCCACGGGAAAACTTTGGAAAGCCCTGCCCTACTTAGATGATCAGCTATCAGCTGATAGGCAAGGAACAGATTGCTATTTCTCCCATTACTTTTCTAGGAACCCTAAATGAGAATTAAGTGAAAGTGTATCCTCCTCTGCAGCCATCCTTAACAATGTGAGAGACAGGTGTTGAAACATATTGTTGATCTTCCTAATAGTCCTGATTACCTGTGAGGTCTCTAAGGATCGGAAGGGGCATTTGTCCCAAAAGGAAGTCTACTCTTTAAAATTAAGGTTGCTTTCTACTGTTTATACAAAAGTGACTTTTATCTTGTATTTCTATTTAGGAATCCTTCTCTGAAACAGCAGCTATTCTCCTATGCTATTCTGGGATTTGCCCTGTCCGAAGCCATGGGTCTCTTCTGTCTCATGGTTGCATTCTTAATTCTGTTTGCCATGTGAAGAGACTTGTTTCCAACGTTGGCACTAATGAACTACAATGTGATTGTGAACTTGAGCTTGGAAAATGTTTATCATGGAAATGTATGCTACTTCCAAAGCAGCTTAATTAAAGATGGTAACAAGGTTAAACTTGCTGTGGCTTGTTCTTTAATTACTTAACCTTTTCAAAGTCTGCTGAGGGACCAGAGATTGACATTTATCTTTCAGGAGCTCATGCCAGGAAAATTGGTATTAAAGCTCAGTGGAATAATATTTTGAATGTGGTCTGTTCAGACTGTATATAGGACTTTGCTTTATCACACATGGGCATAAATTATATCCACAATTGGAAATAATGCCCTTTGGTGAGTGTCTGTCAGCTGTGTGTGTAGCACACAGTAGAGTCATCATCATTAATGGGGGCTTAATTAAATCTGTGACACTTTAAATACAAGAATGGACCACTGGGAATTGGTATTCATATGGATATTGTTTTTCAGATTACAAATGAATCTACCTGAAATATTCATTTAAGTAAAGGATGTAACCTAATGCATGTCTTTTACACAACATTTAGTAGATTTATCCTTTTAAGTCTATCTCATAGCTTTTGAAGATTGAAATAGAAAATTGGGGAGGTATTTAAAGGATAACATACTGAAGTAAAAAGTGAGTTCATGCATTACTACAAACCAGACAAATGCATACTTGCAACAAACATATCTCATATTCTAAATTATGCCCCCACAGTCATGGAACTGACCAGAAAACCTAATAGTGCCCAGGACCAACTGCAAGATAACAAAAGTTACTAAACTGCTAGAAAATAAAATACTAACCTAGTGCTAAGAATGGAGAATTGCCAAGCAAATCCAGTTGCATTTGTGTTAAAACAGTGAAGACAAGTGAAGGAAATTTTAAATGGGAAAGTCAGGAGGATCATGCATGTAAACTGCATTTGTGAGCGGCCACATGACCGTGGAAGCGTCTTCGGACAACGCTGGCTCTTCGGCTAACAAACGGAGATGAGCACCGGCCCCTAGAGTCGGACACGACTGCACAAATGTGCTGGGGGAACCCTTACCTTTTTTTTTGGTCTAGTGGTTAAAGCATAGCTTTCCAAACTCTATGTCGCGACAAAACCCGGAAGTGGACGTGCACAGTGGGGGTGGGGGCGCGCCATCAGCGCTTCCGGGTTTTAGCGGAAACCGAGGCCGCCGTCACCACTGCCGCCGTTGGTGTGTCGCCAACAGCGGCAGTTTGGAAAGCACTGGTTTAAGGCGGGCTAGAAACCAGGAGACCGTGAGTTCTAGTCCCACCTCAGGCATGAAAGCCGGCTGGGTGACCTTGGGCCAGTCACTCACTCTCAGCCCAACTCACCTCACAGGGTTGCTGTTGTGGGGAAAATAGGAGGAAGAAGGAGTATTAGGTATGTTCGCCGCCTTGAGTTATTTATAAAAATAATAAAGAGATAAAAAAATAAATTTGTGCATGCTCAAATAGCTTCTTACAGTTGGATTTGGCAGCACGGAATTATTTAAACAGATGAAGGACTATTTTAGGAAATGGAAACTCAAATTTTTCCAGTCTTGTCATCCAAAGCCTTATCCTGGCAGAATATTGATGAGGTTTCAGTTCAGCAATTGCCTTCCATGCAGTCCAGGCAGGAACAATGACTAGTTTGAGGGCTGCTGCCTATCGGTGTTTAAGGGGCATGTTTTATGGCTGCCAGGTGAGTTTTACAATTGCATGTCCTGTGTTTTCAGCTGCTCTACATGGGTCTTGTTTCCTCAGACATTGAATGATGCATGGCAGCCAACTCAAAAAATGGCTGGGCTTGAGCAACATGCTGGATCTAGAAATAACATGTGAATTCTGCCTTGGAATGCTTTGAAGTTACTGAAAACCACAACTGGAACTTGGCTGGAAGTTACGCAGTTGCCTAATTTGGTCTGCATTCTTCTTAGTTGTTACTAATTTTAAAACAATTTTAAAAGGCAAAAAGCAAGAATTGGCTATGATGAGACTGACAAAACTAAATTGGTAGGGTAGAAAGCTTGCATCAAGTACTAAAGTTTGCATTTAATCTACAAAACAAGCATAAATGGTAAGACTGTCATAAGATGTTACATCACAAGCTTTAATTTAGCTTTCCTCAGGTAGTACTCAGCTGATGGCCATTCATTCAGCAACTGTTCAAACTTGTGACAGCACTGAACGAGGGGGACTTATGACCGGTCCTCAGAGTTCCAGCCATTGCAGTGTCCCACGGTCACGATTTCCGACGTTCCTTGCTGGATTTCCACCAGCAAAATCAATGGGGAAGCTGGCAGGAAGTCGGAAGTCCGGGTCACGTGAGATCCTCGCTTAATGACCCACGTGGTCGTTGCTTAATGACGGCAACCGGGACTGCCAGAACTGCCATCACTAAGCAGCACAGTCATGGGATGTCATGCTTTACAACCACATTGCTTAGCAACGGCAATTGCCATCGTTAATTACCTGTACTCTGGAACTGCTGGACTTTCAACACCCATAATTCCAACCAGAGGAAGATGGCTATACATCAGAGCTTTCCAAACTGTGTCGCGACACAAAAGTGTGTCGCCACACACAACGTGGTGTGTCGCCACACCACCCCGCGCCACCACCGTGCACGCGCACGCCGCCGCACGCCCCCTGCGCCGCCGCTGTGCGTGCGCGGCTGCCGCGCTGCCGCCGCCACTGGTGTGTCGCCAGCGGCGGCACTTTGGAAAGCCCTGCTATACATATTTACTCAGAAGTTACCTCCATTGTGTTGCCTTCTACTCTATGTAACTATGCAGAAATTACAGGCTTAACATATCCCTTCCTGTGCAACATCTCTAACAGTCGAACTCCTATGTACAGAAAGTGTATTATATATTATGTATTATATATACGGTGACCATATTTTCTTGGAAAAAATAAAGGACAAACCTGAGAAAGGGGGAAATCTGAAAGGGGTTCATTAAGGATTCAAAAAATTAATTGTTTATGTTTATAACTGCTTTACAAAGGAAAATTCAAGAGCAAAACCAAGAACAACTTTACAAAAACGCATATTCTAATAAAGGACAGCTTTCTGAAATAAAGGACTGTCCTGTATAATAAAGGACATATGGTCACTGTAACTATATAGTACATTCCGGATAAACCTACAGGAGGAAAGGCTTTCACGCCCTCCGCGTATGAACATTCCAAAAGCATCCGGCTGCTGAGACTACTGGTGCGCGGTGATCTTCGCTCCAGCCTATTTACACTCCTGCGTGTACTTAAACCTGGGCCCTGCCCGATAAGCAGTTCGGAACGCCAGGTTCGCGTCAAAACATCTCTCTCTTCCTCCCCGCGCAGCCGTGAGGAGGAGGAGCGCGGGAAGGAAGACAGGGCAAGCTTCCGGCCACACAGGCACCGGTGGAATGGCAGTAGCCCCGCCTTCGCGGAGCTCACAATCACGTGGCCTCTCTCCTGCGGCTGTGCGTGCGTTGTCCTCCTCCGTTCCGTTTGTCCCCCTCCCGGCCCGTCTCCGCGACACGTGACCCCGTTTTCTCCTGACCCCCTGAAGTGGGGAGGAGGGAAGGAAGGGAACGCGAAAGAGAGAAAGAAACCGATATGTCACGGAGTTCCCGCGAGATGTGACGGGAGCCGCGGGGGAGCCGGGCTTTAATGTGCGGCTCGGCCGGCGGTCGTGAGGGGTGAGTTGGCTGTGTGCGCGCGGCGGACTGGTTTTGTTTTAATGGAGGCGGAGAGGAAGGCCGTGCCTCGCCTTGACGTGTAGGTTAGGATAACGGCTCGGGGTGTGGCTCTAGCCTTAGCCGGGCGTAGGCTGGGGGAAGAGCCGGGCCCTGGTGGCTGAGGATAGGAGAGGGAGCCTGGGGAACTGTAACATGGCGCCGCCGCTCCGTGATTTTTTCTCCTTCTACCCGTCCCTTGCTCCCGGCAACCGGTGTTGGCCGCCCCCAGCGCCAGCCTGGCTTCTCCTTTCGCTCCCTTTCACTGTTGTCCTTGGCCTGGACTCCTCCGTCTCATCCCGTTTCCCCCGGAGTCCAGGACGCAAGAAGGGGGCTGGAGCCACGGAGAGCCGCCTTCTCTCCTTTTAGCGTTGGCTGTGCAGAGAGAGACATAATCGGATCCTGTTAAGGGTGCCTTCGGACCTTCCCTCCCCGCGGTCCTGATGGAGGAGGCCTGAAAGCGTTAGCTTGGATGCTCAAGTGTCGCTTTTGAAGAGCAGTGGGCACCTCTCTTCCCCACCCTGTTTCCTGCAAGGAAAGAGATCCAGACAGTTTAAGTTGAAATCGAGAACAAAATAAAACCAGCGTGGCTCTATGTCTGTAGCTTGAATCATGTCAACTGGATTTCTATTTCTCAGTTGACATGATTCAAGCTACAGACAATTCCACCTGGATGACTGAGAACCTTCATAGACATACAGCGTGGCTCTAGTTTAGGGCCAGAAGGCTTTCCTTGTTTCAGCTGCTGAAGGAAGTGTGAGAGTGAAGAGGTTATTGATGCAGTTAGGAATTTGATCTGCTCAGCTTTTATTGGTTCCTGGGAACTGCCATCCATGACCATTTTGGGTTGTAGGAAGTATTGGACACCTGGCTTCAGCAGAGGCATCTGCCCAAATCTTTGTTTTTTGAAATGCTTATCAGATCTTGCCCAAGCTCTTTACATATAGTTTTAGCACTTTTTTTAAGCAGATGTCAATCCTGTGTTCTAAACATAGGTTTAGGATGCCTTTGAGAGACCAATAGTTCTATGCTACACAGAGGGTTGGTTTTAACTGGGAAAGTGAGCAGTGTTTTGCCAACTGTGTGTTGCTAGTTCAGTTGCTGTTGGGTGCATTACAGGTTTTCTACTATCTCAGCTGCCCAAGGATTTTATACAGCCATTTCCCCCCCCCCCCCATTTTTACTACTTTTACTTTTGAGGATTCACAGATAAGCACACCAACACCCAGGACCAGTATTGTGGGGCTACCTTTGAAATTTATTAGGAAACTGCAACTGGTGCAGAATGCAGCAGTTCACTTGCTGATGATTGAGACTTGTCACAATCAAGTCATTTCATCAGGCAGCACCAATCAGGGTAATTTAAGATTCTAAAGGCTGTTTAGACTAACTCCACTTTGACTGTCTTTTGAAACAGACCCAGAGCAGCCACCAATCTGATATCCATGGAGGAGGCTATTCCATACAGTAGAGGCTATCACCAAAAAAACATCATCTTCTGGCTGCCACTGAACTCACATTTCATAGAGTGGGAGCCAGCAGTATTCCCAACCATGATGAGTGTGCTGGCCAGGCCAGATTTACCTGGGGAATGTGAGTATTTAGGAGCCAAGCAATTAAGGGCCTTAAAAGTCAAGGCCACTGCCTTGTACCCAGAAGCCTACTGGCAATCAATGCTGTGCTCACAGTATAAGGAACTAATAAATCATAAATCTGTGGATCCCTTGGCTGTTTGTGCAGTGCCCTGCAGGTACATTTGTTGTTGGGGGAGGGGGGCATTTTGCCTACTTTTTTGCTTTGGCAGCACTAGGGTAATGACTGGTATCATACATGGGCCAATCATAATAGCATGCCCTCCGTGGCCATCCCTTGGCTCTTCCAGGTGCTTTTAGCTACAGTACAAAGTTACAACTGAACTCCTTGAACACTCACTGCTAGTATTGTCCTACCATTCCATTGCAGCAGTAGCTGAGAGTGGAGCTTACTCTCCCCACTGTTATTTCCTAGCCAGGCTATTTTTTAACATGGGTTTAGCATGGTTTCAGATAAACATGAGGTCCATGTTCAGAAATAGCCCAGCAGACTGGAAACAAGCATGGAAGATGGGCTGTAATGAGTATTGGGAGAGCTCTGCCCTGTTTTACCTTTTACACCCCATAGCGCTTACCACTTATCATTAGAACAATTGACAGGTAGCTAAATCCACCATGCTGAGCATCTTAATTATGATGGAGTCAGGTGGCCTATAAATGTAATAAATCTGTTTAGATTTCCCCCTCTCCACAGTAAGAATTTTTTTTTTCTGCTGGACGTTGACGGTGGGTGGGAGAAGAAACAAAGCCAGAGGAGTTTACCAATCACTTTCTTTAAGTTGGCCTGTAATAACTAAGTTTGGACAGCACCATTCTCTGGCCTTGTTCCTGTAGGAAAATAAGGATCAGCAATGAAGGCAGCACAATTTATGTGGTATGCTTTTCTGCTAGCTGAAAGACTGATGGGTAGTGCTTTTAATTTGGCCGTGTGGAAGAGGCCTAAATTTCAGATGGGTAATGTTTGAGCTGGAAATGAATGTACTGTTTAAAGTTATGCTTCATAGAGTATTCATAGCAGAAAGTGAAGAATCTGCTTGATTATTTATCTATAAAGAGTAAGTTTATATATGCTTGTGAAATTTATCTCACCACAGTCATGTCAAGTTTTAAAGCACTGGCAACTTAGTCTGAACTGCTAAATCAAGATGTTCAGTGCATGGATTGTTACAGTTTATTCCATTATCTCATTACTATGGTTTTATTCATTCACTATTTTAGAATGATTACAGGTAGTCCTCGGGTTACAACAGCAGTTGGGACCAGGATTGTTGTCACTAAGCGATGCAGTCATAAAGCACAGTGTCACATAACCACATTGCTTAGCGATGGCAATCCAGGCAGTCCGGGTTGCTGTCGTAACCCCAAGATGCGTGGGTCGTTAAGCAGGAAGCAGCGGGAGCCCCAGGTAAGGGGAGAGGGGTGTGTGGGAGGCCCAGCGCAAGCCACACACGAGTTGGGGGAGGGGTTGCTGTGGTGCGGCGCAAGCGCAGGGAGGCCAAAGGAAGAAGGGTGTGGGTCGGTGCGAGTGCAGGGAGGCTGAGGGAAGGAGGGCGTGGCACAGTGGGTGGGAAGGTGGGAGGACTTACCAGAGTGACTTGCAACCTTCCCTGCTGGCTTCCCCATTGACTTTGCTTGCCGGCAGGGAAGGTTGTAAATGGCAATCACGTGACCATGGGATGCTGCAGTCATAAGTGTGAGCTGGTTGCCAAGCACCCAAATCACAATCATGACCGCAAGGGTGCTGTGACGGCCGGAACTTTGAGGACTTGTCGTAAATAGCACTAGTTCAGCGCCATTGCAACTTTGAATGGTCGCTGAACAAGTGGTCGGTAAGGAAGGACTACCTGTATGTATTTTACTAAGTTACTATCATGATACATTTCTGTCAAGATGTATTGTAGTTCTTGTCATTTTTATTCTTTATAAAAATTAGCTAATTCTTCAACTTATTTCAAATAATTTCTAAAGCCTATCTTCTGGAGTACTTTCTGAATGTTTGTAAACTAAGATTGCCAAATCAAGAAAAGAGATTTTGATGTGTTCTTTTGAAGTGATGTACAGGTAGTCCTTGCTTAACAACTGCCCTGTTTAGTGACTGTTCAAAGTTACGACGGTGCTGAAAAAGTAACTTCGGTCTTCATACTTATGACTGTCACAGCATCCCAAGTCAGAAGATCACCATTTGTGCGCTTCACAGCCAGCTTCTGACAAGCAGAGTCAATGGAGAAGCCTGCAGTAAAATTGCAAGTCGTGGTCATGTGATGTCTCGCTTAATGACTGCGTTGCTTAGCAATGGAATTGCTAGTCCAATTGTGGACTACCTGTAGTTTAAAATAACTCACTTTATAAAGAACTTTACAAACTTTATTCTCAACTTTATTCTACACACATGATTTCAAAATACTGAAATACATTCCTCTAGTTCAGTTTTGTTTTCAATTTTTCTATTACAAGAATTTTTAGTTGGTCCCTATTTACTTGGTCCTATTGATATATATGGCCATAGGATTATGGGTTAAAACTTTGGAAATAGACTACTTTTCTTGGGTGTTGCATAAAATTAGCATGATATCTCCCCCCCGTAAACACTTACCAACACCTTGCTTAGATATTCCATAATTGTTGAGTGTCTTTATGTTGTAAATAGGCTAATTCATGAGACACCATATATTTGGCAGAATATCTAGTTTCTCAAGTTGCCCAAAACACAATGAAAATGTATGTGCTCTAAGGAGCTCTAGAGTCCTGAACCAAGCATATATTAATGCATTTACTTCTGTCTTCAAAGAATAAATAAAATGTCGTCATCATCTCAGAAAAGTTTGTTTCCAGACTGTGGATATTATAATACACTCTCCAGGTTATGTCATGTGACTGAATAAAAGTTTCTGTTTGTGTTCATTTGTAAAACAAATACTTAAGCTGAACCAATTAGGGTGTGATAGATGAAAAGGTTCAGAGACAGGGATAAAATAGAAACAAATCTCCTAACTCTCTGAGTTCAGAAAGTTTGAAGCCAGAAACTAAGCATTTAATACTAGTAAAAGCTTGCTAACTTGCTGTTGTAGAAACTGATATAATTTAATGGCATAAAATGAGGTAAACATGTAATCTGCTTAACAAACATGTTACAAAAAAATGGCTTGCTGTTTAATGCATAATGTATTAAGAAGGAAATACAAACAAATTTGATGAAAAAGAACAAAAGAAAATAAAGAATGGGGACAAAATACCATTCTTCCTCTGGTCTGTTAATCAGTTACTTTGTCATGAACTTTTAGGATTGATCTGCAAATGCACTAAACTGCTGTTAGATAGTGCCTGTAAAGCTATAGAATATATGAAGAACATGATATCAAACTTGTTTCTAATAGTTCACAAGACAGTCAAGATCTAGTTAAGGCTGTGATTAATGGATTACATTACTTTTTGCAAAACAGTCTCCTGTATGTTGAAAATTGTCTTGATGGTGAATGCAGAAAAATGATTCTTTTTTTTAATGTTGAAATAGTATTACACATTTTTCTACAGTGAACTTTAATCATATGGCAGAATTATAATGTGTCAATAGTTCAAGCTACCTATATAAACAAAATAAAAATTTATGGGTGTGAATACTGTGGTGACACAAGTTGATTCTATTTGAATAGAGCTTTGCTAAATAGAGAAGTATGCACGAAGTTCCAACATATTTATGACTGTAGTAATTTCAGCACTGTATTAGTATTAGTATTTAATATAGGTTTTCACAGTCTGAAAATTTTTAGATTTAAAGTCTGAAATTAAATGATTTGTTTAGCCTTGAAAAAGGGTTGATGAAAAAAATCAGAATGTACAATGTCTTGTTTTCAGAATGTGTTCCTTAAGTTGGAGAATTTCAGGAATTCCTAAAATTAGAAGATGGTTAATGGTGAGCAATATTAGAAATAATTGCTAAAAGTGCTAGAAAGTTTTTGGGAATGTGCAAGAGTTCTCAGCAAACAAATGGAAAGGTACAATGTTTGGAAACAACTGAACTGCTGCAATTTCAAATTTTTCAGTTGTTTGCTGCATTTATTGCATCAGTGGGTGGCAATACTTTAATGTGTACTATTGGACCAAAAAGAAGAATCTGTCGAAGGTGATGTCTTTTAAGTTATTATATGCCTTGTCTTGAGACATAAACTTCTTTAATAAGAAGAGCAAGAGATACGTTTCCATTAGCAAACAAAAACATATAGTCTGTTGCTGAGGAGCAGTGGTTCATAAAAATATTTTTTAAATTTCCAGGATTTTGTGTCTGAATCCAAGTATACTATTGATATATATTGATGGAAAGAGTAGTAATGGATTCTTTTCCCTTGTGTAGTTTAATTATTTTATCTATGGTGGAAGCAGAAAACAACTAAATTTATGTTGGGAGTAGTGAGTTTTGTTTCTGATGCTGGCTGTCTTCAGGCCAGAAGCTTTCTTAGCTATGCTGGTGGACGGTTCTGGACAGAGAAAGGGAATTGTGACTTTGTGGGTTCTTGATTTTTTGGCAGCTTAATGATACCATTGATTATATTTTATTAGGCTTTGAAAGGTAGAGTTGAGTGAAACAATGTTGTGCCAATTCTGTTCATGTCTGCAAATCTGGTTCCAGAAAATAATTTTGAGAGATTTTGGCTTGATCCTGAGGTATCTTGGCTGTGGAGTCCCATAAAATTTCTCTTATCCCCCATGTTTTTTTGATATCTATAGGAAAGTGCTAAGTGAAATCATTTAGAAGTTTGGAGTTGGATTTCTTTTGTCATTTGAAACAATAGCTAGGCTATTGTCTGAAAGTAGTAATTGACTGGATGAAAGCTAATGAATTATAAAAATTAGAGGCACTGTGGATACTCTTCAGCTACTTATAAATGGGTTTGCAGTTTTCCTTAAATAGTAAATTGGCGGGGTGGGGGGGAGTTCAGGTGTGCTCAGTAGCTCAGAGGGCATGAAATCAATTGTGGTTGGTTCATAAACTGGCATTTCTAAACATTTTCATTTAGCTGCGTTTTGATCAGTGTTGTAATAATGCAATTGGATTACAGCATCTTTTTATTCTTAAGGGCCTCATGTAATGGTAGCATGTTGGGAAGGAGAAATTCGTACACTGATTGTCCCCATACCATCTTGGTGTACAAGGATCCAGATTTTTCTTCCTTATGTATAATGTCCACCTGAGCAATACTGTTTGGTGGACTGGAGTGCAGTTTTGATGGGAATTATTCTTGCACATTGCTCACCCTGCTATTTGTGTGTGTGTGTGTGTGTGTGTGTAGAACTTGCAGCAACTTAAACACAAGTGCTACCTACATGGAAGGCCAACTTGAATTGCCCATATCTGGATTTCTGTAGTATGTTTTATGTTGAATTTATTTATTTATTTATTTATTCATTCATTCATTCATTCATTCATTCATTCAATTTATTCCCCGCCCATCTCCCTTGCAAGGGACTCTGGGCGGGTTACAACAATTGAAAGTTTAAAAACTATACAAAATTTATATTTCATATTTCATCACCGCCCATCTTACTAAGAGCAACTGGACAATTTACAATAAAATTAAAATTAACTACGGATTAAAATACAATAAAAACAAAATTCTTCATAAAGATATAAAATATAAAATCCAAAATGGTGAATCCAAAGATCTTGCTTTAAATACATATAATTCCCCGGGGCCTCTTCAAGGCGCTGACCACCCCCACGATTGATTAACACCCCTCCCGCCCCAAGTGAGATGGCAGGGCCAGGTCTTCACTCCCTTTTGGAAGGCCGGGAGAGTGGGGGCCTGCCTCACCTCTGGGGGCAACGTATTCCACAGGGCAGGGGCCACAGCAGAGAAGGCTCTCTTCCTAGACCCTACCAATTGACACTCATGAACAGGGTCCGTAACATGCCCTGTCTGCCTGACCGGGTGGGACGGGTCAATGTAATGGGGGTGATAGTTGCCATTGAAAACTCCCATTTAGTTCAGTTTGGCTAGTTAGCTTAATTGGAGTCAGGTAATATCAGTTATAAGGATTTGGTCTTGTCCAACTACAGCTTTGGTTTGGTTTCAAATCATAGCATGTGTCAATATAATTTTGGAAAGAAAAACAATAGCTAAAGATATAAATGTGATGCTGAACTATATTCCTAAAATATGGAATTTAACATTTCATGAAGAACTCTGAC
Organism: Charina bottae; assembly: GCA_023362775.1. Taxonomy (NCBI): domain Eukaryota; kingdom Metazoa; phylum Chordata; class Lepidosauria; order Squamata; family Charinaidae; genus Charina; species Charina bottae. Next base: position 246,177,164 of record JALMGJ010000001.1, on the reverse strand, counting down.
TCTACCGAGTCTGAGTAAAAAGGATAATCGTACATAAATGGAAATAATCTTATCCTCCCACAGTTAAGGAAAGGATTCAGGGCATGTGTCTGTTATCTATTTTTTAAATGTTTTTATGTTTTAAACATGAGAATAGGAAGCAATAGGTCTAGATAAAATTATACAAACATATAATCCATCAACATGTGAGTAAAAAAAGAGAAGAAAAACCATGAAAATTATTTAAAAATCCAAACTTGTTAAACATAGGTGGGAAGGCAGATTAACTTCTTTTGGCCTTGGAACTATTGCTTTCAATGGAGACTACGCTTGCTCAAAAACCTCTGCTGTAGCTGAGCCTTTAATAATCTTGAGTTAACATATAATTTTCTCTGCAAGGGCTATATTCCATATCTTAGCATACCAAAGAGTCTTAGACAAACTTGAAGAATCTTTCCAATATCTGGCTACAGTCTATCACATAAGGTAAAGGTTCCCCCCGCACATTTGTGCAGTCGTGTCCGACTCTAGGGGGCGGTGCTCATCTCCGTTTCTTAGCCGAAGAGCCAGCGTTGTCCGAAGATGCTTCCACGGTCATGTGGCCGGCATGACCCACGTGGAACGCTGTTACCTACCCACAAAAGTGATACCTATTCATCTACTTGCATTTGCATGCTTTCGAATTGCTAGGTTGTCAAGAGCTGGGGCTAGTGCGGGACCTCACTCCGTTACGCGGGACTAGGGATTCGAACCTCCGAACTTGCGATCTTCCGATCGACAAGCCTGGTGTCTTACCCGCTGAGCCACCACGCTCCAGTCTATCACATAGCCAGCAACAAAAAGGATAAACCTAAGTTAACGATAAATGCTTCAAGCTTAACTATCTGAAAAATCATATTTTATAGTAACATCTTGCCATGGACTAAGTTCTTCAGATGAGGCACTTCTATGAGTTTCATCAATTAATGGAGTATACTGTTCATGTATAAAGACAAGAGTCTTTCCTGTGGTGGTATCCCTATTTTGGAACAGCTTTTTAAAAGTTAATGTATATAGATACTAAAATATTTTCCTTAACAGTCAAAACATTTGGCTATGCACTTTAAATGGATTGTATTGTCTTATTTCTTCTTGGTGTTATTATATCTTACCTTTTTTGCTAAATGAAAGCTAGTATGTTGTGTTGAATTTCTCATTTTGTATTCTGTCACTGAATCCTTTTTCTGAATCCGTTAGAATCAAGAATTAGTTAGAACATTTAAAAATAAAATTTAAACTTCTTTAAAAAGCCTCCCAATTGTATTCATTAAGGTATAGATTTAGTCTACTGATTGTCAGGCTTAATCATAATAAACCTGTTTTAGTAGAAAAAAAATTGTTCAAGACCAATCTGATATAATTAAAGTTTCCACTGACACATTTTCTGGTAATATTTTAAACATTCCTTATTTCCATTGTTAAGTTTAAGAACCTCTGGATTAGTGGTAAGTATCTAATCCACTTTCAGTTTGTCTTTCCATCAAGCTTTATAACCTTCCATAGCAATTAGTTTCCACTACTATTAGACACCACTTAGTAATGTGTTTGTTTATATATTAGGCTTTTATGTTGCTCCTATCACAACTGATTCTGAGCAGCTTACACACCTGAGTATAGTAATGGAAGTAAAAATATGAATAACAGAAAATTACCACAATCATATGCTACAAGCACCAAGGAACAAATGTAAACATTTACTCTGCAGCAAACTCCTCAAATCCCAGAGGGTTGTTGTAAAGGCCAGTTCTTGATCACCTTTTGAAAGGCGAAGAGATTCAAGCCAAATCTGACCTCCAGGGAATGCTGTTCCTGAAAAGGGAGAATGGCAATTGAGAAGACATGGGTTGAAGTCCCTGCAGATGACACTTTTAGGTGTAGAGTTCCAAAAGGAGCCATCTGTTCAAGATCATAATGAACTGGCAGGAACCACTTTGAGTAGGAGATTGCAAAGATGCTCAGGTTCTGGACCATGTGTAGAGCTTTAAAGATGACAACCAGCACCTTGAATTGCCTCAGAAGCAAACTGGTATCCAGTGAACTGGCAAAGCAGCCGTGTTACGTGTGCAGATGGACTAGTGCCCATAAACGCAAGCTACTGCATTGTGGACCAGCTGATGTTTCTCGGTAGCCTTGAAAGGCAGACCCATGCCCACATTCCACATTTCAGTAGTCCAAATAAGTTATCAAGATATGAGTGGTTGTGAGCAAGGAAAAGCCATACTGTAATTGGTGCACAAAATGAAAATTAGGCCCTCTTAGTCACAACTGCTACCTGTTCTCTAGGGACTCCCAGATTACAAACTAACTCTTCATCGGAAAATGCAACCCATCTAAAATCAGAAATGGAATATCTCTGGCATCAGAGATCTTTCACGCTCAGTAAATTATTCACCTTACCATTTTGGCACATATGTGTGGAATCTACCAAAGGGAGATAAATTGATACATTTATGTTTTGTTTAACTAATAAAGCATAGTTTCTGTACTTCATAAAAATGTTTTCTAACTTGACAGGTAATGGTGTTTTCGAGTTTCAATTTCACTTCGGATAAATATTAATGCCCCAGATTATCTGGGGTTTTTTCTCATGTGATTTTAGAAATATGGTTTCAAAACTCTTAGTATGAACATTGAAATATTGTTCTTTTGAGGCTTTGTCATAAATCAGTACAAGATAAATAATTGACATAATCTTAACTAAATATGTTTGCTATTCCAATGTAGGTAACACAAGGACCTGTAGAATATGAGTGATGACAAACCCTTTTTATGTACTGCCCCTGGATGTGGACAGGTAATATATGTATTTTAGATCTGTTCATCTAAGTCAACTGAGAAACATTTCTTACGTCAGAAGTGGTTTATGTCAGATCCTAACAGCATCTGTCTCATTCCTTAAGCAAGAAGCAATTGTCCCAGCCTGATAATGCACCTCTCCTTGCTGCACATTCAGCTGCTGGTTCTTGGACTGGAATGAGCAGCAGGTTTAGCCTCCCTAGGTTTCAGACATGCTATGAGTCTTAGTACTGCTAAGTCTAAGGCCAGCAGTGGAATTGCATGGAGCCTCAGTCCAAGTGTGTTTGTTTATCTCTTTATTTATTAATTGTAATTGTTCCTGGTCAATGGGTAATTTAGGAGTAGAAAGTTAGATAGATCAGGAAAAACATATTAAAAATTACTTTTGTTAACAGAATTGTTTTATTTTTAGAGTTGCTGCATAATCAGAAATCAGTATTATTAGATTGTTTACTTTAATTTTGAAAGATATTCAGGAGTCATGATGAATAATGTGGAGGCAAAAAAGAAATACCTTGAAGCTTCTTTTAATATAAAGAATCTTTTAATGTTTCACCAATATGGAGTGGTGCTTTCAATTGTATGAAGTCATGATTTCACTGTTCCTGTATTCTTACTGAGTATGTATAGAACATTTTTACAATATGCTTGAGGAACTCATTTTGCAGTACACGTGTGTTTCTGAAAGGGAGTGGCTTTCTTGTAGAATTATTTTGAATATAATAATCATAAATAATAAATGGGCCTAAGCAAGATGATGGCCTCAAATAGGGTTAATCACTCACTCAGTACAAAGAAAATAAAGATTTCTGTCAATGGGCCACCTGTTTGATGAAGTGGTGTTCATCTAATTGAGGAAAGAGCTGTATTCCCACTAGGGTTCAGTGTATGGTTTTGGTAATATTTTTGGATAATTAGTACTATCATCTGAAAGCCTAAGTAGCTTCAGGAGCTTAGAATGCCTTATCATCCTGGGCTGATATACCAACTCTGACCTTGCCTGGAGAAAAATAGCCTGGCAACTTTATTCATGCTCATATCATTCCAGGTGGGATTATGGATTATGTATGTGAGTCTGCCTTTGAAAACAGTCCAGAAAGTTTGATTTAAAGTAGGGCAGCTAGGCTCTTACCTGAGAGTAGCTGATACAACCACGTTATGACAGAGCTATGTTATCTGCTTTGCCTATCAGTCCATTTCTGGGCCCGGTTCAGAAAATGGATAGTAGTAACCTGTAATTCCCTAAAAGGCTGTCGGAAGGAATATCTCCTTCTGTGATTACTTACCAGGATACCACTTTCTGCAGAGATACTAACCTGATGCCCACGTTGTAGTCTTTTTGGTGCCAGGTGAAGACCTTTTTTTTTTTTTGGCTTTAAAATATTTTTAAATGTTTGTATTATGTTGGTTTTATGTTTTAATATTTGTATAATGTTTTATAATTTATTTTATATCATGTTTTAATTGATTGTATACCACCCAGAAAACTTATGATGTGGGTAGTATAAAAGCACAGTAAATACTAAGAGGGTGGGGAGATTAAAAAATCAGTAGTATACTTTATTGATTAGTCAGTTGACCATATCAAAGCATAGGCATCAGCCACAGTAAGATACACTAAAACAAAACAAAGTGAGATACAATAAAATGAGATAAAATAGGCTACGGTATGATAAAATAGATAAAATAATAAGGCAAGATAAAGTAATTCAGAATGGTCTAACTTCTTTCTGATACCCTGAAGTAATTTAAGAAAATGCAATTCTTAAAGCAGTTTTTCAATTGCATTCTGTGGGTTCTACATTTATAAATGTGACTTAATTATAGACAGCTGAATTGTAGCTATACTATTTAATGGACTAATATATTTAGAAATATTACATATGACATGGAAAATGGAATATTCCAGTTTTATACACCTGCCCTTTTTTACCAGATGTTTCAATTATTGCTGAACTCATCTAAAGCCAAAATCTTCATTTGGAAGCATGTAACATACATATAGACCCAGTTTGGTGTAGTGGTTAAGGCAGGGCTTTCCAAAGTGCTGCCGCTGGCGACACACCAGTGGCGGCAGCAGTGCGGCGGCGGCGGCATGGGGGGTGTGCGGCGGCGGGTGTGCGGCGGCGCGTGCACGGCGGCGGTACGGTGGCGTGCGGCGGCGCGCGTGTGCACGGCGGCAGCCTCTGCTAAAACGCGGAAGCACTGATCCCACGCCGCTGCTGTGCATGTGCGCGCCGCCGCTTCCGGGTGGTGTGGCGACACACCACGCTGTGTGTGGCGACACACTTTTGTGTCGTGACACACAGTTTGGAAAGCTCTGGGTTAAGGCATCAGGCTAGAAACCGGGAGACCATGAGTTCTAGTTCTGCCTTAGGCACAAAGGCAGCTGGGTGACCTTGGGCCAGTCACTCACTCTCAACCCTAGGAAGGAGGCAAGGGCAAACCACTTCTGAAAAACCTTGCCAAGAAAACTGCAGGGATTTGTCCAGGCAGTCTCCAAGAATCAGACACAATTGAACGGACAAAAAAAACATAGATATACTACGTTGTTATTTTATTTTAATCAAAAGCTACTAATTGAGATAAGGATTCAAAATCCTCCCGAGCAGTCAACTTTCTCATCAAAACTAGCAAGAGGCTTTGTCAGGTAATCACAGTTTATTTATTTGTTTGTTTATCGTATTTTTCCACCACCCATCTCGTAGCAACTCTGGGCGGTGGAAAAATACTATACATAAATAAACAGATTTATTTATTTATTTATTTATTTTTTATTTATTTATTTATTTATTTATTTATTTATTTATTTATTTATTTATTTATTTATTTGGGACCCCTCCTGGATATGTTGGACTCCCAGTAGCTCTAGCCAAGATAGTCAGTGGTAGTGGTTTTGGGAGCTCTGAAAGCCGGCTGGGTGACCTTGGGCCAGTCTCTCTCAGCCCAACTCACCTCACAGGGTTGCTGTTGTGGGGAAAAGAGGAGGAGGAAGGAGTATTAGGTATGTTCCCCGCCTTGAGTTATTTATAAAAATAATAAAGGCAGGATATAAAATAAATAAATAAATATCTGAAGGGTATCAAGTTGCCTTCCCTAACATTATATAATATTAAATTAGTTGTTGACAGCCAGTGTACTCTGTTACACTTTGAAGAATGTGGTAACAGTGATGCTTTGTGAACAACTGGGCAGAAAGCTGTCTCCCCTTCAAAAATTATACAGGTTGGTGGTAAGATCAGAGTATACCATCCAACGTCATAGAAAGAAACATGGAAGAGAATACAGGAATCTTAGGATGGAGATTCAGAAATAGTCATGGCCCGTTAGACTTATGGGACCACAGCAAAAATAATAATCTAATAGTCCAGGAGCTTTTAACTGATACATTCAGTGGTTTTAAATGAAGGAGACTAGATACTGATGTGTGATCTATAACATATTTATCAAATTTTGGTTTTGAATAATCTCAAATTCATATTCTAATAAATGCCAGTATGTGCTGAGAAGCATATCCACCATCCAGAGGAATGTGTATAATCTGTGTTAAGCTTGTCTTTACAATTTGAACTTGGAAAAAAAATTCAACCTCTTTTAAAACAGTCTCATATGCAAAAGAAATTGGGGGATTTGACACAAAAGAAATGATCTATTCCTTGTAATTTCCATTTAATTGCGCCCAGCAATTACTGAGTATTTTTTAAAATAACAGATTCCATTGGATAGAATCTGGTGACAAAGTTGTATCAGTGAAAGCAGAGCACTAGAGTAATGGGGGAATTTTGTATATGTGTCCTCAATCTATTGTGAAAATTTATTGATTTTCTGGAGGAGGACTAGAGGGTTCGTGGGATGGTGGCAGAATGAAGAAGAGGGGAAAGAAGTCTTATAGAATAAGGGAATTCTGCCTGTTGTAAGGCTGTCATGTTATAATTTATTATAGTGCTTAAAACTCTGAAATTACTGTGTGTCAAAATTTGTATTTAAGTGGAAAACTTCATTAAAATCAATATGTGTCGGTGCTTATGATGATGCTCCTTAAATATTCAAGAGAATGGTAAATAAAAAACAACAAATGAATTTGAAAGAATCTAATTGTAGCAACCTTTCATTTAAAAAAAACCAATCAGCCTTTACATTGCAAATGGTTTTTAACCCATTGTGAAAATGATTCCCAGTGTTTAGTCATTTGGGTCAAAATTCAAATTTATAACTATATTTTAAAACTTCTTGTCACAGCGTTTTACCAACGAGGATCATTTGGCTGTCCATAAACATAAACATGAGATGACACTGAAATTTGGTCCAGCTCGTAATGACAGTGTCATTGTAGCTGGTTAGTATATATTTTATTAATCCATGTCTTGGAATGTCCCCAGATTTTGTGTATTTTCTGTATGTGCTTGAGATCCTGTCAGAATATTTTTTTTACAAATAAAATGAGGTTACATCATGTGTTGTCCTTTTCCTGAACATTGATTGATTGATAAATTAATAAAAATAATCTACTGTCTTTATATGCTTCAGCATCTTAGTAATGACCAGCTATCTAATGACATAGAGCTTTACAAAATTGTTGTAAGAAGTAACATCTAACAATTAGATGTAGTTACAGAGAATGCATACCTGCACAATATATTTTTACCAAAGTCATGTGTACATGTTGTTATAACTTTTTATAGTTTCTTATGTTTTCATTAATCTTAATTATGTCTTATAAAATTAAAAAGAAGTTTTAATTGATCAAATAGACTGTTGTTTAATCTCTTTATATCTTTGATAGTCTTTTCCCTTATGGTAATATCTTCTTTTAAAACTTTGTTGTTTGCTGTTGAAGAATAAGGTTTATAGAAAAAATTAAGAAGGGTCCGAAAGGCAATCTTAACATAATGCAGTAAAACAGAATTAGTTTTTTTTAAAAAAAACTTATTTTGTAATCAGAATGTTGCTCACATTTTAGGATGATGCATTGTCTACGTTCACACATTGCACTAAGCCAGAATATGGTTTGCTTGGGTTTGGATTGTCGTGTTGTATGATTCCAGCCATTGTGATTTGTAAATCATGGTTAATGTATGGCTCACTGTAATGTGTGATCCAGGCCATGGAGTTATTAAGGTATTTGGAAATTATTATCTGTTTGTATAATTCAATACAAATGTATTTGTATTGATTCAGATGTATTTTATGCCATTGTACTATATGGAATACATGGAATTGTATGTAGTGTTCATCTTCTAAAGGTAGTTTTACTAAACAAGTACATAAATCCTGTATGAAAGGTAGACCATGGCTTCCACAGCAAAATCATTGAGTAATGTTACAATATAAATACTATGTGGATTATTTTCTTCTTTTGCCTTTATGAAGATGTCTAATTTTTTGTGATTGCATAAACTACCAATGAAATACTAACACGATTCCCTAAATATGTTATCCTCCTGCCACTGAGTCTCAGTCATTATATTACAGCTGTCGGAGATGAGATTCAAAGGGCAAACTGGGATTTGGAGCATGTGTAGGCACATATATCTTGGGAATGCTTTAAACACCTTTGTGTTTGGGGGGCTTGTGTGCTGCCCTCTGCAGCTGATGTGCAATTTGGAGAATGATACATTTTAAAGTATCCTGATGGGTGCCCAGCCACCCTCTGACTCATATTTTGCTCTTCAAATCCGGATCTCTGCATAATCCCATTTTATACTGCATTATAATTAACACAAAATTAATTGTAGATTAGAATATTTATATTCTGCAATGGTAGTGGAAATTATAATTTGTACTCATTATTTTTTTTTAAGTTGCTATCGTTCTCTCACTTTTTTTAAAAAAGTTCTTTTTGAATGAAGAGAAACCCTTCCTTAGTAATAGGTGAACAGGTTGTTTTTCTTAACCCCTAACTTTTTCAGTTCAACTGTTCAATCATAATTTCTAAGATGAAATGGTTATTTTCAGATGTTCTTTAATTTTCTGATACTTTGGATAAGCAAATACTTAATTCGGTGTTACGATAAAATACCATAACTTTGAGATTCTAGTGCAGTGTTTGCTTCTTCTAAAGCCCATGAGCAAAGTAATGGATAAAGCACATCTTCAGCTACAACAAACATTTTACAAAGTATCCCTATTCTTCTCTATATAGGGTATCTGAACTCCTACAAATCAACTGTTTATATTGTCTTCTATTTTTAAAGTCCCTTTAACTATGATGCTTGAATTTTCAATTATTAAAACAATAAGGTGACATTAACAATAAGATGTTCAACTTTGCTCTTACTGCACTCTTGTTAGGACACATTCATTTTAAAGTGCTTGTGATGTTAATTATATTGGTCTTGATTTGCAAATGTGTATGAAAATAAACATGCCCTTATATTAGGGGGTGAAACCATATATTTCTCTTTTAACCTCAGATCAAACTCCAACACCAACTCGATTTTTGAAGAATTGTGAAGAAGTGGGTTTATTCAATGAGCTAGCAAGTCCTTTTGAAAATGAATTCAAAAAAGCTTCTGAAGATGATATTAAAAAAGTATGTAAAAGTAGATTAAAACCATATTACTTTATAGAGTTGTGATTACCTGAATTTTGTTTGCAGCTAGAAATTTTGCATTAAGAAAATGAGGATGAGCATCAAAATGTTGTTTTAATTGAATATTACTTTGCTTGAAAAAAGAAATAAAAGCTCCTAACAGGTTTTTTGTATTTGTATATTCTATTCATATATGGATAGTGGTGTTTTTCCTAAGATTGAACTTCAAGGATATCACTTTACAAAAAGGTAATATTAGCAATAGGCATTTTCTTTCTTACTGAGCTAACTGAAGAAATCATATTTTTGGCTAGTACATTGGCATTATTGTGAATTGCCTGCTCTTTGAAGAGGTATTTATAATTTGCAGGTTTTAAAATTTGTCTCCATTAATTCTTGCAGATGCCTCTAGATTTATCGCCTCTTGCAACTCCAATTATAAGAAACAAAATTGAAGAGCCTTCAGTGGTTGAAACAACTCACCAGGATAGTCCCTTACCTCATCCAGAGTCTACGACCAGTGACGAGAAGGTCAGTGACTTTTTATACTTCAGATCAGAGCTTTCCAAACTGCGTGTCGCGACACAAAAGTGTGTCGCCACACACAGTCTTGTGTGTCGCCACACAACCCGGAAGCGCTGATCATCAGTGCTTCCGGGTTTTCCCGCGGCGACACACCAACGGCGGCGCGCAAAAACCGAAAGCGGCAGCAGCGCTTCCTGGTTTTTGCGCACTGCCGCAACGGTGGCACTTCCGGGTTTTCCCGCGGCGACACACCAACGGCGGTTGGTGTGTCACCGCGGGAAAACTTTGGAAAGCCCTGCTTCAGATGTATGTTATTTTTATGGATATTACCAGTAAATCTAAGATATTTGTAAGATCATAAATATTTCTGCTAAACTACCTGTCTGCACATCCGTATTCCTCATATGCAGCAAATTAAATCTGAATCAAATAAATCTAAATATTAAAAAAATTAAAAATTAAAATTTTAAATGTTAAATTCCTGATTGACTGAAATGCAGTTTTATTACTCTATATAGTTATTAAAGGACAGTATGGCAGAATGTTTGTGATGAAAACACTTCTTCCTTCATTTTGTCTATGAACAAAGGTTATACAATCTTTCCTGCTATGTATCTCAAATGTGACTAGGGAACCCTATCCACATCAAGAATCCATACCAGCATTGTTGTATATATTTTATGATTCAGAAAGAATATGAAAAGCTAATTTTTAAAAGTCAAGCTGAAAAGTTTTTTTTCTGTGGGAGTCAGAAATGCTCTTGCAAACTCCCCCCCTCAGGAATGTTAATTGCTGGTGCCTGCAGGTCTAGTTTGCTTGACCAATCAGAAAGTTACCTGTTGGTTCTTTCCCAAATTAAGAATAGGTTGCCTAGGTGAGTGGTCACATGCCAAGCTTTGTCCACTCAAGTACTGCCAAATTGTAATTGTAAAGGCTTTAAAATGTAAATCTTTCTTTTGTGTGTTTACTCCTATACTACTATGTTGTTGGTGAGTGCGGAGAGGCAATTGCCTCTAGCTATGTTAATTAAGCCATGCTTCTCCTCCGCTGAAGAAAGCAAGCTAAGTTCCTGTTCTTTGTTTTAAAATAAAAGCAGCATTTTTTCTACTGCAAGTTTTCGGTTCATTTATTTCTTAATATTTCTAAAACTCTGATCTCACAAATTATTAAAAACTACAAAAAGTATTACACATTCATGTAATGGTAGAGTCTGTTGTAGAGAAACTTACACAAGTGTGAGAAAAGGAGGTAATTTGATAAAGTCTCAAACATTCATAACAACATCCTTACAGAATATTGTCTTAGCCTGTACTCCTGACCAGAGTATCTATGCTAGGGGTGGGTGACCATTTTGGAAGATGAAAGTCACATTTATTTAGATGTAATGTGGCAGTGATGGATGAGGCTGAAGCAAGTCATGAAGAGAACCAGAGCAAAAGTGAGCTGATTGACCCATTTAATCACTTTCTGGAATTCCTCTTTTTTTCTCTCATACGTCTGTCTGTCCGTCTGTCTGTCCGTCCGTCCATCCATCCATCCATCCATCAAATTTCTATCACCGCCCATCTCCCTCCTCTGGAGGGACTCTGGGCAGTTTACAGTTTTTCTTTCATAATCTCTTTCTAATACGTTTTCTTCCTTTCTCTCTTTCTTTTCTCACAGCAGACTGCTGGGGAAGGGACAGATCATTCTTGCCAGGGGTCTGAACTGATCAGTTGTGAGGGTTGCATGAAATCAGGCCAAGGGTTGCATGTGGCCCTAGGAGGTTGTCTATTCCAGATCCATGTGGTAGTTCTTAATGTAAGGAATGGTGGTAGGTTGCAACTAAAAGAATTCTAGGGATTTAACGTTTTTGAGAAAAATTTAATCTAAATATAATTAAAGAATTCTAATTATCTTTGATTCTAATGAGGCATGGGAAATTGACAAGCTTTCATGTTTCTTGCAGGAAGTGTGTCTGCAGCAGACTGCCCAGCCTACTTCCACAATTGTGCGCCCAGCTTCTCTGCAGGTTCCTAATGTGTTGCTTGCAAGTTCTGACTCAAGTGTCATTATTCAGCAAGCCATACCCTCACCAACTTCTAGCACTGTCATAACACAAGCTCCATCTTCCAATAGGCCAATAGTGTGAGTAATAGATATTAAAATGTTCTTATCTCTTGTAAATATATTATCACATCTGCTGGTATGTATAGTTTTCTTATTTAAAGCTTCAGAGAGTTTAATAAAATGGCAAGGACTAGTAGGGGTTTTGTAAAATTTGAAAAAGAAATCCAGATTTTCTAATAAAAACTGTCTTATTTAGTTTTGTGCTTTATATATAGACTAAAGGGGGGAAATGATGGAAACTAGCGTTGGTTTGTCTTGTAAGTCATAATATCTCTGGCTTGGCTCCAGAGTTCCCCTCCTAAAATACTTTTGCTGAAAGGAAGGCAGTGAATTCATTGATTCCTCCATTTGTTTTGTATGCCCTCTGGAGACTTGGTGAGTTAGCTCTACTTTGGTGCTAAGGAACACATGGAAAAAAAGAATTGATAAAAATTTCCTTCTTCCTTTACTGGTTCTCAGTCATTTTTGCGAACAGAAGGAATAATTCAGTTTGCAGAACTTCATATCTGGATCCAATTTTCTTCTTCCTCTGCTGCTTCTTTGTAATAACATTCCAGGACCAAAAGGTCCCACTAACCCCACCATCTAGAAAACCATCAGATAATGTTACAGTGTTCCATAAACTATTTCTAGCTTATGACCAATAGCGGTGATCCCCAAACAAATGCCGCAGTGATGAAATAGTGAAACCAATAGGATGAATAGGATCCAATTTTATATCTCTGAACCTTTCTTTTAAACCAAGCATTTCAATAATTTCTATAATTGGATAGGTTTGTTGCAAAGATTCATAAAATAAAAATAAAATTTATCTGTGATCAGAGATTTAAAAAATCCAAGATACAATTTGTTTGGTGGCAGAAAAGAGAATCAGAATTACAAATTAAAATTAGTGTTAGTCTGACATTGGAGATAACAGTAGAAAAAGTTTCAGCACCCTAGATTTTTTTCAAAGACTATTGAAATTTGCAATATACTTTCTACCATAAGTGCTATAATACTATTTTCCCTTCTTTTCTTAGACCGGTGCCAGGTCCTTTCCCCCTTTTGTTGCATCTTCCTAATGGACAAACCATGCCTGTTGCTATTCCCGCTTCAATCACAAATTCTAATGTGCATGTACCGACTGCAGTTCCAGTAAGTCTGTTGTATGGTGTAACACCTTCCTTCAGAGTTTGGACAAGTCCCTCTCCCCAAATCTTAATGCTGGGAACATATGTGTCTCTGGTGAAGTCAGTAGGGATGATGGAAGAGGAGCATATAATTATACTATACTAATACTGGGTATTAGTGTACTATACTAATACTGAAATTAGATCTGAACCAAGATCCTGTGGGGAAAAAAGCTGAAGGACATTCCTCAGTAGGAGGAAGGGGGAGAATCTTCATATAAACTAATTTTGGGAAGAAGGGATGAAGCATGTCTGCTCTAACTATCTCCCCAACATAGATTATCAAAAGAATTAGAGACTTCCCTAATTTATACCGTTTTTTGGCAGAAATTGGTTTTCCCTATTTCATTTCATTATTATCATTGTGATCAAGGTAGTAACTGATAAATTTGGAGGGTTGGTATGAACTTTATCAAGAATAATTCCTATTAAATTTATCTTATATGTGTGAATTTTTTTAAGTAGTGAACATTTATTTATTTATTATTTAGATTTATATTACTGCCCATCTCCCCCAACGGAGGACCCTGGGCAGTTCACAATAAAAACAAGGTTAAAACACAATAAAGATCAGAACATCCATAAATAAATATAAAATCCAAGTGCAAGGATGTTAGTACTAAAAAGGGTTTCATGGGATCAACCAGCCCCAGGAGGAACTGTTAGCATTCCCCTCCCATGCAAGGCGGCAAAACCAGGTCTTTAAATTTTTTTGGAAGGTCGGGAGCGAGGAGACCTGCCTTAGCTCCGGGGGCAAGATGTTCCAAAGGGCAGGCACTGTTGCAGAGAAGGCCCGCCTCCTGGACCCCGCTAGATGGAATTCTTTGATCGATGGGGTCCATAGCATGCCCTCTCTGCATGACCGGATGGGGCGGGTCGATGTTCTGGGGATGAGACGTTCCCTCAGGTAACCTGGCCCTATGCCATGTAGGGCTTTAAAGGTGATAACCAACACCTTGAATTGGACCCGGAAGCAAACTGGTACCCAATGCAGCTCGCGCAGCAGAGGAGTTACATGTGCCGATTTTCTGGCTCCAATAACTGTCCGCGCGGCCGCATTTTGGACCAGCTGAAGCTTCCGGATACTCTTCAAGGGTAGCCCTTGAATACTTTATCTCTATTTGTGTAAAGCCATTGATAAAATTCCACATGATACTTTGCTTAGCAGTAGACTAGATAATAATGTCACTATGTAGATTCAGAGCTTATTAGAAAATAGTATTCAAAATGCACTTATTAGGGGTTTATCAAACCAAGGGAAGATTTCAAATAGGATTTTGTAGCATTCTGACTCAGACTTGTTATTTTTCAGTGTTTTAAATCATTCTGTATATACTTGATCATAGCCAAAGGCCTGGAAGCATGTTTATTTATGATGTATATGAAGGAGAGAAAAGGATCATTATTAAATTTGTGAATGATACAAAACTCAGAAGAATACCTGACACCTCAGAAGTCATGAATAAATGTTAAAAGTAGCAGCCCAAATTATTTTGTATTAGGCAAAGGACAGGATATGTTTGATAGCATTATTCATGCTAGGTGAAGGCCAGTTGCATAGGGGAGGACAAAGATTCATCATGGCTGCTCCAGGGAGCAGGCCTGGACCTTAAGTTATAGGAGGTTAAATTTCAGTTCACCAATAAGAGAGTGCGCAAAAAGTTCAACCAAGAAGGGCTTCCCCATATTGAAGGTGTTAAACCAAAGTCTAGATAGGTCAGCCATCTGTTGGAAAGATTCTGGATTTTTTATACTGAAGTGTGGATTGGACTAGATGGACCGTGAGTTCTAGTCCTCCCTTAGTCATGAAAGCCAGCTGGGGGACTTTGGCTAGTCACTCTCTCAGCCCAACCCACCTCACTTTGTTGTTGTTGTGTTGTTGTAGGGAAAATAGGAGGCAGAAGCATTTTGTAGACTGCCTTGAGTTGTACAAAACAAAAAGTGGGATGTAAATATAATAATAGTAATAAAAGTAGTCATAGTAATCAATAATCAATAATAAATAAGAATTTGGCAGATAAAAGCCTGGGTGAATAAGCCCCTGTATTATTGTAAAGCTGACCTAACAAAACAACAACGGAAGCACTGTTTTTCAGTGCTGGCCCTGGCCCTCTGGAAGGACCTCCCATTGGATACAAGTAGTCCTAGAGTTACGACTGCATTTGGGACTGGAATTGCCATCGCTAAGCGATGCAGTTGTAAAGTGCGACATCATGTGACTGCATTGCTTAGCAACGGCAATCCAAGCAGTCCTGGTTGTTGTCGTAACCCCAGATGTATGGGTTGTTAAGTGGGAAGCGGAGGGAGCCCCAGGTAAAGACTGCGGGGGTGCTGCAGGGGGTGGGAGGCCCAGCACAGGCCGTGCAGGACTTGGGGGAGGGGTTGCGGTGCAGCACGAGCGGAGGGAGGCTGGGGAAAGAGGGCACGGGGTGCATGCGTGTGTGCGAGTGCAGGGAGGCCGGGGAAAGATGGTGCAGGGTGAGTTTGTGTGTTCAGGGACGCCAAGGAAAAAGGGTGCGAGGTGTGTGCAAGTAAAGAGGGGAAAGAGGGCATGGTGCATGTGAGCAAAGAAAGGCCGGGGGTGAGGGAGACTTAACCTAGTGATTTGCAATCTTCCCTGCTGGCTTCCCATTGACTTTGCTCGTGGGAAGCCGGCAGGGAAGGTTGCAAATGGCGATCATGTGACCTTGAGATGCTGCAACCGGTCATAAGTGTGAGCTGGTTGCCAAGTGCTCAAATTTTGTTCATGTGACCATGGGGGCACTGCAGCAGCTGGAACTTCAAGGACCAGTCATAAGTCCCTTCATTCAGTGCTGGCATAACTTCAGACAGTTGCTGAATGAATGGTCGTAACTCGAGGACTACCTGTATTTGTCTGCTCCCACATTGTCTGCCTTCTGGAAAAAGCTGAAGAGGAGCTTTTCCGGAGGGTGTTTGGGCTGTATCTATTTTACTCTTATGTTTTCTATACTTTATTGTATTTTTGTAATCTTGTTAGCCACCACGAGTCTTGTGAAGGCGTCAGCACACACATTTGATTAATAAATAAACATGTCTGGAAAGGTTACTTCCCAAATAGGCTGCCGCTCTTGGTAGGTGTTCTTCCTGGATACCCTCTACCTAATGTCAGCAGATAGGGTTATTTAAGTGAAGACCTCTGAGTCCAATCTTAATAATCTCATTGAGGTAGAGCAGCATTTGAGGTATGGTTAAGGTAAGGGGATGTTCCTTCTTTCGTTCACATGGGTAGAAAATCCTAATTGCTTATGAAGTAGAATTTGTTTTTATTTGGTCTTAACGTGGACTCTCTTGGACAGCTTGTCAGACCTGTCACCGTGGTGCCTAGTATCCCAGGAATTCCAGGACCCTCATCTCCACAACCTGTGCAGTCAGAGGCAAAATTGGTATGTGTTCCATCGTTTTCCCCAGACACAGAATTGTATGTGAGCACTAATAATCAGTGCGAAACTGATTATTTATGTTCTGATTTGAAGTCGTTTTGTACTTTCTGATTCTTAGGTTACTATTCAGATCTTTATCAACAGGTCTGTTTTCACTTCCAATGAAATTAGAGTTCTGAGTGAGTCTTTAGGTTGTGCAGATCTTTTTAAGTTTCAGAAAACAAGACATTTAAAACAGACTACTAACTTGAATCATAGTGGTACTTGGCAGCCTTTAATACAGCCTTATAAAACATTATACGCTGGTGAACGTTGTTATTTATACTTATAAACTGATCTGAAACGAAGGCAACAGTTATTTCCATATATAAAAAGGAAGAAGAACAATCTAATTAGTTGCCATCTTACTCATTTATTATCATGCAGCTCCCTCCCCACTTAACTAAGCCTGTGGCCTGATTAACTGAAATGAACAGTCCAGCATTAGTTTCATGTGATATATAGTACATCTTTGCATTATTTTATCACACTTAGCCAAGGGACCTAGTCAGTAATTACTGGATTGGAGAGTTCTTTTTGAGAAATTACGTTCTGTGATACGAGTTTTTCATCCTATGACCACAAAAGTATGTGGGTGGTTATCCATGCTAAGCACTGTTACTCAACCTACAGAAAAAATGGACATTAAATATTGAAATGTTAATATTTTAAAACTTTCTACAGCAAACAGTAGGAGCAACAGATTAAACCCACTGTGAAATCTGCATAAACTGAGCAAAAAAATAAAAATATACCCCTCTGGCTTTCAGCTTCTTCCTAATAACCTCCTGAGCTTGTCTGCAAAGCTCATAGTTTCCACATTTGACAGTCTGGAAGCTCAGTAGCATTACAGCACTGTCTAATGTACATGTGTAGTCCACACTTTTGCATTTGGCAAAAGTGTGATTAAAAAAGAAAGTACTACCAAGAGTCACTTTGGCTTCAGCGGGATACAAATATAAAAATAAATCGGCAAGCACACCCAGAACACATATGGACAACAGCATTACATTACAATCCATAAATGCTAACTTAGCATAAAGTGATGTACAAGTTATTTATTATCTACTTGATTCTCCTTCACATCTCCTTCCCAACTACTAATTTCAGCCAGTGGCAGAAGAGAGAGAACCTATATTTGTTGCTTTATTAGCTAAAGCATTCTCCAAGTCCCCATAGGTAGAAGGGTTTTTTTTAAAAAAAAAAACCCAATAGGGCATTGAAACACATGAATAGCACATAGAATGAATTGACCTATTGACACCCCAAGCTGAATTGGCACCCCAAGCTGTGGGGTGTTTTGTCCAAGCATGGAATACTGAAACAAGCTTAAATTATTTTCCACGTCTTTTGTTGCTGGAAGCATGAAAACTGGATCAAAATTTACACGTTTAAATGTAATGTTACATTGTAATTTATATATTTCAGAGAAAATTAATGTAACCTCATCACAATCCCTGGTAGAATTAGTAATTTTATCAACTACTGTTGCTGAAAAAGTTGCTAGTTTAAAAATTAAAATTACAGTTGAGGCAAGTGTTCAGTTACATGTTTCTGATTTAGCAATTCATTGTTGTGAGTTCGTTTATTTTATTGTTGCTTGTTTTTAGTGTAGAAAGTGTTAATTCTTATCTATTTTTGTTAGTGTACATTGGTGAGTGACTGCAATAAATTCAAATTCAACTCAAATAATTCCATGACCAGCTCAACATTTGTGTAACTTGAGGTAAAATATATTGTAGTTTCTGTTTTTTTTTCTCAGCTGCATGACTATATATAATTGAAACATAAGTGCCTGCTAGGTCAGTGTTGTGTGTGCAGAGATGCATTCAGGAAATTGACAATCATGGACTGGAGGGCAATACACTTTCTTCACTGTTGCTCCCTAGTAGCTGGTATTTAAGGCATTCTGAATCATCAAGACTTGTAGTCATTTATAGCCCAATTTTCCTTTTACAACTATTGAAATTAGTGACCATCATCACCCTTGATGACATTGAATTCCATAGTTTGTATGTTTTGTAAATGCAAACGGCAGAACAACTGATTCCTTTCCTTAACTTAGATGTTTTTATTACTTGTAGAGATTGAATGAACTGATCATTTGATTATGATACCTCATAATCGGCAGGTGTTACATTTGGAAATGATCAAAGTGGATGGGAATCATGCAAAATTTAATGATAGCTATATAATTTCAGAGTAGCCAATATGGCTATAGTTAGTAGCCTGCTCTACTTACAAAAATTAAATTATTCATGAGAAACAAATTATTAAAATGTACCTTTGAAGTTTTATATTCAAACCTTTGTTACTTGAATTATTATTAATTTCCCACAGTTCATAAATTAATTTTTTATTGTAGTCTTTAATTGCCTTTTTTGCATGTATAATGATAAACAATTACAGTTCTCTGGTCCTTGTAGCCAAATCAACATAGGCCACACACAAGAGGAAAGATAATCAGCAGGTTTGTGAGAAAGAAGGGGGAATGATATCATTTTAACAAGGAAGCAAGCCAGTTATGTTGTCCTTTGACTACCAGGCTTAAAAACCATTTACATTATAGTACTCTGTCAGGAAATAATCACTATATGTTTTCATATACCTGGATAAACTTATGAGCGATGATTATAATAAATCATAGACGCACACATATTGACAAGCATTTATTCCATGTTAGAAACATAGCATATTGAGCTTACTTAGAAACTTAGTCCTCAGTGTGCTATTTTAAGTTCCTTTAGCCCAATTTGAATGTTATTCTCTCCTAACTTTCTTGGGGGAGGGTGTTACTTCTTCAAATCAGGCAGGATCTAGAAGCATACTGATGTCCTTTCTGCTATTTGTGTGTTGCATAATTACAGTCCTGCTACATAAGAGAACAGGCCTGCTATTGCTACTATTGCTATTACTCCTGATCTATATTGATGATATTCTATTCCCCTGCCTCTTCCCCTGCTTTCCACTGTCTAATATTCTATAGGCTATAAATCCATTTAAACTTGAGCATTTCAGTGTAAAAGATACAGTGGGGCAAAAAAGTATTTAGTCAGCCACCAATTGTGCAAGTTCTCCCACTTAAAAAGATGAGAGAGGCCTGTAATTGACATCATAGGTAGACCTCAACTATGAGAGACAAAATGAGAAAACAAATCCAGACAATCACATTGTCTGAGTCGGAAAGAATTTATTTGCAAATTATGGTGGAAAATAAGTATTTGGTCAATATCAAAAGTTCATCTCAATACTTTGTTATATATCCTTTGTTGGCAATGACAGAGGTCAAACGTTTTCTGTAAGTCTTCACAAGGTTGGCGCACACTGTTGCTGGTATGTTGGCCCATTCCTCCATGCAGATCTCCTCTAGAGCAGTGATGTTTTGGGGCTGTCGCTGGGCAACACGGACTTTCAACTCCCTCCAAAGGTTTTCTATGGGGTTGAGATCTGGAGACTGGCTAGGCCACTCCAGGACCTTGAAATGCTTCTTACAAAGCCACTCCTTCGTTGCCCGGGCGGTATGTTTGGGATCATTGTCATGCTGAAAGACCCAGCCACGTTTCATCTTCAATGCCCTTGCTGATGGAAGGAGGTTTGCACTCAAAATCTCACGATACATGGCCCCATTCATTCTTTCCTGTACACGGAACAGTCGTCCTGGTCCCTTTGCAGAGAAACAGCCCCAAAGCATGATGTTGCCACCCCCATGCTTCACAGTAGGTATGGTGTTCTTTGGATGCAACTCAGCATTCTCTCTCCTCCAAACACAACAAGTTGTGTTTCTACCAAACAGTTCTACTTTGGTTTCATCTGACATTCTCCCAATCCTCTTCTGGATCATCCAAATGCTCTCTAGCAAACTTCAGACGGGCCCGGACATGTACTGGCTTAAGCAGGGGGACACGTCTGGCACTGCAGGATCTGAGTCCCTGGCGGCGTAGTGTGTTACTGATGGTAGCCTTTGTTACGTTGGTCCCAGCTCTCTGCAGGTCATTCACTAGGTCCCCCCGTGTGGTTCTGGGATTTTTGCTAACCGTTCTTGTGATCATTTTGACCCCACGGGGTGAGATCTTGCGTGGAGCCCCAGATCGAGGGAGATTATCAGTGGTCTTGTATGTCTTCCATTTTCTAATTATTGCTCCCACAGTTGATTTCTTCACACCAAGCTGCTTGCCTATTGCAGATTCAGTCTTCCCAGCCTGGTGCAGGTCTACAATTTTGTTTCTGGTGTCCTTCGACAGCTCTTTGGTCTTCACCATAGTGGAGTTTGGAGTGTGACTGTTTGAGGTTGTGGACAGGTGTCTTTTATACTGATAACAAGTTCAAACAGGTGCCATTACTACAGGTAATGAGTGGAGGACAGAGGAGCCTCTTAAAGAAGAAGTTACAGGTCTGTGAGAGCCAGAAATCTTGCTTGTTTGTAGGTGACCAAATACTTATTTTCCACCATAATTTGCAAATAAATTCTTTCCGAATCAGACAATGTGATTGTCTGGATTTGTTTTCTCATTTTGTCTCTCATAGTTGAGGTCTACCTATGATGTCAATTACAGGCCTCTCTCATCTTTTTAAGTGGGAGAACTTGCACAATTGGTGGCTGACTAAATACTTTTTTGCCCCACTGTGTGAGAGGAATAATTTTAGAAATACAAACTATACAATTTTGCTAATTCAGAATTACTCAGAATAATTTGCTATTAAAATCCTCAAAATACTTTTGTATTATATACAACAGTTCCCAGATGTATAATTATCCATCACAATGCTGTTAAAAAAAGAAATGTTATAGTGATTTATGTTTTATGAAGCTTGAAGTGTACAAAATTAAAAAAAAATAAGCCATTATAACATAGCAAAAAAAGCTGTCAGAGCAATCCTATCTAGCAGTTGGAACACTTTTTCAATGCCCAGCATATTGTTTTTTTCCATTCTTCTCACAAGCTGGTCTAAATTTCTGCCAAAGTTTGAGGGACTTTTATCAAAGGCATGAATTGATCAAATCTATGACTGCTAGGATGCTATCCTAGAGACTATGATTGCAGCCTAAATATCTTAATTTAAATTATCATTTTTTCCTTTTTGCTTCAGTTAAGTGAAAAAAAATATTTAAAATGTTGACATTAAAGCCTTATTATTGTACGTGAAGGCATCTGTAAGGTCTGTAATTAATGAGTTGAATTGGGAATCTCCCTGAATCCAGCCCTTTTATTAAGTGTTCAGGCATCAATTTGATGGGATATATGCTGGCTTAAAGGGGAAAAACCGAGGCTTGAGAATAAACAGACAAGAATGCAGCTTGTTAGGGCCAACAGTGTTTACTGTTTAGCATAGGGCAATAATGCAGATACAATCACATTATCGCAAAAATGAAAAAGATGAATATACAGGATACATCATTGTAAAAGGAAAAACAAAACAAACTTATAAGCAGAGTTCCGTGTATTGATCCCAGGGCCCGAGTTCCTGCCATGGCCTATACCCAAAGCCAGGCATAGCTCACTCTGCCCAGTCCACGGGAAGTGAACACGTGAAGAACTACATGACTAAAAGACACTAGAAATCAAGAAGACATAGAACACCATTTTGCATGGTTGTATATTCAGTTCTTCTAGCATTCTGATTGGCTGGAAGTTAGCTGTTACACACACTAGGCCTCAAAGCACACAGCATGTGCTGCATCTACGCACTGAGTTCCCCCCCTCCTTGCTCAGGGGGGGCTTGGGCAAGGCTTCCCACAGAAGGTAATCAGGAGGATTCACTTTCATGGGAAGATCCATTGCTAGCCATAACAATGGTACCTTCTAGCTTCATATCTAATGAAGATGTAAACAAAGCCAAGGCTTCTCTGTTATCCAGCCACCTGGCGTTCACGTCATCATGAGAATGCTTTTGCTTTGTACAGGAATGATTCGCCAGGGCAACACAAGAACTCTAACACAATTTTGGCCAAGAGTGTTGCTGCCCAGCTGTGATGCCAACCGCATCTGGTTCTGCTATGACCAGACTTCAGCATTAACACACAGGAATTAATTACTAGGGCTGTGCAAACCATTTGGAAGTAAGAGTCTCACTACATAGTTGCTTTAAGACTCTCTCTTAGTGCTCGGAAGACAGTTCTGCTGTCAACATTTCCCAAGTAAAGTGGCTGGATTTCAATGGCAATTCCAGCACAAGTGTCTTCAGTGGAGAAGGCTGGGAAAGGCCTTGCACTGAACCTTTCACAGATTCGGCTTCATAAAAGCTTCACATAATGTACATGGTGAAAAACTAGTACTAGTTGTCACTTATTTTTCAAATACAAAAAGGTGTTCTTGTTTCTGAACAGTTTATAATCTGATTATTGAAGATAACCCCTATTATTATACAAAGTTATCCAAGTCTTAAGATGTATAACTGAGGCCACTTTAAGGATGCTCTCTGTTTATCGGTGCATATGGAAGAGGACCTTCTCCTGCGCATCATTCCCAAAATTGAGACCCTACTTTGCTTCCTATTTTCTCCAGTTTAAGGAAATAAGACACATTAAGGAAACAAGGCACATTTTATCAGTGAACCCTTTTGAACAATTTTGAAAATATTGAAAATCATATAAATATAATCTTTAATACTATTATTTTTATGGAGGGAGGGACCCACGAAGGCAAAAGTGCCTAGGATCCACAAAGTCATAACACATCCTTGCTTTGAACAAATTTGAAGGCAAAAGCAGTACATCCAGACCAAAACTTAGTACCAAAGGTTCCAAAAAGGAAGTCTGTTTGAAATTGCCTTATGTGTTGTGTCAACTATAAAGTATACTAGACTGTGACCCATTGGGTCATCCTTTGAGAGAAAGGTGGTGCAGTCTGCTGTGACCAGAATGAACATTAAATTTTAGGCTGACCATATTTTTTTACCCCAATGCTGGGTAGTCCCGTGATCATCCAAGAAGAGTATGTATCATAAATAGGAAAATAATTGTAGTGGCAAACGAACTTTAATAAGAAGTCAATATTTCCTTACCTAAACAGATAAACAAAATGACCAGGGGCGGGCAAAAAAGCAGTGGGAGTGGGAGCAACGTCCGACTTCTTTCCAGCTTCCCCATTGTCTTTGCTTATGGGAAGCTGGCAGGGAGTGTCAGAAATCATTACCGCGGGGATGCTGCAACAGCCACAACTTTGTGAATAAAACTGGTCTGAACATTGTGGAAATTTCAATTCCACAGGAGTAATGGGTCCCAGATTTTTTACACATTCTTTAAGTTAGCAGATTTTAGGTTTTGTTGTTTATTCGTTCAGTCGCTTCCGACTCTTCGTGACTTCATGGACCAGCCCACGCCAGATTTTAGGTACCTTGATTCAAAAATTGTTGCGGTATAATGCACCATTTGGGCTAACTTGAGGTTACAAACAGGTAAACACAATGAGAGTTTTAGTAGTATATAGATTAGACAGCCATGCTGAATACTGTAACTAAACCTGGGCAAATGTAATATATAAGCTTGTAAACTTTAGACCAAACTTTTTCAACCTTTTGACTCTGAAGGAACCCTTGAAATATTTTTCAGGCCTCGGGGAACCCCTGCACATTCAGGCTCAAATATAGGCCAGAAGTTACAAAATGATTATATTTGTCTCATGTGTAGGCCTGTATATATGCATTAACAGTGTTCTTAAACTAAAAACAAAGAATGAAACTTACCTCTTTAATGTGAAGTTGCCCGAATTTGAAATAATTTTTTCAATAAATCGTGATCTCCCAGGGAACCCTGGTTGAGAAACCCTGCTTTAGACTGTAAACTCCTTGGGACGCTGATTTAAGCATTTATGTTTTTAAAATTGCCACATAAATTGATGACGCTACAGAAATAATAATAATATACAAGTGTCCTCAAATGAGCTATGAAGAATAATAATGGTTTCTGAAATGCCAGAATTGTAGCAAATAAAGAGTTAACATTTACTTGTGAAAAAGAAAGATGTTTCAATTAGAATTATTGTGATAGAAAAACATTTTTTTCTTTAAGTGGCATTCTCCAGAACTCTGCAACATCTTGTGACAAACTGAGAAATACCTGGAGTATAGTGGGTAGCCTGTAGGTTTTCTGCAGGGGTCACTACTGAGAATTGACAGAGGGTAGCTTGGCAAATGTTCAGAAACTCACATTAACTTGGTTAAGCTCGGCATGGGACCTTGTATTCGGCAGAATTCTTTGACCTGACTCTCTGCATGCCAAGCTAATCAGCAAACACCTAATGAGCCTGCTGTAAAGAAACAGACCCTTTCTTAACTTCATTTTTATACATTCTCTTGGGGGGGGGGCAGGGAGATAAGACTTCATGAGGACTGATGATGCTGCAAAGACCACAATAATGATAATTAACTTGCTGAATTTAGAAGATTATGCTGTTAATTAGTTGCAAAATAAAGATAAGTAATAGAGTAGCAGATGGTAAGATAACACCCAGGAGAAGGAAGGTTATTACTCTGATGAGGTTTTGTGGCAGATATGGAATATGGATCTGACTTTTTCATAAATTGTTTTTACAATAATAATGTTTCTATGAACTCATGATAGAGTGATCTATTCCAACCAATTCAGGCAGATGTGATTATTGTCAAGGATAGAGGCATTTTTTGCCTTTATTGTTCGATATCAGATTGTAGTTTATTGTTCAGTATCAGATTGTAGTTAATATTTCAGAAGTATTGTGAATGTATTTTGAGTGAATATCTGTGCACTTTAGCTTTACTAATTCTGTTTTTAATTCTGTTGTGTCAATATATCACTATATCTCTAGTATGATACAGTGATAGAGACCTCTGTTAATTAAATTTAGTAAGAGGCCTTGAGTAAGCTTTTTACGCTGTAACATTCATAATATGATTATGGGTGCACATATATTGCCTTAAGCTCCCTTACCAACTTTGCTCAGACTGAAGAAGCCCCTTGGATAAGGAGCGAAACGTTTCCATTAAGAAAATAGAAATCCAGTTGACATGATTCAAGCTACAGACAATTCCACCTGGATGACTGAGAACCTTCATAGATATACTGTATGTGATAAATCCATTCAGTACATTGCAATGATACCACTGGAGTATTTTGCTAAAATATTAAAGGCAATGGAAAGTATATGTAAACATGTAGAAATAATCATTTAGGCTTCTTAGATAGATGTAGGCTTGATTGTATAGTATCCTGGACAAAACAGAACTTTCTGCAATCTTCCATAGATGCTATGGCACCCCTCCCCGGATGGCTTATCTCTTCCAAATTCCCTAAGTGGAACATTTATCTCAGAAGCCACCAGTTCAACAGTTTTTTCTCATGTAGAAGTTATTTTATTTGTAGCTGTAATTACCAGTGATATGAGACTTTATTGTGCTCTCCTCTCTCCAAATATATGCCATATCCAATATAAAGCAAGTTTGGGTGGGAAGGAAATGAAGATTCTGTTTGCCTGTGGAATTGAGTTGACCCATGGAATGACACAATTCAAATGACAAAGTTTTGTTGTAGTCTAGTAATTCAGTCATCCTCCTCCTGCTTTGCATCTGTTTGTCCAAAGCTCCAAAACACTTTAGTTCAGATTGCTGTATATGTTATTTTGTTATGATGATTTTTCTTGTTTTTATTTATTGTTAGCCACCCAGAGTCATGAATTTGAGATGGGTGGCCATATAAATCAAATACATGTTTTGTTTTGTTTTGTTTTGTTTTGTTTTGTTTTGTTTTGTTTTGTTATTTATTTAAATACATAAATACTTATTACATGCTACCAATTGAAGAGAATTACATGCTGTTAGGGAATTACATGCTGTTAGGGAAGGAGGATGCAACTCTGGGTCTTTTTAAAATGATTTGGGCACATTAACATTGATTCATTACATTTTGTATGTAATATATTTAAAATGCACTCCATATTGATAAGTTGTCAGTCTCTCTTACATGAAAAATAATATTTGTGGATTTATACCAGACATTATTTTCCCTTAAAACAAGTGGAATTAGCCAGCAGTTTATTAAAAGCAGATACTAAAGGCGAAATTGTAGTTAGGAGGAAGGCTATGGATTGTATGCAATGCTGAGTGAAAAGAATCCTGCTTGCATGTGAGGGCTTTCTAATCAAAATCTTTGATTATCTTAGAAAACCTCTCTTCGGAGTTGGGAAAGTCAAAGTCTCTGGGATGTGACAGCAAATTATAATAGAATTGCCTAAAATTGGACAGAAACATGTGTATGCATGTTATATCACCGCCCAGAGTTCCCCATTGGGGGAGATGGGCGGTGATATCAATTTAAATAATAAATAAATGATAAACATTACATTTTTTACTGCTGAGTACGTGTTCTGTTACAGGGCAACATTCATCATGGTAAAATGAGTGTGTATGGGGTTTTTTTCTCTTTCTCTCTCTTTAGAGATTAAAAGCTGCTTTGACCCAGCAGCACTCTCAGGTAACAAATGGAGATACTGCCAAGGGACAAACAAGTGGACTGGTTCGAACTCAGTCAGAGGAAGTACGACCACAATCACTGCAACAACCCGCCACATCTACTACTGAAACACCGGTATGAAACCTAGCTTTTGGCTCAGTTTACTAACATGAAAAATTTCTTACAATTCTTCCATGCTATATGTCTTAAACATACTGTATATAGGGGTGACAGATTGATCTTGGAATTAGATAAAGGAAGAGGACAGAAGCTGAGGGTATATGGCAGTTAAATTACAAGCGAGTGAGATAGTTAAATACATTAATTGCGCTCATGGTGCAGAAATCAAGATGGGCTTATGTAATTTAACTTAAATTTACCTGCTTTTCATTGCATTTCTCACAGTTGCAAGTGCTTAACTTTTATTATTGTCTTGGGGTGAAGAAGATGAAAAGAATAAAAGTTAATTCCACAGTGACTTTGTGGTACTATATTATACTGGAGACAGTTTGCATATATTAGATAATAATTGTCTTCACACTTTGGGGTAGACAATTTTTAAATTTTCTGTGACATCATCACTGCCACACTTTCTCCAATATTTTAAGTATTTTAGGCATAAGGTAGAGGTAAAGGTTCCCCCCACACATTTGTGCAGTCATGTCCGACTCTAGGGGCCGGTGCTCATCTCCGTTCGTTAGATGAAGAGCCAGCGCTGTCTGAAGACGTTTCCGCCGGCATGACGCACGCGGAACGCTGTTACCTACCCACCGAAGTGGTACCTATCAATCTACTTGCATTTTCATGCTTTCGAATTGCTAGGTTGGCAAGAGCTGGGGCGAGTGCGGGAGCTCACTCCGTCACGCGGGGCTAGGGATTCGAACCTCCGAACTTGCGATCTTCCGATCAACAAGCCTGGCATCTTACCCGCTGAGCCACCACGCCCCTTCAATTTTAGGCATACCCATTATCATTAAGTTTCAGTTATTTGACGTGAAGCTGAAATATCTGGGAAAGTGCCTAATAACAATCCTGGAATGCTGTTAACAGAATAAGCATAAAATTAATTTATAGTGGATATTTCAAAAGGCATACAGAATTTGTTTTAATGAATTGTGATATTCTGGTACCTCCAGGCCTCTCCTGCTCAGCCTGCACCACAAACTCCAAATACAGGAGGCCGCCGAAGAAGAGCAGCAAATGAAGATCCTGATGAGAAAAGACGGAAATTCTTAGAGCGGAACAGAGCAGCTGCTTCAAGATGCAGACAAAAAAGAAAAGTTTGGGTCCAGTCTTTGGAGAAAAAAGCAGAAGACCTGAGCTCATTAAATGGTCAATTACAGGTACTTTGTTTTTCTGGCTTGCAATTTACACTTTTTTTTAACAGGTTTAGACAATCAAAAATTGTTAATTTTTTTTAACAATAAAAACAAAAGTTTTAGAAATGGGCCACTCTGTTGCATATCTGTCTCAGTGATGATTAACTGAACTCACACTGACTTCAGTGGATCTGTTCAGTGTCCTAAGCGTAGCAAAATCTGCATCCAGCCTAATCTTTACATATTTTCTTTCAGTACAACTTGAAATATTAACAATGAATACTAAACTGAAATACAACAGTAATAAAAAATTCATTTTCCAACCAATGTGCGCATTTACAACCAAATTTTGTATGCCTGAGAAAAACACATGCCAGAGTGAGAATGCTGGCATAGCTGTTCAAGAACTTTATTTGAATGAGACAGCAACAAACAGTGATCTTCACAGCGTCTCTCTCTCTCTCTCTCTCTCTCTCTCTCTCTCTCTCTCTCTCTCTCTCTCTCTCTCTCTCATTTACCGACCATTTTGCTTAACGACCTGGTCGTTGGAACAGAACTCGGTTGCTAGACAAGGAGTGGGTGGAAAGCAGATGAGCATGATATTACAGAAACAGAAGATAACTATGAGCAGCAGGTGTCCTCAGTTTGGACAGTCATTGCCAACTTCCTTTTTTCAGCAACAAAGGAAGGTAGACGAGGTTTCTCTCGGGGTTGGCTTCATCCTCCAAATGCTTTTTGTAAATGCAAGTTTCCAGCTTATTTCTTGACTCTTATATAGTAGAACAAGTATTAACAAAGAAATGTTCAAGTTTCTGCATTGGTGCAGGGAGTCAGATAAGAAAAAATACTACCTGGTAAATGATTCACAAATTAAATCAGCATAAAAGTTGTCCTCAAAGTAATTTGAAATATGCACCTCTGCGTTAGAGGTAATGTCTGAACTTAAACCCTTAGTACTTAAGTATATTCTTTATTTGAGGGTTTTTTCCTTTTTGCCAGCAATGGAATATATGGTAGGTTTTATATGACAGAATAAAAATGTTAATCAGTTGAACAAGCAGTGGCTTTGTACCAGTGAAAAGCATACTATTAATGCAAGGCAGCCTTTTATCAGAGGTTCCTCTGACTAGCAAAAGGTTTTGGATATGTGTTCAAATGGTACAAGACAGTAGCCAAAATAAAATACCTGCCTGATGTGAGTTGAAGTCCTTTCTAGAAGTATAACACAAAAAACTTAACTAGTTTTCTAAACAAGTACTTAGGACTTTTGGAGAAAACATTAGATTGATACCTAATGCATTATTCAGTTATGCATTGAACAGTGTAATGGATCTCAGTCTAATATTATGGATTCAGACCACCACACTCCTACTTTAATAACCTGCCCATCTCTCAGATATTGAGACCAATTCCCCCTTGCTATTTTCCATCCTCTCCTCTGTGATTTCTGTTAGAAATAAAGGTTTGGGGGATGCTATAAATGTAATATATCTTGATTTCAAGAAACCATTTGGCAAGGCACCTCGTTACATTCTGATTAACAAGTTGGATAAGTGTATGCTGAATTATATGACAATTAAGTGGATTCATAGCTGTTCAGAAATCACGGTGGACATGAGTCGTTGCATTTGTTAAAGTAAAGGATAGGCAGCCATCTGTAAGGAATTTATTGATGCAGGCTTTCACGGCCAGTGTCAATCCAGTGATGATAAGCTTCCGGGCTAATAGGCCGTGGTCTAATTTTTTGGTATCCTGACGTTTCCCAGTAACCGTGGCTGACATCTTCAGAGGGGAAAGTGTCTGCTCTGTAGCTCACTTCTTGGCAGTTCATAGGCTGCCAAGAGATTAGCTCTGTTACAAACACAAGAGCTCAGTCAGTTCCTGCTCAGTTGCCTTTTAACTGCCAAGAAGCATGCCACAGAGAAGACCACTTTCCCCTCTGAAGATGCCAGCCATGGTTTCTGGCGAAACCTCAGGCTATCAAATAATTAGACCACGGCCTATTAGCCCAGAAGCTAATCACCACTGGAATGCTTTAATTTGGTTTCTCCCAAAAACAGATTGGTTTTAGTGGCATAAATGCCCCTTTCCAAATCTAGCATTAGACTTCTATTCTTCTAGGTCTTTGAATGTTGCCTTGCAGTCTTTTTCTACACATTCTGACTGTAGGCCCATGAAAGGTGGCCCCGTCTGCCTTGTTCAGTAGATTATCACTGATACACTAGAACTATATCAGAGCATCTGCCTTTCTTATTAATTGATAGACTAGGCTGTGGTAGGTTGCCTTATACTTCTAGTATAGATTTGTTGGTGGTGCTTTATACTGTAAGTGAGGAGATTTTAATGTAATAGTTTTCTTAAGCTACCAGAATAAAAT
Source organism: Charina bottae (assembly GCA_023362775.1). Lineage (NCBI taxonomy): Eukaryota > Metazoa > Chordata > Lepidosauria > Squamata > Charinaidae > Charina > Charina bottae. The sequence goes on along the minus strand of JALMGJ010000001.1, from coordinate 246,146,453 downwards.
ATTTCTTGAAATATCAACTCAATATAATTGCTTTTAGTTGGACGTTTTGGCCATTACAAAAGTGATATTATCTGAAGACTTCTGTTGGACCATTGAAAAAAGTATGCCAGACTTCTGGTGGGAAATGGCGGACTGACCAGCTGTGCCCACAAGCTCTGCAGGCAGAACTGGCATCGTGGCAGTTTTTTTGGGCTCAGGCTGGTTTCTCCTGAAGGCCAGGATCACTTTTCCGGAGTAAGGAAAACGATCGGAATCATCCGATCTGTCCTCCAGACGGCAAAGTAGAGCCAGGAGATTGTAAACAACGTCTGCGATCGACGGGTAAGAGTTCGCCGGGAGGCTGGGACATCATCATTTCCAAGCCGCGCTGCAGCCTTAAAGGGACATTAAGTCCAGCCACCCCATTTCTAAAGCACCCAATTTGTATTTTTTTTAAAGTATTTCTACCCTAAGAGAGGCTTTCTACATTAAGGAGAAAAGATCTCTCTTGGTGCTCATCGTTATTTTTGTGATAAATTATTTTAAAGTTCTTTTTAAGCTTTGGGTTTTGCTTACCATCTAATTCTGAGGAGAATTGGGAGTATATTATCATCTCCCTGTTATTATTATTTTTTTTTTGCTAATTTTGAAGATGCTAGTATTTTTCCTACACGTATCTGCTGTTCTGAAACTTTCACTTTCCTGCCGCTACTTTCTCTGGGAACTGTCTGCGATCTTATCTTAATTCAGTTCGGAAATTTTCCATTACCTTTTACTTCTGCCGGTTAAGTATCTAGGGGGCGCCATAATGTACTGCTTCAAAAATGGAGGATCTTAACCAGGCTTTTTCTGAATTTCATCGAGACATGAAAGCAGATATCAGGCAGATTCTTTCTGATACCTGTCAAGTTATTGTGCGGGATGTTCGGAACATTGTGGGAAATATGTGGTTTGAAATGTAACATCTGGTTGAGGATACTGTGGATAAACCTGAAGAATTTAACAGCCATGGAAATGTCACTCCCAAGAGTGAGATTTGGGCTTCTGTTGAAATCCTGGATGAAATTGGCAATGAAATTGGCAGCGCTGAATGGAAGAATTCAAATGCAGAAATTGAGCTGCAAGACATGAGTGAATTTGACTTTCTGATGGAATGTTACGGAAAAGAAGGGGTTATTATGTATGGGAGGTTTTCTGAAGAGAAGTCTGTGGGTGTAAGGGGAGCAGTTGGGCTGTTTGATTTCTTTAAGAAAATAGCTCTGTGCCTATTATGGGGACATGTAAATGTTCTGGTCTGTTTTGAAGTGGGTTAAGGAAGGGACTAAAAATATTTATCTGGATGGCCTTTTGGCTTTGGATGACTTTACTTATTGTTAATGATTGGGATTTTGATTATTAAGGTTTTTTCTTATACTTTTTATATACATGTTTTTTGTATTTTTTATTTTATTTTATTTTATTTTATTTATTTATATTTGTATTTATACCCCGCCCATTCCCCTCCCTAACAGAGGACTCTGGGCGGCTTACATACATCGTTATACATCAAATTATACAGTGTTCTTTCATTATACAATTCGCACGTAAGGGGAGGGGGTAAGGGAACCGGCTCTTCCTGGCTTTCCAGACTACATGTCCCAAGGTGCCTTGCGTTGTAGCCGGCTGCTGACTTCCTGTAGATGTTTGTTGCTTCCGGGATCTGCAGCCATTCGAAAGATCTTCCGTCCGATGGAACCTGACCCCAGACAGGACAGGACGCCAGCATATTTTCCCACTTTAAGGTGGTACCCAATTTATCTACTTGCTAAGCTTTCGAACTGTTGGGTCGACAGGAGCTGGGACTAGCAACGAGAGCTCACCTTGTTGCGCGGGGATTCGAACTGCCAACCTTCCGACCGGCAGTCCTACAGCTTCAGCGGTTTAACCCGCTGAGCCACCGCGTCCCTATTAATTATAATTATAATTATATAATTATAATTTAATTATAATGGTAGACAATTTACATGCTTTTTATTTTTGATTTTTATTATAGTAGACAGGAATGTATAGAATAGTAGTAGGAAGGGAATAATTAAGTAACTGTTATTTTAGGGGGGGATGTTGATTAGGTGATTTATATATATTCTTTTAATGTAAGGGAGGGAGCAATGGTATTTAGTGAGTTTTATAATCTGTTAAGGGGTGGATTTGTAGAAATAATGTGACTGGATGTTGATTAGGTGATTTATATATATTCTTTTAATATAAGGGAGGGAGCAATGGTATTTAGTGAGTTTTATAATCTATTAAGGGGTGGATTTGTAGAAATAATGTGACTTTGGTTTAATATAGAGTAAGGGATTGATTATGGGAAATTGCTGTATATATGATGTTTAAAGTCGGAAATCACTTTTTGTAATCGATCTAAAAAAATTTCTCTTGTGTTTTCACACTTTTTAGGTTTTTTCCTTTTTTGTAGTTCTTTGTTTTTCTGTATCTTTTATCTTTTTCTGAAATTTAATAAAATTCTTTTTTAAAAAGAAAAAAGTATGCCAGACTTTTTTTAACCAATAATCTATCTTGAGAAGGCTTCTGAGTATTAACACACAATATAACCAACATAAGCTAGTAAAACAGCAAGCAAATACAGTAACCACTGTTAAAAACTGGTCTTGTCCAAGCAACTTATATTCCAAAAACAACAGTGTAAATAGCATGTTGAACTTACAAAGAGATGCTGACAAGTCTCAACTAGTTTGTCCAGCAAAGATAATCACTGGAGCTTATCATCTAGGTCAGGGTCAGCAATATACTAGAAAGAATGTGCCTGCAGTAACTTCAGATACCAGCCAGGATCTTAGAAGATTTGCCAAATCTCAAAACTCTTGCTTGAAGTATTAGTAAATTTTGTATGAGAACGTGTAATCTTGTTGGGTCTCAGTAAGATTGCCCAAAAGTCATGATATTTTATTGTTTCAAGGTACTTTGAGCAATTAAAAAAGTATACCTGAGAGATGGTAACCTAATGTTTTAAGTTGACAACAGACTCTTTCAGTTATATCCAGAAAATTATCCAGGACAATTTGAATGTGAGTGATATATCCCAATGGGCCACGTCTACTTTCTAGAATAAATGTGACCTAATACAGGTTTCTACTTGTGTTAATCATCTTAGAACTGTAGTTAGGTGAAACTATTTTTTTTCACAGATTCTCAGGAGTTACTCTCATATTAATAGATGTAAAAGAAATGCATATTTTACATTCTGCTATCAGCAAAACAGGTCAATGTGAAGGACAGAATAGTAAAGAAAAGTAAATGTCAAAGAAAGAAATATGTGCTTTATGTAGAAATATTAATCCTGCATTTCCATAATTCTTCTCTTGACAAGTTTTCAGAGCTGATCAGGGTGAGCAATAATGATTACTTACATTCAATATCAAATATAATAAATTTGGTCTTCCACAGTATGCTGGCTCTGAAATGATGCTAAAGTTCAGTATTTTTTTTAGCTTTGTCAATTCTACAGAATAAACAGGTTCAGGAATGTAATTAAAAGCCTGTAAATGTAAAATACGAATATTACTGTACATAGAGTTTTACTGTTTTGAAAGGTAAAAGGTGTCAGTTGTAATATGGATTTGGTTAATAATTCTGGGTTCTATTTCAGAATAAGAAATATATTGGTCAAAACATGAAACGATGGGACTGGAACATGCCATAAATATGCAATCTTGGAAGTGAAACTTTTAAAACATCAACTCAAATAAATAAATGATTTGATTACAAGGGCATTAACACTCTGGTTTACTTGAATTTCAGAAATACAGTAGATAATTATCTCTGTCTTTGAGGCTGAGATCTCCAACATTGCATTCATAAGTGTACAAATGCTGTTGAAGACCTCCCTATTATCTCTGAGCCCTTGCCCTTTGCCTTTGAAAATATCAACCATGTAGTCTGCCCAAAAGCATATTTAGAAGCAAAAGCAAAAAAAAATTGTTGTTTATTACACTGTCCTTCAATTCTGTTTGAAGTCTGTTATTGATATCTGTGCCACCATCTTGTTTCAGGTCTTAGACTCACACACACACAGTTGCTAGGTGAGAATAGCTATTTACTCAAGGCTAAGTAGATAAACAGCAGACAAGGAAAGGAATGTAAATCAAAACAGTCTCAGGTAAAGAAAGCTTGCCTGGGTAGTTTTCCTTTCAAAGGAATGGGCAGGAGAGAAATCAAAATCCAGTCCAAAGTTCAGAAAGCCAAGTCAGGTTTGTCAGCCAGTCCAAAGGTCAGAGTTTCAGGGGTTTTTTTACACAAGCAGGATTCACAGGACCAACACACCAAAGCAGGAGATCAGACAGTTGTTTCCAACAGAGAAACATGGGTCAGGCTGCCTCTTAAACCAGGCTGCAGCCAGCTATCTTTAATTAGAATAGTTACTTTCTTGCTTGGCAAGTAGCCTCATTGAGCATCTTTGCTTTGCTTTCCGCTCTACTCACAGTCTGAGGGCTTGGGAGCCATGCCTCATCATCTTACTGCTCCAGCTGTTCTGATGGTGCCTATGTTTGATCGGCCTCAGATGATTCCTGGCTTGATGTCTCCTGAGGCTGACATTCCACTGATTCAGCTGGAGCAGCTTCTTCAGAGTCAGAGTCCTGGGCCATGAGAGCCACTGTGAGGAATAGTAGGTAAATTAATGGGAAGAGCAATTTTTTTTAAAAAAATCTCAGTTTTGTTTTTTCCAGGCTGAGATGAACAGCTAAGGTGAAGTGACTAGGATTTATTCTGCAAAAAAATTGAAGAAAGCAAATAAGGCAATTAGGACTAGGGGTAAAATCACCTGATGACCATATGTAGCATGGCAGCTGTTTAGTGAATGGGTTTACTTCTCCACAGCAGTCAGTCTGTGATTGCACCCATGACACTCAAAACTGCAAATTCATCCACATCCTCTAAAGCAGAAAAATGCTGCCCTCATGATGATATGTGTATTATAAGGGCTCACTGTTTCTGATTTTTTTCTAAAGGAAAAAAAAAAGTCCTACAGGAACCCTCAGCCTCAGAAGCTATTCCTACTTTTCCCTACTGCCCAGCTGGTTGATATATACAAATAGCTATTCATCATGGAAGAAACAACCACCTTGACGAAACTGCTATTTCTCCCTACCCTCAACCCAACAATTAAGTTGCAGTAGGGAGCCAATTGTTTTCCTGCCTCTTTTTTCCCTTTAAGGAATGCTCTTGAATCTATCACACTTATCCTAGCCTGCCAAGTGGCTGTTTACATGGTAAGAGAAGTACCGTTTCTCGGGGAGGGGGAAGGATTCTGCCATTCCCCAGCCAGCAGGTAGAGATTGTTCTGAGTGAGAATCTTTTAGTTTGTAGAGGACATTGTGCAGTTAGAGACATTTTCTTGGGAATATGCTCAGGTCATGTAGGATACTTGGCTAGGTGTATGAACCCCCATCTGCAATTTAAGAATACAACTTAGAATATTCAGTTCTGTTCTGCAGCAGTTGCAGTGGAGGAAAGATGACAATCGTAATCCTTCCTACTAACTTTAAAGGCTGACCTGTGAAATCGGGCAGCATTTAGATGACTCTACGTTTTGGGGTTATTTTAGGTATTTTAAGTGCTGGCTCTGAGAAGTTTGTTGAGATAGTGTGTTGTTTCTTTTAAATAATTTTAAAGTTGCCTTTCAGGACAAATTATTCCCAAAGTGGCTTATATAATATAATTAAAATAATTATTTATAATATAATTTAAAATGTAAAACTATAAATATCAGTTATTTCAGGAACAGTCGACAGTGATACTTGCACTTAATAAACTAATTTGTTCAACTTGACATACCCCAAGGGTACAAATCCTGAAGCCCTAAATCTGCATGTAACCCTTAAATGTCTTGGGAGCAGCTCCCAAATGTTCCTAAAAGTTCTCACCAAATTATACTTTCTAATTTCTAGAAGGAGGCAATTATTAAATGCATGGGGATAAACGATGTTAGCTATTCTTAATTAATTTGGTAATTTTAATTACATGGAAATGAAATTAAATGAAATTCTGCTTTTGTCTTAGCCTCACTATCTTTTGTCCTAATGGAGTAAAGCCCTTGGTACAGAAATGTTCTGGAAATCTGTGCAGTGGAATTAGCTTTTTGAAGGCTAAAACAAAAGGCTAGGTATTATTTACAAAGACTCAGATAATTATTGGTAGTAATTTAAATAGCCTGACCACGAAGTCAAAGGTAAAAGCCACCTTTTTGCTTTCTCAGTATTGCTCATTCTGTTGCATAAAAGGCTACCAGGTCTGGACTGCAGAAATCCAGACAATCACTAGATGGTAGCAAATCTTATGTGCTGAAAGTGTTTTGTTTTGTACATCAAAGACATTGCAACTTGGAAGCACAGCCAGATCAAAGACTGCAATGTTTGTGCCAGCCTGCCTACCAATCGCCTCAGCCCCTTCTTTCCCCTTACTCCCTGGACTTGCTGACATTCACGCATAACATGCCCACCTGCCCACTCTGTGATCTTCTCGGTGCCTTTCTTCTTGCTTCTCCACAGTTCTATCACACTTGAATTCAGCCAGCCTGCCCGCCCGCCTATCCTTCCCCAATCTGAACGGCATATTCTTTCCCATTACCTTCCCTAGATGCTACCACATGTGCTGCCACTGAAGGCCTTATTTTTTCCTTGCTGTTCCTATTCCAGAACAGCTCTGCCTGAAACATGTGTTTCAGGTTCACACCTAGACAAAACATGTGTGTTTTGATCTGGGTGTGAACCAGCTGCCAGTTCCTTACACCAGGGGTCGGCAACCTGTGGTCCTCGGCCCACCAGTGGGCCGCGGGCCGTTAATAAGGGGGCTGCAGGGTGAGCCGGAGCAGCTGATTGGTGGGGGCCCGGAAGGGGAAACACCTCCACCTATCGGCGTGCGGTTCCGGCAGGGAGGCGAAAAGCCTTGCCGCGCGCACGCTGCCGGGCTGCTTCCCCGCCGCACAGCTGATTGGCACTGGGGGGCGGGGTGGAAAATCTCCGCGGCGATCAGCTTTGCGCCCGGCAGCATGCGTGCGGTGAGGATTTTCGCCTCCCTGCAGTGTTTTTTCGGGGAACCGAGGGCATTTTCGGGGTCCCTGGAGCCTGCCCTTTCGAAGGCCTGCAAACCCCGCCCCATCCGATTGGCTGCCGCCCGCAAACCCCACCCCCATCCATCTGATTGGCTGCCACCCGCAAACCCCACCCCCCGGTCCTTGAAAAATTTTTTACGGCGGGGTGGTGCCTGATGGAAAAAAGGTTGCCGACCCCTGCCTTACACTATGTCATCTATGCATAGAACGTTTTGCACATCCCTACTTTGCTGCCATCTAGTGGTCATGTGGATTTTTGCAGCCCTGATCTGGTAGCTTTAGTTGTACGCCATTAAAAAGTTGATTAATATGGAGTAGGAATATAGTGTTCTTTAACAGGGTTTCAAATTATTTTAATTAATAAATGGGGAAATAAGTCTACTCTGAATGGGTCTTTCTGGTCTACTTTTTTTTTTTTTTTTTTTGGTATCAGTAGTTCCATATATATCCTGAGTGTGTGTCACTTCACTGAATATACTACTTAATTGGTGGGATGCAGGCAATAATATGTAGGCTCATATGTCGACTAGAAAACCTAACTTACATAAATTAGCATGAATAAGATGCTGTAAAACAAGGTTTTTGTTGTCGTGTAGTATACTGTCCAAAATGTGGTGAATACTCTGTTAGCAAGGAGGGCTGCACGTGGCATGGGTGCAACTGATGCTGGTAACCTAGTCTACATCTTTTCCATTGTACTAAAAAGTTACGTGGAAGCTTCAGTTAACCAAGGTCATGATGAACAGCAGAAGTCAGTATTTATGGGGCCCATCAGGTGATCACCATGAAACATTACAACTTGGAATGTAAGGAATATATGAGCATGAATTAACAAATGAAAAAAAAGTAGATAAATTGTACCTCTGTGAAATGTAAGAGAAAGGGGAAGGGTGTAAGTGATCTGAATCATGTTTTCTGTTCTCGTGGAATGGAGTTCATTAAAACATGTAGGGAAGTGATGGGATCAGTTTAATTATGAATGAAAATATCTGGGTTCTGGATTAATATTAAGGTAGGAATCATAGGTTGGTGATAGTGGTATATTATACTCCAGTGAATTGTGATAATGGAGGAATAAGGGACAAACTTCAGGAAAAACTGTAAAACATTCTAAATGAATGCAATCCAGGGCAAAAAATTATTCCCTGTATTACACGAATGGATGGATAGTAACAAGATGAAAGGTTACAGAAAATAATAACTGGCCCAGTCTGAGACCCAAGAATAAATAAAAATGGTGAATATTTGGTTAGAAAAAGATCTGCTTGTTTCAAATACTTTGTTTAAATATAAGTCTATTCATGTGTACTTATGCAATGGAATCAATATAAATAAAAATACTATTGATTTGATTGTTTATCATGAAAGGTAGAATTAGTGATGGCTACAAGGATGCTGTGAGGTTCTGGAGTGGAACAAACTATTATTTGGTAATGTTGAGAATGAAGTTTGAAGGAAAATGGATATGGAAGAAAAGCAAAAAAAGTGAAAGAAACAAAAATGAAAATAAAAAAAAAATGCTATAATAAATGTTAGTGCCCAAGGAAAAAAGGGATGAAAAGTGAGTCATCAATGCTATGACAATGTTGAAAAATGATCAAGCTGCAAGATGTAGAATTTGTAACTGGATAAATGTTAAAATATGGATGTGGTTTATTTTATGGAGTGGCTCTATAAAATGTGTGTTTGATGTGTGTGAAGACTTCATCTGTGACTCTGTGGGTTTGGAAAATGAATGTATGCATACTTTTGTATGTAGACAGTGCCATGTTGGTTGAGAAACTGAATGACTTTCAGTGAATATTAGATCTTATTTTACCAAAAGGAACATGGATTTCCAAATTAATATATCAAAGATGATAATTGTGTTCAAAGAGAAAATGGAGTGATCAATTGCAAGTTATATATAAATGACAAAACACTTGAGCAATTAGTGCAGCTTGATAGAATATTTATTAAAATACATGGCAACATTTTTAAGACATACAAATTCTGGTAGAAAGGTAAAAAAAGGTAAAGGTTCCCCCTGCACATTTGTGCAGTCGTGTCCGACTCTAGAGGCCGGTGCTTATCTCCATTTGTTAGCCGAAGAGCCAGCGTTGTCCGAAGATGCTTCCACAGTCATGTGGCCGCATGACGCGCGTGGAACGCTGTTACCTACTCACCGAAGTGGTACCTATTCATCTACTTGCATTTGCATGCTTTTGAATTGCTAGGTTGGCAAGAGCTGGGGCGAGTGCGGTAATGGATAGCATATGGTCTGTTACAAGGAATGTGCATCCAAACTGAAAAATTGTTTGTTTATTTATCAAATTTATATAGCCGCCCATCTCTCAAGAAGTGACTGTATAAGAACAAGCTTCTTCCTACTTTGTTATGTGGAAGTGAGAGTGAGTATGTCAAGAGAAGCATAAATAAACTGAATGTAGTGGGATTGTATACTATAGTAGGGTGTGGTAATACTAGAAGTAGTAGGATCAAGATTTAATGAATGCAGAATGCATGTGGATTGAATAAAAAGGTGAGTAACCAATATAAAAGTATGTTGAGTTTGCTTGGTCATATAGAGAAAATGAATAAGGATCAAATTGCAAAGCATATATAGTATATGAAGGAAGAGTGATGAGTCTAGAGGAAGAGAAAGACCAAGAAAATTGTGCTTGGATGGAGATGATGAAATCTTCAAGAAGATAGGGGTGAGGATTTGAAATAACAAAAGGCAATGTGAGGCATTTCATGGCCATAGAGGTTATTGAATTGACTATAGAATGAATTGAAAATGATTACATAGTAAAGTAGAGACAAAGAAGACAAAAAGTTGAAGAAAGATTGGAACATAATAACTTATGCAGTATTAATATATACAGGAAGTGTGTTCCGTGTCTTTTATTTCTCTTTTCAGGACCTTGTAAACCTCAGTCTGAAATGCAGATAACTTAATACTGCTAAAATGTAACTTTTTTTCTTCATTTAGAATGAAGTCACCCTGCTGAGAAATGAAGTGGCACAGCTGAAACAGCTTCTTCTGGCTCATAAAGATTGTCCTGTTACAGCCATGCAGAAGAAATCTGGCTATCATAGTGAGTAATATTCCATTCCCTATAGCCCTAGGTTATTTTATTTTATTATTTTATTATTTTATTTTATTATTTTATTATTTTATTTTATTATTTTATTATTTTATTTTATTTTATTTTATTTTATTATTTTATTTTATTTTATTTTTTTATTTTATTTTATTTTTTTATTTTATTTTATTTTATTTTATTTTTTTATTTTATTTTATTTTTTTATTTTATTTTATTTTTTTATTTTATTTTATTTTATTTTTTTATTTTATTTTTTATTTAAATTTATATGAACGCCCATCTCCCCCAACAGGGGACTCTGGGCGGTTTACAATAAAAATATTAAAATACAATATAAATAAATATGATGTCATAAATATAAATATAAAATCCAGTATGGTGAATTAATCTTAAACAATAAGGAGGGTATTATGATACTAACCACCCCCAGGAGGAGCTATTACCTTTTCCCTCCCATGCTAGGCGGCAGAGCCAGGTTTTCAGATTTTTCCGGAAGGAAGGAAACCCCCCCCCCCAACTCTGGGGGCAAGATATTCCAAAGGGCGGGTGCTGTTGCAAAGAAGGCCCGCCTCCTGGACCCCGTTAGATGGAATTCTTTTATTGATGGGGTCCGTAGCAAGCCCTCTCTGCATGATCGGGTGGGGCGGGTCGATGTTATGGGGATAAGACGGTCCCTCAGGTATCCTGGTCCCATGCCATGTAGGGCTTTAAAGGTAATAACCAACACCTTGAATTGGACCCGGAAACAAACTCGCACCCAGTGCAGCTCGCGGAGCAAAGGTGTTATATGTGCTGATCTTGGTGCACCTAAGATTGCCCGCGCAGCTGCATTCTGTACCAGCTGTAGCTTCCGGATATTCTTCAAGGGTAGCCCCATGTAGAGCGCATTGCAATAGTCTATATGAGAGATGACAAGGGCATCGTGGTCCAGGAATGGGCGTAACTGGCGCACAAGCCGAAGCTGTGCAAAGGCCATCCTAGCCACGACTGCCACCTGTTCTTCGAGCAGGAGTCGTGAGTCTAGGAGGACCCCCAAGTTCCACACCGGTTCCGAGTGGGGCAGTGCCACCCCATCCAGAACCAAAGATGACAACTTCCTGGATACCGAGGGGCCATCAATCCACAGCCACTCGGTCTTTCCAGGGTTCAGCTGAAGCCTGTTGTTCCCCATCCAGGCCCCTACAGCCCCCAGGCACCGAGATAGGGCGGTGACCGCATCACTTACTTCACCTGGGATGGAGATACACAATTGAGTATCATCAGCATATTGACGATACCTCATCCCATGGTGACGGATGATCTCACCCAGCGGTTTCATGTAGATGTTAAATAGGAGAGGAGAGAGAACCGAACCCTGCGGCACCCCACATAAGAGGGGTGGAGCTTCGGATCTGATCTCTCCTCTCCTATCACCACCAAATGGCAGTGGCCTTCGAGATAGGAGGTGAACCAGCGCAAAACTACACCACCCACCCCCAATTCCCTAAGCCGCCCCAAAAGGATACCATGGTCGATGGTATCGAAAGCCGCTGAGAGGTCCAAGAGAGCCAGGATGGATGCACTGCCCCCACCCCGCTCCCGCCAGAGATCATCCATAAGTGTGACCAATGCAGTCTCCGTCCCATATCCCGGCCTGAAACCTGACTGAAAGGGGTCTAGATAATCCGTTTCATCCAGAATCCTCTGAAGTTGCAACGCCACCACTTTCTCAACCACCTTTCCCAAAAAGGGAAGGTGGGAGACAGGACGAAAATTATCCAAGCTGGTAGGGTCCAGGGATGGCTTCTTGAGGGGGTGCACCAACGCCTCCTTAAAGGCAGCCAGAAACACCCCCTCACTCAAGGATATATTAACCATCACCTGGATCCACCCGCAAGTCACCTCCCTGGCTGATTTTACCAGCCAGGAAGGGCACGGGTCCAGATGGCATGTGGTGGCATTTACAATCTGGGGGATCCTGTCTACTACTTCAGGCCCAACAGGATCAAACTGTTCCCAGATAACAAGGCAAGACCTTTCCCCTGGCATCTCTCCTGACTGTGCTTCACACTTAGAGTCCAACTTAGAACGAATCTGAGCGATTTTATCCTGCAGATGCTTAGAAAACTCTTCCGCACGGCCCTGTCGGTGGGTTACTCACTCCACCTTACCCAAGAGAGATCAAGTAATCTTGAACTGGGCCGTCGGACGGCATTCTGCGTACGCAATAAGAGCGGAGAAATATTCACGTTTCACTGCTCTTACCACCACAAGGTAGGCCTTAATAGCGGCTCTAGATTGTGTTTGATCAGATTCAGTCTTCGTCTTCCTCCAGCGATGCTCCAGACGTCCCTTAACCCTCTTCAAACCCTCAACTCCTCCGTAAGCCACGGGGAGTGATGGTTCGAATGGGGCTGGAGAGGTTGCACCAGCGTGGTCCTGTCCAAGGCCCCGGCAGCCTCCTTATTCCAGGCTGCAGCCAGGGCCTCCGCTGGACCGTGCAGCAAATCCTCAGGTATAACCCCCAGCTCCCTCTGAAACCTCATTGGGTCCATAAGTCGCCAGGGGCAGACCAATTGAATGGGCCCTGCCTCCCTGTGGAGTGGAGCGGCATAAGAGAATCCCAGGGCCACCAGGGCGTGATCTGACCATGACAATGGGGATAGTTCTAACTTTCCCCTCAGGTCACTTTTTTTTTTTTTTTTTTTATTTATTTATTTATTTATTTATTTATTTATTTATTTATTTATTTAATTAATTTCTATCCCGCCTTTATTATTTTTATAAATAACTCAAGGCGGCAAACATACGTAATACTCCTTCCTCCTCCTATTTTCTCCACAACAACAACCCTGTGAGGTGAGTTGGGCTGAGAGAGAGTGACTGGCCCAAGGTCACCCAGCCGGCTTTCGTGCCTAAGGCGGGACTAGAATTCTCAGTCTCCTGGTTTCTAACCCAGCACCTTAACCACTAGACCAAACTGGCTCTCTGACATTGCCATTGCTCCGACAAGAAAACCAAGTCCGGAGTGAGTCCACTTTCCCTAGTCGGGTCCCGAATAATCTGGGACAAGCCCATGGCTGCCATGGTAGCCATGAACTCCCGAGCTGCCTCTGAGGCACGTCCCAGGGACGGCAAGTTGAAGTCCCCCAGAACCATACCAGTGAAATACCAAGAAATACCAAACCAAGAAAGCATTACTACTGAAAAGTGATGCTGACATGTTTCACAAGGTTTTGGCAAAATATGTACAGTGACATAGTAATTCATAGAATTCTTTTTTTAAAAAAATATTTTAATACAACCCTCTAGGTGATAATGTTATATATTTATATTGAATAGCTGTTAGCCTATTTGAATATTAATTTTCAGGCAAAAGAGCAATATATAATATTGCTGAAGGAAAAAATAAACGTTAATATTTATGGATATAGCAATGTAAAGGTAAAATGTAAGAAACTAAATTGTTGGCTTTCTGACTTTTTCAGCACTTTGAAGGTTAATTGTGTATGTCTTGTTACATTATTTTGGGGATATAATAAAGAGCCCAAAAAGCAGCCTCTGCAGTAGAATAAATAGCCAATTTTGTCCATTGTACACAAATTTGTAACAAATAACCGAGCTGGGAATGCATTAGGCAACATTCATAATATATAACCCACAGCTTTCGTTTTTATGATTTAGTGATATTTCAGGGTATTTGTAAATGTGAAGATTGTTTCTGCCATATGTAGCCACTTCATTTTAATTTGCCAGTGTCAGTAATTTAGGAGAATAAAAGAACATTTTGTATTGCATGTGAACAGTTCCTCAGGTGCTTGCAATAAACCTTAATGGCCACCATCTTTACTTGTAGCCATTGTAAGCAGTTTCATCAGAATGGGCAATATTTTTTAATTTAAAAGATTCTGGAGATTTAGCAACTCTCTGTGGCTGTATATATTTAGCACTTTGATTTTGTCAGTTTTGAGGTTATAAATCTCAGTCCATTTGAACTCCAGTCATTTTGACAGGATAGAAAGTGGCATCTTGGAGCAAATTGAAACCATACAGAAATATATTTTGAATTTATATTAACAATGATTGTTGCAGGGATGAGGCCATTATGGCTCCCATCTGACAAAACAATATTATTTCGTATATCTAGGCTGCTATAGGATAGCTTCATGTATACATAGTTTGCTGAATGAGCTTAGGTGTCTTGAATATTGATGTCAGAAATAATTCCTTTTTTTCCTTCTGGCATACTTAACTATCTCAGAGACATTACTGCATGCTGTTTTTATTCTGTGTGGAAGTGGGCAGTGAAAATAGCATTAAACATTATCACTCATAGGAAGTAGTTACCAGACTATGACCAGAACATACAATGCAAATACAAGTAAGAATTTGGCTTATGCCATTAAGATGTATAGTCCATATAACCTATATCCGTAACAAAGTGGCCAAATTATAATTTAAAAATTGAACACAAGCTATACAATTCACCGATGCCTTAAGAACGGAAAAGGTATCATGGTGATAACATCACAAAATGCTGCTACCCATTCTTCCCTATATTCTATGTGATACACGTGCCCCAAGAATCCATTCCAGTGAATTTTGACGAGACCTCTGTACTGAATATATGGGAGTCAGTAAAAATTAACTTTCTCCTCTATTAGCTGAAGGAATCAAAATCTGCTCCAAGAATGGAACTACAGAATAGAAGTCTATCTTATGTGTTAACACTTATAATTTTTCAGATGCTGCATAGTTCTTCAGGCATTTTAAAATCTGTATGTTCAGTGTCTTTAAATGATATAAAGGAACCCAAAATAAAAGAAGTGTATTCTGTTGAATTTAAGTATTTTAAATACTTACAAATTATTATTATTATTATTATTATTATTATTATTATTATTATTATTATTAAATTTCTATGACCACCCATCTCCCCCTCAAGGAGAGACTCTGGGCGGTTTACAACCACAACAACATCATTAAAATACAATAAATATAACAATAAACATACAAATACCATAAAATCCAAGTGGCGGGTGGTTCTTAATGTTCCAATAAAATAAAATAAAATATTCCAATAAATTTTTTTTCTTGTTTTCTGATTTTGAAATTAATATTTAAACTGTATTAGCTGTACAGGGGCATGGTGGCTCAGCGTGGTGGCTCAGCGGGTAAGACGCCAGGCTTGTCGATCGGAAGATCACAAGTTCGGAGGTTCAAATCCCTAGTCCCGCGTAACGGAGTGAGCTCCCGCACTCGCCCCAGCTCTTGCCAACCTAGCAATTCGAAAGCATGCAAATGCAAGTAGATTGATAGGTACCACTTCGGTGGGAAGGTAACAGTGTTCCACATGCGTCATGCCGGCCACATGACCGCGGAAGCGTCTTCGGACAGGCTAATGTAATACTAGGGTTGTTGTTTTTTATAAAGACACACTAGATAGAACTTTGTCACAGTTATGTTGATTAACATTTTTGAAACAGTCAATGAAATTCAGTGTTGAGTGGACACTTGTTCACAAACTGCAGTTTTCTCTTCCCCCTGTACAATCCTCCCCACCTACTTCAAAACAGATTTTTAGGGGAAGGAAAGAAATGGCCCCACTCCCCAGTCCATTGGTGGAAGCAGTTCTACCAGCGACACAGCTGTGTTGGATGCTACTCAGTGGCAGGGCATTCTCCAAGTGATAGTTTGAATTTGGTAGTGCTGTGTTGTATGATTAGCTCCCCAGCCTCCCCCATTAGCTTCCTATGCCAATTGTATCCTTCATTGGAGGATGTCATGCCTTGAGAGGAAGTAGACAACAGAGGCTGCACAGAGGAGGAGAAGGGAAAAGTTATTAACTAGTTATTTTTGGTTATTAAAACAAAACATTTCTTCACAAAGTATATATGGATAGCAACTAAGGCTGCTAGTGTTCAGCAGTTTTAGAGAACAGCAGCTTGGTCTTTTGTACTTTTAACCTCAAAATGACTGGATAAATATTAAACTTGGGGTGCGGCAGTTTTAATTAGCCTCTGTTACACAGTGAGATGAATACATACGATTGGCCCCATCAAGGCACTTCATGAGAGTACCCATCTCCCCTTTGACTTCCGGTTATTGTAAGAGCAAGAGGCTGAGAAGAAGAGTGAAGCAAAGCATAGTGAAGCCATCCAGCTGCTTCTCTCGAAAATGAAGGGATCACATTGTTTCATTAAGCAGCTTCAAGTGGGAACTTTGCTTGAAGATCTGCACCACCTGATAAAAACCTCTCAAATGTTGTTTGTGTCCGAATTTTCAACCTTTTGTTCTTTTGATGTAATTTGATTGTTGATGCATGTTTCCCGAACAAGGAATAGAAATGCTGTTCTTCTCTTTTCAGCCACAGATAAAGATGATAGTTCTGAAGACATCTCCGTGCCAAGCAGTCCTCACACCGAAGCTATTCAGCATAGTTCCGTCAGCACTTCTAATGGCGTTAGCTCCACCTCCAAGGCAGAAGCAGTGGCTACGTCAGTTCTCACCCAGATACCAGACCAGAGTACAGAGCCGGTGCTGTCACAGATTGTCATGGCTCCTCCATCCCAATCACAGCCTTCAGGAAGTTGATCAAAAACTTACTTTGTTTTTAGATATTCCTTAGCAACTTCAAAGGGAAACCAAGGAAATAGCCTTCATCTAGGAGACATCTGTAGCTTAATAATTACTCATCTGTAAAATGCAAACTTGAATTTGGCTTTGGAAGTTGGCAAACAGAAATTGCACAGCAGGTTCTAGTCTCTTGATAGTCACTTCAGTTCCTAACTAGGATTGCTTGTTATTTTCAGTGCTTGTCATGTAAAGTGTTGGTACAGTTGAAATGTACTCCTCTTTCATTTGATGGTATTCCAAAAATAATAATAATAACTAAGACCAGTCACTTAATACTCACCCCAAAACTGTGATAGTAATCTTGTAATATTTTATACCAAAGTTCTACATAGATTCCTATTGACTTTGTAAAGTCTACAAGATCATAAAGCACTAGGCAAGGGGGGGGAAAAGACCGGAACAGTAAATTCGTTTTTAGTCTTTTTGCCTTTGTATTGTTTTGCACATTATGAGAAAAAAACATTGGGAGAATACGTTTGATTATATTGTGTAGCAATTTTTTTGGGGCTTTTTAACTGTTTGGATGTTTTTTTAAAGAATTTTGTTTAACAGGGCCAGTACAGTATATATACAGTACTTCTTTTATGCACATACATAATCTTGATCAGGGTCATTTTTAGCTAGATTTTCTTTTTAACTGATATCAGCTTATCTAACACTTCCATTTTAAAATCAGGACTTTCGTTTCTGTCATGAAAATTAATTCTACAGCTGTCTGTTTACAAAAAATAAAAAAGATAACGGACAGATGTTCAACAGGGTTGAAAAATGGAACCGTTTTTCAAAGCAAACATAACTTGATATTTTGTGGTTTCTTGACTCTCAAAGTGAGAAGCTTATATGTGCTCTGATATGGTATGGGTGCCAGAAAAGCTTAAAATTCCCTCATCAAGCAACTCAAGATTTCTTTCTTTTTTGGTTAATGTCTTGTCTTTGCAAGGTAACTTGACTTTATTCTTGTGTAAGCACTGTCATGTTTTAGTAGAAAAATTTTGATACCTGAGTGCGGGGGAGTTAATGATCTACCATACCATGGAAACAATTACAGTCTGTATGTGTGTGTATGCAGGTGTGCATTTGTGTGTGTGTGCATGTAGGTACACAAGAGAAAAAGAGAATGATTCAGTACTTTATGCCGGCAATCTGTGCTTGAATGTTTAAAGATGCCTTCAATGTGATGCTGGCTTGAATAGGCGTTTGCAATTTTGAATTGTAATTTACTGTGTGAACTTGGATAACTAACATTCCATGATGTAGTTTCTGATGAGATGATTGTAGGTACAGTTCATCTCATTATCCAATCATCTGTAGGATACTGAGGTTTTTTTATGTGCCATTATCTATTTTAATTCTGAATTTACATTAAAAACAACAGCAGTATACTATTTTATTAAATTGTAAAATCTCAAAATATAGGTCTGTGCTTTCACATCAGTAAAACTTTGTAGAACAATGAAGTAAATTACACAATGCAATATCTGGCAGTAAAAGAACAGGAGAAATCCATTATGTATATAACAAACATTTATTGCATTTATTGTGGGTTGTGTAACTTGTTTCTTCTATGCTTTGTTTTAACCTGGGGTGCCATCAAGCTATGAAGTCACTGAATTGTAACTGGTGGCAATGACAGAAAACAACTTTATGGTGTACAACCAAACTTGAACAGAAACTGGATGCAGTCATTAAATTATGTATATATCATTTCAGTGCTTTAAGTCTGAAAATAAGAATTTAAATATTTTGTGTATTAAAACCGTAAGGGACAGGTTTTTGCGTAGTTTGCAAAGAAGTACTCTAAATATCTTTGCTTTATCAGGTTTTTTTAAAGAACTGCAATACTGAAAGCAAGCTTACAGAATTGAAAACCCAGAACAAAAACAAGAGAATCTCCATCACCAAACATGAATTCTGAAAGAAACCTCCACAGAAAATTGCCTTGATCTAATTCTAGCCATGCTGAGGTGGAGATGTGCACCCAGTTGAAAGCAATGCATCGTTGATAGGCGGCATTCATGTTCTTGTCAACACCTGATGTACGCACCTGCTTTGTGCTCCCTCCAGTTTAGGCACAATGTAAAAGCAAGGGTTCTGGACTCATTTCCCTATCTGAGTTGGAGTGATACTCTCTCATTGTGAATTCCATGAACTAGGTAAGAATAATTTGGTTGTGTTTGCTCTGCTAAATATGATGGGCTGTGCTGTACTCTACTATCTCCATTTCTGTTCTGAAGCAGCTCACTGAATTAAATGGTGATGACTCAGTAACAATGCCTGGAGCAATATAAGCCAATCCTATTTTAAAACCTTATTTAATGTAACACGGTGTTTTTAGTAACAAAAGTGTTGCTGTTGTAAATCTAAGTACGTGTGAGGAGATATGTAAAATGATTTTAATGGAGGGGTTAGTGAAAATCCTATCTATGTTCAACAAAACAGTTGTACAACCATAGATTCCATTTTAAAATGTATGTCACTACTTCTGTACTTTGCATTTGCGTTCCTTGAATTTGAAATGTTTCACAAACTGTACTGTTTTCCTCACTGTGCAGTTTGCATGAGTAAATCATCAAGAGAATAAAATTTATCTTTAAATTGTATCTACTGCCTTGCAATTATGATGCGAGATTTACTTGCTGATTCCTACTGTTTCTCTACAACATGGCATAGTGCCATAGAATAGGATTCATTTCCTGCATAATTTTGACTGAAGGCATCCTGCTGTTAACGTATTGATGCTGCAATCCTGTACAGCTATATCATTCAACTTCTGAGAGGATGTGTCTATTAGATTGTGCTATTAGGATATTGGTACTCAAAACAGCAGTGCTGGAGCTGCAGAATTTCCCATTATTCAGAACCTGGAGAAATCTTTATGGAAGTAACTATAGCAATTTTTAAACAGCCGTAATACTATTCAGAGTAAAAGAATTATAGTGTTATAAACATTTGCACATTAGACCCCCTGCCCCAATATGTTGTGCTGAGTAGGAAGAGAGATACATGGATACAAAGAGATTAATTTTATTTTTGTAAATAGAAATTAAAGATCTTGAAATGCAAGGAGTACCATACCATCTATCATTTATATATATTTCAGCTCTTGCAAATAATAAATTGTCTTTAAGCATAGAAAGGATTCTAGTGTTATCCATGACTTTTTTTAAAATACTGAAATTTGCATTTATTCAGATTTTAACATAAATTGAAATTTAACTGAAAACATATATCATTCTGTGTGCATGGAATTTCAAGATACCATACATTTAACTCTGTAAATTAAAGCTGATGATACCCCAAAAACTATAACCATACTAACATAAAAATCCTAAGATAAGACTTATATTGGCTGGTTCATTGTTTGAACACTTTAGATAAGTTATCAAGGTATCTGTAGGAAATAGTTCTGTAAAATTCTCACAATTTTCTATCTTTCTCCCACTGAAGCATGTATTTTGCATGATGTATAGACTGGGATTAATGTAAAAGACCATTGCCATTGGAATGTAGAATACTGAAAGGTAATTGAGTTTATGCAACAAGTATTTTCCCCATCATTTTATAGTGTGAAGTTTTTCTACTTTCTTTTTTTTTTATTGGATACTTTGAAGAAAATATATAAACAAGTACAAAAAAGATGATAAAAGAATAAAAGGATATTACAGTCTAAAAATGGTTTCCAGTTTGAGTTGAAATCTCTGTCAATAACAGAGTTATGCTAGATACCAAAGCACATACCTTCAACTTGGCTATCCATTTTTTCCCTTGAAGGGATCAGATAACTGTTCCAGTAAGAAGCATATAGTATCCTTGCAGCAGTTATATACAAAGCAAATTCAGTACACTTTGAGAGGATATATGGTTTGGTGAAGTTTAATAAAAAATATCGTAGGTTGAAATCAAATTCGGTTTTAAGATTTGTTTCACACTAGTATGAATCATTTTCCAGAATTGTTGAGCTTTATAGTATTGCCGGAAGGGGCGTGATGGCTCAGTGGTTAAGACGCCAGGCTTGTCGATCGGAAGTTCGGAGGTTCGAATCCCTAGTCCCGCATGACGGAGTGAGCTCCCGCACTCGCCCCAGCTCTTGCCAACCTAGCAATTCGAAAGCATGCAAATGCAAGTAGATAAATAGGTACCACTTCGGTGAGATGGTAAGAGCGTTCCACACGCGTCATGCCAGCCGCATGACCGCGGAAACGTCTTCAGACAACGCTGGTTCTTCAGCTAAGAAACGGAGATGAGCACCGGCCCCTAGAGTCGGACACGACTGTGCAGGGGAAAACCTTTACCTTTACCTATAGTATTGCCACCAAATATGAAAGAATGATCCAAGCTGCTCATTGAAAATGAATTACCAATTTTAGAAATCAAACCTGGGGTAATATACCGATGATAAAACATTTTATACCAATTTTCTCTAAGAATAATGTTCAAAGTAATTTTAATGTTTTCTTCCATTGAAATAATTCCCACTGTTGCATCCCTGTTACTGAATCTATTTAATCATACAGTCTTTTACCTGTTCAGATTCTGAATCATACTTCACTAGCAGTCTATAGATACAAATCTTCTGAGTTGCCTATTTTTAAGATTTTCAAATTCAATCAAATCTCATTATTTCCACTTATTTCTGCAATTCCTTTAATCCTGTGCTAAATATTTCAAGATACTGAAGCCAGTCAGGTAAGCTGGACCATTGTGAAGTAACAGTTTCAAAGGATTTTATCTTACTAATAATTAAAACTTGCAGTCAGAACAAATCGTTAATTCTCCACTGAACAAATTTTGAGAGCATGAGGTTTTTCTGCTGTACCATGCTTATGTAGTGTTTGTTTATTTGCTAGGGCAGAGCTTTCCAAACTCTGTGTCACGACACAAAAGTGTGTCACCACACACGGTCTGGTGTGTCGCCACACAACCCGGAAGCGCTGATCATCAGCGCTTCCGGGTTTTCCCGTGGCGACACCAACTGCAGCGCGCAAACCCCGAAAGCAGCAGCAGCGCTTCCGGGTTTTTGCGCGCTGCTGCACTTCCGGGTTTACCCGCGGCGACACACCAACGCCGGTTGGTGTGTCGCCGCGGGAAAAACTTTGGAAAGCCCTGTGCTAGGGTTTTCAGTACATGCTGCTCCAATCCACTCCTGCTCTGCTCCGCTATTAAACCTTTAACTTAAGCACCTCTTCCAACAACTGAATTTTGTCCAAGTAAAAACCCTTCATCAACTACAGAAAGAACTATCTTTCCATTTCTTCCCCTTTATTGTTAATCATCTGGCACACAGCTTTTTAAAACTTCTTAATTTTAGAGTAATAACGAAAATGCCTGAAGAATGAATGAACAAAGTGTTCACTGTATCAGACTTCCTATTTAAGAAGCATTACATAAACTAGATATAAAAGGTGCTTTCAGGTTTAAGAAGGGATGATTTTAAAGTATGCATTTGGAATTTTGGACAATTTAGCTAAATGAGAGGAGCCACATAGCTTCCCATTACAGATAAGCAATCTTGTGTGTTAGTATGGGAAAGAAGTTGTTACATTTCTCGTTTAACAATAGATGTGATGGTAGTCTCTTGAGAAAATGTTAGTTAAATGACTGAAAACTTAAATATTTTCTATGGTTTGTTAGTCTTCAACTTTCCCCTGAGAAACTCAGATGATTGCTTTGGTTTCTACTCAATAATATGAATTGTGATTGCAGTATGTTTAAAATAAGCCTAAGAACAAATTGTATTATTTAATTCTAAATACTGTATCTAAATCAGTGGAAATGTAATGTTGTTTTTGTACATCACCTAATATCAGTTTGAGGCTTTACACAAAATTGGTAAAAACCAAAGATGATGAAACACAAGATTTGAAGGAAGTCAGAGAATGTAAAGTCTTGCAAATTTTGTAAGCAACAATGCCAGCATAAAAATGAACAATGTTTCCAATAATAATAAATATGTTTAAATGGCTTCAAGAAGAAGAAACACTTGATGATAAAATTAAATACTAATTTTCAGCTCTAGTTTCTCATTTACATGAAAGTATGAGTTTCAGTCAATTAAAATAAAAAAGGTGAATACTTGTACCACTTGAGAAAAAGCATTGTGTTACCATCTTATGATACTGTATATTGCTGGATTTGAGCAATAATTCTTTCCAGTCAAAGTAGCTTATCATTTGGAATGGCTCAACCCTACCCTGTGGTTCAGTCTTCATTTATTATCATCACAAATAGATGTGCACCGTGAAAAAACTTCGCTCTTATGAGACAGAACTATTGCTCGTCTTGAAAGAAATCAATCCCTGAATCCTGATTTAGGACAATGACTTTAGAATGCAAAAGTATCACAACTTTGGATCCTAGTTTAGCTTACTGACTGAGTTCTGTTTTCAACCTCAGTGCAAATAAGTAATTAATCCAGCATCATACTAAAGACTAACTTGAAAGATGATAAACCACAGCCGCAACCCTTCATTTGGAGCTGAGGGTATTCAACTATTCAGAAGAAAGACCATGGTCTGACTGCTATGGATTCCCAGTTGATACATTTTTTTAAATGCAAGAAAGATGGTATTTCTTAAAACTGATATGGGAATCTTTCCATCACATTCTGGGAAAATAAATTAATTCGGCTCTATGTATTTATTTTTGAACCTTCTGTTATTTCCGCACTTGTTTTTTTTTAATTCCTTCAGACCTATTCTTGTTCTCCCTCAGAGAATTTATTAGAAAGTAATAATGGCCTTGTAAACATGTGTGTTTGTTGCTTAACTTTCCTCCTGTTTCATGACACAGTAATAAAACAGACAAATAAATTTCCTCTGCTTTGATGATCCTTCTGTCTTTCATAGCCTCAGCTTGTATTTGGCTTTCTGGATCCTTGTGTCTATGTCATTTTAAATTTCTCTTTTTTCTTATATAGCTAATATTAGTAGGCTGGGAACAAGGATGTTCTTTTTCCTGTGAATATGCCAGATATTATGTAAGCTCTTGAATTACTGTGTGTATATGTTCACAAGATAGAGAAGAACCTTGTTTGCAGATTAGTGCTGCTGCCACTTCTCTAAAATGATTGGCTTTTTGCTTCATTTAATAATGAAGATTCTGTTCTATTTCTTGATGCCCGTTCAATTAATTAATTAAAAATTAACTCTTTTTAATTCACAAAAATTACAATACTATGACGACATACCATTTTTGGGGTAAAAGATAATACAGCTACTGTAATTGAAGGAATATGTATTTGTTGTTGAATGTTAGACTCTATGAATGTTGAATGTGCCTTGACACTCTGAATTTACGTGGCAGGCCAATTTCTCTCTCACCCATGTATGGAACTCTAAGTATGAATATTTCATTGAACTCAGGAGAACATCTTGGATGAATTAGTCACTTCTCAGTGAAGTGCAGTAATAACAACAAGTTGTGACTATCTTCTACACAGCTTTCCTGAAATAGAATGGCTTGGTCTCATCTTCTCTTGAGCTACCTACTACAGCTGCTTTCTCAAATTTGTTGCCTTCTATACGAATCAACTGTTGGAAATCCCAGCCAAATTTTGAAAATTGAAGTCCAACACAATTGGAGAATGCCAAGTTGAATTAAGGCTACACTAACAATTCCAGGCAGAGAAGCAAACCAAAGAGCAAAAATCAGCAGTTGAGCTCCACCAAGATCCCCGTGCCTCTCTAATTGCAGCACAAACATGACCTACTAACCATTTTTAAAGAATATGTCCCCATGACATTGCTCTTCACTCCACAGTGGAAGGAGCTTAAAGTCATCTTAGTTGTTAAGTTGTGATTTTCTCTACTCCCAACAAAATTTTTGCCATTGGGCAGGCTAGGATCTGCCCAGCTCCTATTGGCCACTTTAAGCTGCTACAACCATCCCCTCTCCCCTCTGGTCACATCCCTCTATAGCAGTGTTTCTCAACCTTGGCATCTTTAAGACATGTGGACTTCAACTCCCAGAAATCCCCAGCCAGCACATGCCGGCTGGGGAATTCTGGGAATTGAAGTCCACACGTTTTAAAGTTGTCAAGGTTGAGAAACACTGCTCTATAGCCATTTCTATTTTTGCTGGAGGAGAGACTGGACATGTAGGCTCCTTATATATACAGCAGGGCTTTCCAAAGTTTTCCCACGGCGACACACCAACCGCCGTTGGTGTGTCGCCACGGGAAAACCTGGAAGTGCCGCCGTTGCGGCAGCGCACAAAAACCCGGAAGCGCTGCTGCCGCTTTCGGGTTTTTGTGTGCCGCCATTGGTGTGTCGCCGCAGGAAAACCCGGAAGCGCTGATAATGATCAGCGCTTCCGGGTTGTGTGGCGACACACCAGACTCTGTGTGGCGACACACTTTTGTGTCGCGACACACAGTTTGGAAAGCTCTGATATACAGGTTTCACACTGTTTTGAAAGACTGTAGACCTGTTCTTCAATGCCAGCTGAGTGCTCTTTTTGAAAGACCGATAGGCTTGTGCTTAAAATATAGAACTCTATTCCATTAGAGCAAGAGACAGAAAGAGAGATGTGCCGGGGGAACTCCCACCCACGCCCTTCCTCCATGCCTGCACCTGTCAGCCAGATTATTTTTGGACATCAGTTTAGAACCCTTTCCAAAAAACACTAGACTTAAGAAAGCCTCACAGGTCATAAGTTCAAAGCATTCCCACCCTTGTACTTTCCACTTGATCCATTTAAAAAAAACCCAAATGTCCCATCCCAGGCACCCACCTAATACTTGTCAATTTCTACCTCACCACATGTCAAGGCACATGATGCTTGGTGGGAGAAGAAACAAAGAAGATTCTACCAATTTCTTTCCTTACCTGCCCTATTCTTTTCATCCTATGTTTGCCGCCCAGAGTCACAGGTGGGAGATAGGTGACTATGTAAATCAATATAATAAATTAAAACTGTATGGACAGCACCATTCACCAGTCTCATTCCTGAGGCCAAAGAAGGTTCAGTGGATGGGGCAGCACCATTTATGCTGGTGTGTTTTTCTGCCAGCTCAAGGACTGAAGGAATGTGTGTTGATACAGCTGTGGAGGAAAGCCCTAAATATGAGATAATGACTAAACTACCTGACACATTCCACATATCTCCCCAAGCTCCTTGGCCTAACATGCTATATAGGTAAGTCTCCCGAGGGCCCTTCACAATATCAAGAATACTGTGTTAATACTGATGTTGTATAGGAGACCTGTTTCACTGGGAGTCTAGTATTAGACTGATACTAATATGTGGAGTCCTTGGTGCTCTCTGAGCCTTGTTGTTTTCTTGCAGACGTTTCATTGCCAGGCTAGGCAACATCTTCAGTGCGAAAAGGGAGTGGGACTTGCTCTCTGTTTATATACCCTGGCATGTCCTGCCTGTGTTGGTGGGGGTGTTGTACTCTCCTTGGTAGTTCCTTGATTGGGTTGTTGTTTGCTGCTTGGTTGATTGACTGAGTTAATAGTTTCTTGATTAGGGTCTCTTTGATTGATACTAATATTGCTGCAAATTAGGGCAGCATTGATATAGTGTCACTGCCTAAATAAATAAGAAGGGGAATCACCCTGGGAGGGCATAAAACAGCAGAGTCTTAGTCTCACTGTATTAATGAATGTTATTAAGCACGGAAGAACCTAACTTTCTATGGTTATGGTCTTGGTGCTCTACACACTGGTATCTTTTTTTGAATGGCATAAGGGAGGAGTTTTCCCTTCCATGATAATCCCCATCACTTTCTTAGCTACTGGTAGAGCGTCAGATAAAATGGTAAGAAATGGTTTCTACCTATTAAAAGTCATACATCTTTTTCCCTCCCAGAAAGGTTACAAACCATAAAGCAGTGTTCCAAGATATTTGACATTGTATTTGATGCAATATAATCTGTCCTCTGAGAGTGTACCTTTTGAAGAAAATACAGTGGGATTGTGTGCGAGAGCTTGTGAACTTACTCGTAGAAAGCTCCCTAAATAGCTCTCATTTAGAGCAAGAGATCAATACTGCCAGCCAAACCTACAGCCAAAGTATTTGGACAAAAGCCAGTTTAATAGGAGTAAAACAGGACTAAATTCGTTTTCAGTCTTAAGTACTTTGTCTCAGCAAGGTTCTTGTGCTCAGCTGAAAGTTGTTTGGGCTTGTCTGCAAAGGATTTTATAACAAATTGATGCCTAATTTTAGCCCCTGGAACACAGTGCTGCCTGTACTTTTTTATTTATCAAAGTAATCCCTTTAAAGATTATAGCCTAAGCTTTTATGATTAGACCATTTCATCAACTGTCATCCTAAATTAGTTGGTATGGATTTAGAAAAGAAGGAAAAATGTACAGTTGGGACGCTTGGTAAATGAATAATCACAGGTTGGACGTTTTATTATGCCACACACGTTACCACACAAAAGACAGCATCTACATAACATGCTTTGCGTCAGGCTCAAATATGGAGAGCTTACAAGGGGGGGGGGAGATGCTGCTGGAGAAAACAACCCTCAACGCACAGCTTTGAAGTTGGAGCTTACATCCAGCTCCATAGCCCCCTTTAAAGTTGGCCACAAGTGATGGGAGCAACCATTATCCCAGTATTCCTAATAGGACAGGACATCCTTCAGGTTTTCCTTCAGGTTTAAACAGAGGGAACAAAATAGCTTTAAAAAATCTAAAAGACACACCCTCTAATTAAGTAGGCTCTAATTCCTGATATTGGGAGGCTGACAAAATTTACCTACCTGTGAATCCATATAATATCAGATGTGTGTTTCCAAAGACAGTGTGGAGTTTAAAAGTTAAAGTTCTTTAAAAGTAGGTTTTCTTCGTTTAATATCTTTATGTTTAAATCATGTTTTCTGGGTCAGTAGAAAATTGCACAGAATTAAAACAGTTGTTGGGATTCAGGGTGCCCTCTGATACTGTAACTTGGTTTAAAGTGACCCTGAGGAAGGGAGCAGAAGCCAGATAACAAGGTGTAAAAATGTCAGGCAAAGCGGTTATCTTATAATACAATAGTGAAGGAATGTAGATCAGGGGTGAAAGCAAGACTATGGCGTCAGCCTCAAGGTCTGGATTCAGATGATCATCTTATTGCTGATATAGAGTTGGGGGGGGGGTTTCCTGCCTATGCAAATGTAATTCATTATTCTTGATTGCTGGTACAACTTTTTATCTCCTATATAATGCTTTGCCGAGCTACTGTCAGGGGTCCCAGTCAGTTTGGCTGGGAACCCAGTAAACACTCTTTAAGGCATTTTAATAAAGAAACTTTGTTTCGAATCTCCATTGCTTTGGTTCATATTATAGCGGATTGGTTTTTTTCCACAACAATCTCACATCATAGAATTCACTGGGGTCCCCTGAGATTGCTTCCCCCATCCTTGAGATTAAACAGGGTGACCAAGCATTATCTGGTCCTTAAGACAAAATCATCTGAGCGTACTGGCAACCAGATAGAACCACAAGGTAAGAGATTCTTGGGCTTGTAACTCCATGTTCTTCATCATTTCCAGTTGCAAAAAGCAACTACACCCTCTCCTCATTTTGCAACCACAATCTGTTCCTTAAATTGGAAGCTAAATGGTCCCTAAGCAAACACATGACACAGAGAGAGAGAGAGAGAAAGAGATGCTGCAAAGATCACTGGTTGCTGGCATCTCATTTAAAGTTCTCTCATATAGCTACACCAGCTTTACTCTCACTCCAGTATGTGTTGTTGTCAGGTGCACAAAATTTGGTCATGTGCACACATTGGCTGGAAAATGATTTTTTTTTTAATTACCATCATACTTGCGGACAGTGATTAAATGAGGTAGCCACTAAACAAGGAGTGGCTATATGCAACATTGAACATGGAAAGTAGTGTTCCTACAATAATAGCCAAAACTTCTGCCAAGCAAGTTTGGAAATAGGTGAGCTACCAGCCAGTTTTGCACCATCCAGCCAGGCACTATCATTTGATGTCTAAAACCAACCTTTATGCCCAAAGTTAATTTGTTCTTCCACTGCAGCCCGAAAGAAATCCTTCCTTTTTCTGTGCCATCCCCAAGATTTAAAATAGAGAAGGGCTGGTACAACTAGATGCCAGAAGTTCTTTTAAGATCTACTTGAAAAGAACAAGTCACTTACAGACTTCCAGCAGCCTTTCATCAGTCCCCCCTGAGTCCCAAAACCTCACCAACATGATGATGTTTAAGTAGATAAAGTCCTACATCAATAAAATCTATGACATGGGACAAACTAGGCCCATAGGGAATTATGGCCGATTGAACTAAAAGTACGGTCACATCAGCCATCTTCTACAGTAATACCATCCTGGAGACATATGTAAGGCTGCCATGTGGTCCTCTATATCCTCTTTATTAAACCCTACAAAATTAATTCTTATAATTTGGCCAAAGCTTCCTTCAGCAGGAGGTGTGGCAGAAACATGTTCCTAGAAAGGACTAGGAATTTTCCAAATGTAAGTCCCACCCCTAGGCACATCCTTGTCCCACTATGGAATGGCCTGGCTCCACTATAGGAAAAGGGTAACATAAAGGTGTTTTTTTTTTAGCAGCAGAGGAAGGACATCCAGCCCATCTAGGTATTTAAAAGTAGAAAAGGAGGTTGGGAATGCCTGCCTATGGAGTGAGGGGAAGGAAGATATCCCATTGTGGAATGCCCCGTTCTTTAAAGGGTTTTCTTCCTTTGAAAACTGGATATTCCTACTTTTCCATGTTCTGAAACAAAGCACCATCTAGTGGCAAGTAATAATATTCCACTGAAATGAATCTTCACTTGAAATATCTAGGTATTTTCCATGATTAGGGATTTCTTAAATGA
The DNA here is from genome assembly GCA_023362775.1 of Charina bottae. Lineage (NCBI taxonomy): Eukaryota > Metazoa > Chordata > Lepidosauria > Squamata > Charinaidae > Charina > Charina bottae. The sequence goes on along the minus strand of JALMGJ010000001.1, from coordinate 246,116,862 downwards.
AGCTATTTCATCATAAACATTTAAAGACAGAGTAAGAAATTTTAGCTTTACCTCTGAGCAATCTGGTTAAGAGGTCTGGCTGTAAATCCTGAAGCCCTTTGAACAAGCTGCTTCCATTCTGAAGGGCCCTGGACAAGCTAACCTTAGTGGATCCCTCTGATCCAGCAACAGGATCTTGGATCAGATCTGAGTAGATTTTATCTTGCTATTGAATAAATATGGAGAAAGCCAGGGAGTTTCAGAAAAACATCTATTTCTGTTTTATTGACTATTCTAAAGCCTTTGACTGTGTGGATCATAACAAATTGTAGCAAGTTCTTGGTGGTATGGGGATACCAAGTCATCTTGTCTGCCTCCTGGGGAATCTGTATAATGACCAAGTAGCAACGGTAAGAACAGACTACGGAACAACGGACTGGTTTAAGATTGGGAAAGGAGTACGGCAGGGTTGTATACTCTCACCCTACCTATTCAACCTGTACGCAGAACACATCATGCGACATGCTGGGCTTGAGGAATCCAAGGCTGGAGTTAAAATCGCTGGAAGAAACATTAACAATCTCAGATATGCAGATGATACTTCAATGGCTGAAAGAGAGGAAGAGCTGAGGAGCCTTATGACGAAGGTGAAAGAAGAAAGTGCAAAAGCTGGGTTGCAGTTAAGCCTCAAAAAAACCAAGATTATGGCAACCAGCTTGATTGATAACTGGCAAATAGAGGGAGAAAAAGTGGAGGCAGTGACAGACTTTGTATTTCTAGGCGCAAAGATTACTGCAGACGCTGACTGCAGCCAGGAAATCAGAAGGCGTCTACTTCTTGGGAGGAGAGCAATGACAAATCTCGATAAAATTGTTAAGAGCAGAGACATCACACTGACAACAAAGGTCCGCATAGTTAAAGCAATGGTATTCCCCGTAGTAACCTATGGCTGCGAGAGCTGGACCATAAGGAAGGCTGAGCGAAGGAAGATAGATGCTTTTGAACTGTGGTGTTGGAGGAAAATTCTGAGATTGCCTTGGACTGCAAGAAGATCAAACCAGTCCATACTCCAGGAAATAAAGCCAGACTGCTCACTTGAGGGAATGATATTAAATGCAAAACTGAAGTACTTTGGCCACATAATGAGAAGACAGGATTCCCTGGAGAAGAAGCTGATGCTAGGGAAAGTGGAAGGCAAAAGGAAGAGGGGCTAACCAAGGGCAAGATGGATGGATGGTATTCTGGAGGTGACGGACTCGACTGTGGGGGATCTGGGGATGGCGACGGCCGACAGGAAGCTCTGGCGTGGGCTGGTCCATGAAGTCATGAAGTATCGGAAGCAACTCAACAAATAAACAACAAAATCGAATAAACCCATGAGATGTAAGATGATAATTTAATCTACTATCTCTGAGTAGCTTTGTGAACCTCCAAATGCTTCAGTATGTGAGATACTGATACCACCAAAACAATATATCATTTCATATTGGCTATTACTCTGAAAAAAGGAAGTTGCTGTTGAAGGAAAAGTGAATCTCACTGCTTCCTTACTATTCTGCAGATGAAAAATTGTATTTATAACCTTCCCCTAAATCAGGGGTGGGGAACCTTTTTTCTGCCAAGGGCCATTTGGATATTTATAACCGGGGACTGGGGGGTTGGGGGGCAGGGTTTCTGGGATTTCCGTGGACCAGGGATCGGGGTTTGCGGGCGGGAGCCAATCACATGGAAGGGGCGGGGTTTGCGGGCGGGAGCCCCACGGACCTTAGGCGGGAGCTCTGCGGGCCTTATACGGCCCACAGGCCTGACGTTGCCCATCCCTGCCCTAAATAAAACTCTTTTTTTTCCTCTTTAAAATGATACTTGCTGTCACCCTGAAGAGAAGACACCAAATTTTGGTTTTGAACAGCATTCAGTTAGACTTAGGAATAAGGGTGGCACAATTTGTATATACAATTTATTTATTATTTATTTATTAACCACATTTCTACCCCCCCCCCTCCAGAGTGAGAACAAGACTTCAAACATTCTGTGTTTAGTACAGTCCCTCTTATGAACCATTAGTACCAAAATGTACTTATTTGCTTAGATTCTCAAGGAGTTCAGGGTGGCTTACATAACACTCTCTCCATATCCATACAGTGATAACTCTGTGAGATTGGACTGTTAATAACTTGGGCCCAAAATCGCCAAGTGATTTTCATTCTGGACAGTGGACTTCATCTAAGTCTTTGTGATTCTGCACCAAAACAATGACGTCCTCAACACATTGGCGTTGGCTGTACGCATGGGTGTCCACAGGGTATGGCCCAAAAAGTCATGGCCACCATGACATTATGATTGAAGCTCCACACATTTTTAATGTGCATTTGGATCATACCCTGCAGACACCTCTCAGAGAATTCAGGGGGGAAAAAACTTACTGTAATACAATATTAATATGTAAATGGTAAACAAAACATATCACCACAAAGGTCAGCAAATCCTAATTTCTCAATATTTCTCAGGCTGTGTACAAATGAGAGGGGAAAGGGAAAATGGAACTGAGAGTGGGACCTTTTTCCTGCACCTTAAGCTCTGTTTCCCTCGGACTTTCCCCTCAACTGGTCCATGCATGAAAACCATGAGATCTAGACTGCAAATATCCCAATTGTCATTAGGTGGCAGAAAAGAGTCAGAAAACGTAACTCTTTTCTATCAAGTATTGATCGTCTGGATGTTTCTGACCCAGATGTGGTAGCCCTAGTGTGTCTGTATATTGAATCTAAAATTAGTGATGATCTCTTCCTCTCTATCCCTTCTCTTGTATGCATGCACTTAATTTTTTTTATTTTAAGTCCCCTTTTTATACTTAAAAGATAGACAGATTCATTAGTTATATAAGGGTGAACCAATTGGCAATCTACACAGTCCTTTCCAGAGCTATTGTAGGCATGCTTTTAGCATATTTTAGGGATCAACATGAAAAGATAGAAAATAAAGAGTTTTATCTATGTTTAATGACAGGTGTGCTTTTTTGCCGATATGACAAAACAATTTGATCAGCCTTTAATACTCTAAGTTGTCCTTTAGTTTTTACTAAAGATCTGAGTAAAAATTTTCTAAGTAAATAAATGGGGATGAAGATCGGAAGGTCGGTGGTTTGAGACCCGATTCAGTCATAGTACCAAGAACTAACATTTCCTAACCTTGTACTCTCATGGTATGTTGGAACTACATTTCCTAGAATTCCTCACTATAACGATTTTAGGAATTCTGGGAGTTTTAGTCCCAGCATGTCTAGAGAACACCAGTAGGAGAAAGCTGAAAAAGAAAATCTATGCTTATCTCTTATCTCCAAGTTCCCAGAGAGATTTGCACTATACAGTTCACTGGTGCTTAACTTGTATTGATGATAGGGATTTGGAGCTATTTAACATGGAAACCTCTGTATCTGTCTGAGTTTTTTCCCCCCATAGGCTTTAGAGGCACCCATCTCCCAGAGAATTCTAGGTGGCTTACATTCATTAAAAATTATCTCTGGTGGAGATTCTGTACTTGCCATATTCATTGTTTTCTTATTTTGAAACTGTAAACAACTGCACATAAATAGCATATGTTCATGCAGACACCACAATTCAAGCCCTACTTCGTGCCATCTGACTAATTTATCGTTAATATTAGGGTTACTTGTAATGTGTTCCTTAATATATTGTTATTTATATTCTTATTGATTTTAAACTTTTTATTGTGAACCGCCCAGGGTCCCTCCTTGTGGGGGAGATGGGTGGGATATAAATGTGACAAATAAATAAATAATAAATAAATATCTCTCTTTAAATATTTTGTTGTCTTCTTGTATTTGAAGGTTCTTGTTTCGTTTTTCTTGTTTCAGCAAATCATCTTTTTTCTGAAGGAAGTCCTTCTCCTTCTCCTTCTCCTTCTCCTTCTCCTTCTCCTTCTCCTTCTCCTTCTCCTTCTCCTTCTGGAGGCGGAGCTACCTGTCTTGTAACAGCTGCAGCCTAGCCAGCCCTTGTTTTGAGGTTTTTGGGGCAGTGGGAGGCGGGGCTGTTTGGTAGCCCCTGTTGTGGGAAGGCGTGGGGCAACCCCCCCCCCCGTCGCAGGGGGGGTGGTCCTGGTCCCCTCTGGGGCGTTTGGGGGCCGTTTTTCTCTCCCCCCGTTTCCCTGTTTGAGTTTGGTGGGGGCCATTTTGTCCCAGCTGTTTCCCATCTCCCTGGGCTTTTTTGCCTGTTTGTTAGAGTTTGGGTTTTGGGGGCGTTTTTTTGGGTTTTTTTTTCCCTGCCCTACGGGGACGGCTCCTTGGAGCAAGGGGGGTCGTTGTTGGGCCCCCTGTCCCTTTGTTGGGGTTTTTTTCCGGGTGCTTCATTCCCTTTCACTCCCCTTCCTGGTGGCTGTTGTGAGCCTGGGTCATGGCTGATTCTTCGTTGACGGGCGGGGGGGGTGCGGTGCGGCCCCCCTGCGTGGCGGAGGGGGTGGGGGCCACCCCCCAAGCACTCCTGGGGGTGTCCCCACCTTAGTCGGGTTCGGTTCGGGCTCAGTCGGGGTGCAGGGCAGCCCTGCTGCTGTTTCTGATGGGACTCCTCGGGAGTCGCTTACCGAGCCGGCTGGGACCCCTATGACTCACGAGGAGGCCAGTCTGCCTTCTTCGCAGGGACAGGCGTGTGGTCCCTCCCCGCTCTCCTCTTCCCTCGGGCTCGGTGCCGGGGCAGTTCCTGGGGGGTCCGCTCTGGTGGAGGGGTCTGCTGGTTTGTTGGGGGGACCCCCAGGGGTGGCACAGTCGGGCCCGGCCACGCTTGTGGCGGGGGGGCTGCGGCACCCAGGGAGGAGGGGCAAGCGGGTCCTCCCGCTTCGGGGAGCGCTGGCCCTGCCCCTGCGGGGTGTGTGTGGGCTCCACGTGACGGCCCAGCGCAGCGCGAGGGGCTGGTTTCTTTCTTGGGGGGCCTCGTCGGCCCGGACGGTGCCCGGCGGGCCGTAGTCTCGGGCCCGCGGGTCTGGGGGCTCCCCTCGGATATGGGGAGCGACTCCTCTCAGGCGGGGGAGAGTTTGGGCTGGTCGGGGGGCTCCTCACTGGGGTCCTCGATGGAGGATGTGCCGGCCGCTCTTGGCCCCTTGCGGGGTCGCCGGTGGGAGTTGGGCCGCGCCGGTGGTGGGCGGTCAGTAGCGGGGCGCCGCTGCTCCTCGGCCTCTCCCTAAGGGGGCCGGGTGGGGTCCGCTGGGCGGGACCGTTCCCCGCTTCGCAGCCACTCGCAAGAGGGCTCCGGCGGGTTCGGCCGTTCCACCTCGTGGGGCGATGGCAGCGACGCGGGCTGTTCTTCGCAGGGGACCCCCGGCTCGCGGGAGGCCATAATCCGGGAGGGGTGGTTGAGGGATCTGGCCGCGCCCCTGAGCACGCTGCCCACTGCGTACCTCGCGAAGGAGCAGGACGCGGCGGTGGTCCTCCTCCGCTTCTGGGGGCTGGTGGTGGGTCACGTGCGCCTCCCGCGGGTGCCGGTCTCGGCCCTCTCAAAGTGCAGCCAGGCTCGCTTCTGGGCCATCTTGGAGCGCGAGCTCAAGCCCCTGCTGACCGTTCTGCGGGATGGGCTCCCAGTCCCGGGCCCTGTGTATGAGCGTGCGTCAGTGGCGCGCTCGCTAACCTTGGTGGCTGTGGAGCAGCTGCTGGTGGGCCGGAAGCCGCGGGGCGAGACGTCCTGGCCCCTGTGGCTGACGGAGCAGGGCCTCCTCCGGGCCTTCCAGGAGGTTTCCAGGGGCTGGCAGGCGGCCGCGGGTGCGGAGGTCCCCGTCGGCCAGCAAGCCGGGTACGTCCTCTCAGCCCTGTCCGCCCCCGACTATGGGGCCTGGCTGGACGCCGTCATGGTGGCGCTCCAGAGCCGGGGACGACGGATTCGCGCCTCGGAGGAGGGGGCGGCGGCTCGTTCAGGCAGTGAGGGCAGGGCGGTTCAGCCGCCTGGTGGGGGCTCATCTGTGCGGCATCGGCGGGGTGGCCGCCAGCACCGCGGTGTGTCTGGCCAGGGGGCGGCGCGCGGCCCCTCGGCGGTGGCTAGTACGCGCTTGTTGCGCTCGGGGTCGGGGTCGGGCGCTGCTGAGGGTGCGTCGGAGGGCCGGGCCCGCCGCAGCTCTGTGGCGGACCGGTTCGATGCACGGCGCCCGGCTTTGCTAGGGGACCGGTCGGACGGGGCCGTCCCCAGGGATTCGGAGACCACAGGCGCGGCGGTTGGGTCGGGGGAGCGTCCCATGAGCTCGCTCCCGCAGAGGGCCCTGCGGGCTCCTCGGGTGCTGGCTGGGGCCCCTCTGGGGGAGACGGGGGATTTGAGACCGGAAGGGCCGGGGCGCGGCCCAGAGGGACGGCGGTCCGTCCCGGAGCCGCCCGGGAGGGGCACGGGGGAGTCGCGTGCAGGCCCGGCCACCTCCCCTCCCTCACCTCCGAGGGCCGGGCCCGCCACCGGGGGCGCAGAGGAAGTACGGCCGCAGCGTCACGAGTCGGCGACGGCCGGCGAGGGTGCGGGGCCTCCGGGGGCAC